>BCLF01000067.1:132935-156066 GCA_001602275.1 Zoysia japonica | reverse complement strand
CTCGGCGGCGGTTGCGGGCGGGGCAGCGGCGCTCGCGGCTGGAGGATGACGGGGCGCCGACAGGTGGGGTCCACACGTAAGAGAGAGGGAGAGTGATGTGATTGGGCCGGCTGGGCTGCTGGCCGCGCAGTGGGAGAGTGGGCCGACGGGGAGGAAAGGGAGAGAGGGGAAAAAGGCCCAGGGAGAGTTTTCTTCTTTTTATTTCTTTCTTTCTATTCCTTTTTAATCTTTGTCTTTACTTTCTAAAATTCTTGATCAATTATTTATTCACTCAATAATTATTTAAATTATATGCAATGACATGAAATGATACGATGCACCTTAGCAATTTATAAAGAAAAAAAAATTATTCTAATCTAAATTGTGAAATGCATTTAAATTTCGAAATTTTAATATTTGAAAATGGTTGAAATTTTTGGATGTCACATAATCGAGCTGACCCAGCATGGTTAATGATTTTTGGGTTGTGTCCCGATAATGAAGTGGGATGTGACAGTCTGAAATTAAATAGGCCAGGCTTTTTTTGTGCTGCGCAAGGCCGCCGTTTGGCCAAAAGAAGAGAGGAGATACATCACCTTTTTTTTTGGCGAATTTAGGCCACGCGATGTGCTGCATCATTTTTATTCAGAGCATGCAGATAATGTCCACAATTTTAAATTTAAACAAATATTTAAATTAAATTTCTAATTTTAGTGAAAAATTTCCTTAATTACGGGGAAACTCAAATATGCACATAAAATACATTAAGTATAATTAAATATTTTTAATTACAATGTTCATGAATCAAATTTTTATGTAAAGCCATACCATATTACAAAATACTTCCACCGTCCCTAAATTATTGACACTTTTTTACTTTTAGACACCATGTTTGACTTTCGCCTTTTTAAAAAATTTAAAACATTAAAGAAAATTAGTCATGTTTAAAGCATTTCTTATAATAAAACTAATCGCAGTAAAATATTTTTTTTTGTAATTTTTTGAATAAGATGGATAGTTAAACATGATTTCTAAAAGTAAGTGTCAACAATTTAGGGACAGAGGTAGTAAATACTAAAATAATAACAAAATGCAACTAAATTATTTGGCTTAAAGGTAGCTAAATTAGAATTTTCTTGTTAATCATCATTTGGATTTTAACATCTGCATTTAAATTTTTTCTCCTTTAGATCTTGACATGCTTTCTAATATAGCCACATAAACAAAAATCGTTACAATACTAATTTTCTATCAATTACTTCTACTGTTGTATAGCAAGGAATTAAATTTGTGGCAATACATGTCTATTTCATGCAAATCATAAGTTTTTGGTTGCAATAGAGAAAAGACTTTTGCAACGCAATCGGCAACTCACACAACGCACTGTGCATGTTGCAAGATTGATAGCTACTTGCAATGATTAACAAAATTGTTGCAATAGCACCTAGATATTGCAACTAAAATAAAAGTTATCACAACCATACTATTTCATGGCAACGTTAACAACCACTTGCTACCAAACTATAAGTGGTGGCAATATCATATATTTATTGCCACGATTTTCATGTAAATCACAATGCAAATATAATTGTGACAATATTTTCTATTATTACCACCAAATATAAAAACTGTGGTAATAACCCCTATGTATTGCAATAAAATTAGGATCGTTGCAATGTGGAGCGTGGTTAAAGGGTCCAAACTTAGTAGTGTTCGTCTTCTCTGAACTCTGACCTGGCCACTCACCGGATTGCGGGTAACATCGTCGGACAGTCCGGTGACCTCTGTTGTGCTGATACTTGGAGTCTTCGAGACTGACTTGATCACGTTTGCAAACCCTCCATCCTCAAGCATCTTCTTGTCACTCAAGTACCTCGGAGAACCAGAGCATTCATGTAACGATCGGGTTTTTTTTACCTTTCGATAAGTTCCGATCTTTCATGACCTTGCCAATCCTAAGAGGTTGACAAGCACGACATCACAAACGATCAATCAAAAAACCATAACAGAAGCATTAAATAAGAAACGAGAATAAAAATTAGCAAGTAAATGCAAATATATTAAAATGTAATTCTCCAAAAGGGGTCCATCGGCACGCAGACCGAAATCATCTCAGAGCAAAACGATCACTATCAAAAAACCCATAGAAAAGCAGCAACAGAAGCATCATCATGACAGTAGCGGCGAACCTTCTCAACACAGACACACTTGAGCGTATGAGCTAACTTTACGGTCCGTCGAAGACACAGTCGAAGTCGAAGCTGTGGGTATCCTCCGAAAACAACAAATTAGGAAGCCGTGAGTACGAATACTCAACAAACAGCGTACTACCTATCAACAATGTATGCACGCAAATGGTTTCAAGGGTAGAGGCCGGCTCAAGTGCTAAATGCAAGTTTAAACTATTTTATTTTATTTTAAAGATGAAAGAAAGTTTTATTTTAAAACTGTCAAATTTTATTATCTTGCCCCGCAGGGATCTCCGTTATCCCGGACGGGGGTTCGTTTTAAATGCCGGTGCAACCTCTACACCCAGCCACAGCTCAAAGGCCGGAGTTCAAAACATTTTGAAATAAAAGAGGAGAAAAAAAAATAAAACTACTCATCAAAGAGTACAACTCAAGGGGTGTTCTTCGAAAAGTACATGCCAATGCGCATTGACTGTAACTCTGCAAAGTGTATGCACTTAGACCCACGAGAAGTGACATCGAGAACTACCGTCGTAGTCTCAACGAATACACAAGACCCGTCCACAAGTTTTAACTGTCGCTATCCGTCCTCCAGGATAGAGATCCCAAATGCCTACTCAATCGAGTCTTGGAGCTGTAAAGAGCCTACCACTTATCTGGTGGGGTATCTCGATCTCATGTGGGAAGCCATAGCTCTACACCACACTAACACGTCATCGTCAACCCACGGACAAACAATAAATCTCGGCAAGCTTCAAGACTAAACCACTGCCCATACAAGGTAACGTGGTGTGCATGGTTGTCAACTGAGCGTACAAGGCTCGAAGAACTCGATCTTTAATTGCCGAAACAGGCACTCTCTCTAATCTTAACGCCAACAACCAACAAGTCTCACGGAAAGATCTCCAACCCGAATCTTTCCATTGTACCCATCACAGGTACGCTCACAGGGACTTTCCAAAAGACCCCCAGCTCCTCATACTCCATCCTGCCCACGCTAAATAGTTTCGTATAGTTATTTGCAAAACTCACACATTTGAATTACAGTTCAAAATTATTTAACACAAATTTTATTTTTATAGTGATAGGTGTGGGGTAAAATAAATGCGACTAAGCATGACTAAGCATAAATAAAATAATTATTCTAAAACAATCCTAAGGATCATATTTGTGAAACAATAAATAGACACAGCTTAGAAATGTTGCTAGCATAATTTAAAACAGTTGGTATATAATTTAGGGTTGCAAACAAAACATGCAGTTTAAAATACCGGGTACAACAATGCTCAAGGAACGTGGCTTGCCTGGTAGCTCGGGATCGAAGTCGGGATCCGGGTCGTCGAACTGGGCACGCTCACGGTACTTCTCCTCGGGGTCACCAACTAAACAACAACACGAACAGGGGTGAGACACTAGGTACGCGACAAATTAAATTCGAATAATTAAATCCAAATTTAAATTGCTAGTCTAAACGTGCTCAAAAGGTTCCAGAAAATTTTACACGACGTCTTCGACGAGACGAATTTAATGGAACAACTTTGAGAATCTTTGGAGATCAAATGAAGTTCCTCAAAAATCCTTACCGTACAAAAATAATTCCGGGAATGAGGAATAAATCTAAAGTAACACGTGAGGTGTTCTGATCTTCACTCCAACCACCATCACAGCTAACCAACTAATCAATCTGCTGTAGAGGAAAAAGAAACAAGAGAGAGATTCTGATTTCTCACCACAGATCGAGTGAAGAGGAGGACAATCAGGTGAAGCCGATCGAAGTTGAACGAAACAGACGAGGCTCGATCTGCACAGACGAAACGACGCAGACCAGATCGATCGACGGAGGCAGTGCAGGCGAACGAAGGCGGAGACGATCGATCGAAGAATAGCGAGACAAAGACGAACGACGACAGAATGGAGACGGGCTTGATCGAGGACGATGCGACGGAGTTGAGGTAGAGACGGACAACGCGGCGCGATCCGATTAAAGTGGAATGAAGCGGATGTCGACGTCGCGGACAGGGACTCGCGACGGGGAGGGTCGGCGATGCGCACCCGCTCGATCTCCTCTGCCACTGCTTGGAAAAGGGGAAAGAAAAAATGAGGAATAAGAGAGGGGTTAGTGGGAAGGGATAAGAAGGAGAGAGAACATATACGGCAACTTTTTAGGGGGATTTGAAAATTAATTAAAGACTTTAGAAAACTCAGCCCAACAAAGCCTGCGAACTGAATTTCCGGTGCCAGAAAACCAAAAAGAAATTTCAGATTTGAAGCGGAACAAAATTCGAGACATATTCGGCACTTTGATTATTTCGAAAAATTCTGGACTGTTACGTTCCATACTCCCTAAGACTGTAAAATCAAGACGAGTGACCCGACCCCTCTTAGGCCCCATTTGGAACGCAAGAATTTCACAGGAATTTCACAGGAATCAGTTCAATCTTATAGAAAAAACACAGGAAGAAGAAAAATTCTTCCGTTCCAAACGGGGCTTTAATAGTACTGGTTTTCTATAGACCGAGGCCTAACACTAAGCCACAAAGGCTCTATCAATCCTTAACCTTGAACCATTCTCAATCTTGAAGTTTCCCGGAGGTGTGTCGATCATACTTGAGGAATGCAACTCATAGATATGATGAAATGTTGTTGATCCTATATCAAATGAGTTAGTTCATGATTGTTATTTAATCACCAAAATCATTTATACCTTTGGGATATGCATGCACCAATGGTCATGAAGCTTACGCCATGTTAACATAAACCACTGGTCTTGCCCGATCCGAGCCTCAGATCTGCACAGAAACAAAATTTGTGATTTTTTTAGAGAGATCAAGCACCACCCTAGAACAAATCAAAATAGCTAATAAACAATTAAATCTGTAGCAAGAAATGATTTCAAGGGAAGAGAGATACCATTGTCTGCAAGGACAAAATAAAGAATAGTAATTAGTAAGGGGATAAATACATTGAAGTTATAGAAGGTTGATGCCCAACTCGTACTTCTTGTGTCAGAATCTTCAGTAATTTTACTGACCATCTTTGATAGGGAGATCAGTTGATTGAAGGTTTACTTTGTCATGGGTTCAGATGTTGCACATGTTTCCTATATTTTCAGCAGGCTTACAGTAAGATGCATTGTTATGGATTAGTATTGATGGATTAACCTTGTAATGTCAGAGAAGTACGATGAACTTATAAACTCAATGAAAATTGAGTAACATAAAACATGAATGATAATATAAAAGAAGATTTCCTCCTAATAATCAACACTGAACCATCTCACAAACATCTAATGTAAGTGGATACCTCAGGGCGCATTCTTAGAGATGAACCTTAATAGCACTATAAAACTTTAGATGTAAATAGTAATAGCGTCAAAGCACTATACGCAATGTGGAAAAAAATTCATTTAAAATTGTGATTTCAACAGATAAAACAGGGGTTTCTACTCATGTATTTTAAACAAAGAAATACCAACTCACCCAGAGTGGCAGTCACTGACCCTCCACTTCCATTGTCTTGTAGCAACATCAAGCGGCAGCACATCTCCACTACATGTTGCAAGCACAAGGAGCTACCAGCCTTACTCTTTTTTTTTCTTCTAAGAAAAAAAATCAAGCAGGTGATATTGGCGGATACCAACAAAATGTCAAATTGCAATTGTTCAAAATAGTTACTCTCACCTTGTTCGAAAGCTTAACCACTTTATGCTGGTGTAATCAAGGGCGAGGTGTCCACATTTTGGCTGGGCAATTGCACGGATCTCCAGCGACGGCATTTCGGTGAACTAAGTCTTCTCATAACTGCGAAAGTGGCAACAAAAAGAAAAGTAACCGGGCTAATATGATGAGGATCGCTAGCATTGGGTCCCAAACCTTGATTCGTCCATCACCGTGGGTGGCTGTCCCATCTCGAATGCGCCGAAGATCCTCTGCAGATTTTCCAGGGTTCTTTCTCTCCAATTTTGCCGGCCGCGGCTTGCTATGGTGGTACCGCAAGGAAGGAGGGGAAGGGCGACACAAAGAGGATGCGGTGCGGATCTGGCTGATGATCGGCGGCGCTGTCGAGGCGGGCGTGGCGAGGGGAGCTGCAACGAGCGCGGGGAGGAGGGGATCGTGGTGGCGGTAGGTATTGGGTAGCGGGCATGCGGGAGGGTTGAGGAGCGCTGTGCTGGGATGAAAATGAGTGACGGCGGAGGAGGCGACCGAGTAGCAGTAGCGTCAGTGGGGCGATGATCGGCGACGCGAGGTTGCTCTGAAACAATCTTTTTATCCAATGAACAAACTTATTTAATATGACGCAGTTGAAATACTTAGTAAGCAGCATTAATTTAGATATTATAAATAAAACTGTTCTATCGATATTCTTCTTACACCATCCATATCAGCCGTTCCTTCTCTTCCACTGTTTCACGACACATATCAGTCTCTCTTCTCTCCCACGCCCCTTCGCTTAAGCACGCCGCATCTCTTCCCAGCCCTCAATCCGTCCCCGTCCTCCTCCCCGCCGCTCGCCGCACCACCTCCATCCTCATTAGTTAGAAGCCAAACGGACCCCTCGCCCCTGCCGGCCGCCACCACCCACTCCGCGCCGCCACCCACCCCCGCCCGTCACCACTTCGCCCCGCTCGTCGTCACGAACCGCTCTGCCCCCATGCGCCCACTGGATGTAAAACAGTGCACTTAGGAAGGGTGGCTGCCCTACCTCACCCTATTGGTAGATCCGCCTCTGCATACTGGTGGCGCACCAAGATCGTCGGCAGTCGACTGTCCGGTAGTCACTGGCTGATAGCTGGGCCTCGCGCGCTGATGGCCCACGTGGCAGCGACGACTGCGCGGGCAGTCAACTGCCGAGGAACCGAATTCAGTGGTATCAGATCTAGCGAGGTTGTTCCGATTTCTACCCCTTTCCTCAATAATAAAAATGGGAACTAATTCAGGAAAAATTTGGATGAAAACGAAATACCGGTAACGCCAAATCCTTATTTGATGCCTTACTAGTTATTGAAAAATTTTAAGTTCCTTATATGCCATCGGGTCTCAATTGCATCCCTTACGGCCACTAACATAAGCTAGCTGCAATTAAATTGAGTTAAAGAAATAAAATGTCAATATTTGTTTGCCTACTTTTCTTTCATGACACTATACTTGTATATACAAATGACTATGTTCCATCATGCCATTATAATAGTGAATATAAATAGAGCGCAAGTACATAATTATAATGCAATTAAAAGTTATAAATATGTATTATTAAGAAATTTTTTAATCATATGAAATAAATATTAACAAACAAGAGATAATTTTATGAATAACACACTTTAGACACATTGGTTAACTTAATAAAGTGAATAATGTCACGTAAGCAACAAAATTCAAAACCAATGGCAGATAATAGACTTTGAAGTTTTCAATGGCTTGTAAGGAATTATGCTATTTTTCAATGGTAAATAAAGAATTTTTTCATATCGCTAATACGGATGGAAAAATGCCATAACATTTTAGACCCCATTTTTCATTTTTCAATTCATGTTTCCATCTGTTTTTGCTTAATTCTGGAAATTTGAAAACAAAATTAAGAAAGCGGAAACAGTTGCATTTTTAAACATTGAAAGATAGCATTTGCCATGTTTTCAGCCTAAGTCTCTGATAGCTTAAAAATTATATATTTATTTTTAAACATTTGCCAGGACGATTTTATCTGACACAAAAATGGATACGTGTATCAACATCCAGCGGATATGGATACGGAGATATGATCTTTTTTCAAATCTGATACACGCATACGTTTTAATAATTTTTTTTAAAAATAAAATAATATTTTTAAAGCTATAAATAATAGGGAAAAAAAGGAAAAATACCAACTCATTTTTCTCTTCCTTTTAACTCTACACCGCGCCTCATCTTGCACCCACCGACCCACCCCGTCACCACCACCAGCCGCCCTCTCTCTCTCTCTCACGCACACGCACACGGTCTCCCCTCCCACCGGTGGCCTCCTCCTCCAGATCCGGCGCGCCCGCAGCCTCCCATCCTACCGGCGGCTTGCTCCTCTAGATCGAGCGCCCCACTGCCTCTACTCCCACCGGCGGCCTCCTCCTCCGGATCCGGCGCTCCGAAGCCTCCGTTCCCACCGGCGGCCTCCTCCTCCTCTGGATCCAGAGCCTCGCGGTCTCCCCTCCTCCGGATCCGGCGCCCCGCGGCCTCCTCCTCCTCCGGCACCGGTCACCAGTGCCCTCCGGCGGCAGTGCGTATTGACTCACGTATCTGATTTATGTGTATTTATTTTTTTTCCGATACTTACTGATACGTATCCACGAGGTATCCTTCACGTATCCGCGCTTAAGTGGTATCCGTGTTTTGTAGAGGACGATCATGAGCGACGACGGAGACCGCACCTGCCCACTCTGTGCTGAGGAGATGGACATCACTGACCAGCAGCTCAAGCCATGCAAATGTGGCTATGATGTAATCACCTACCATCACACATGCTGCTTCTGCACCAACGTCGGCTTCTATATCCTCCTGTAATTTGTATGCAGATTTGTGTCTGGTGCTGGCACCACATCATTGATATGGCTGAAAAGGATGAAACAGAGGGACGCTGCCCTGCATGCCGCACTCCATATGATAAGGACAGGATTGTCAACATGGCCCCCACTTGTGAGAGGTGTCAAAATCTTACATTCACCCTCCTGATGCTTCCATGTTAGCCATCAATCACTTCTACAGCATTTGCAATATTTTATTGCTTAGATAATCCATATGTAAAATATAAAATGCCTATTCCAATGACAAGCTGCAACATATGTCTATTTTCATGGGAACAGGACAGTGGCTGAGAAAAATACAGAGAAGAAGCAGAAAGCCCAAAGGGTGAAGCCAAAGGCGGCAGTAGCAGCAGCACCACCAGCAACTGCAGAAGCTAAGAAGCATCTGTCTGGTGTCAGGGTCATTCAGAGAAACCTGGTGTACATAATTGGTTTACCTGCAAATTTATGCAATGAGAGTGTGAGCACTATATTGTTGCCCACTGCTGGATTCATTCACATTAAGTGATACTTTTACAATTTAGTTGTCATATTAACGCTGATATTTTTTTAGGTACTTGAGCGCAGGGAATATTTTGGTCAATACGGGAAGGTTCTGAAGGTCTCAGTTTCCCGTCCAACAGGGCCTCCTTCCCAGCAGGCATCAGGGAACGCCAATATCAGTGTGTATGTCTCTTTGAATTTCATTCTCCATATGCATCCTTGTGCATGTCCAGGATTGTATGCTTTCTTCTGCTTATTAATTCCTAATACTGGAGCATTGATACTCAGGTTTCATATGAGACAGTAAAATTCACTTAAGGTAGTGTTTCATCAAACTATGTGAAAACAATGGGTCCTGCAAATAGCTGTCATAACTTTGTTATGTGACTTGCCCGAAGGCTGCCTGATCTATATAGCAATTCTTAAAAGACAACATACCATTAACTCTCTATTGCTTTAAAGTTCTTAAAATTTACACTCTTCTGATTCTTACGTCATCAGTGACAAGCTTATCTGATTCTTATTCTTATGGATACGGCATTCCCCTGTTTCTGTTATGACTTCATAATCTGCAATCCTGCCTATGTAGATATCATATATTTCCCTGGAAAAAAAAAGCGCAACTAAGCGCTCGCCTACGCATGCTTAAGCGTGAAGCGGAGGCCTCCCGCCTTGCTTCAGGGTATAAGCGTAGGTTAGGCGGAGCTCTGCCGCCGCCGCGCCTCCTCCATCCCAAAAGTTCACTGCCGTCGATCATCATGCTATAATTTTGTTTCTTTTACTTGTCACAATAGAAACTTGCAAAGATACTACTCATCATGTTGATATCTGAAGTGTCATTGACTTCAGGGGAGTCTTATATTTGTATAGGATGTAGACACAGAAGTTCAGTTCGTGTTTAAATGCTGGCTAATGACTGTCAAACTTGTGCAGGTATATTACTTTTGCCAAAGAAGAAGAGGCCATTCGGTGTATTCAAGCTGTACATAATTTTGTCTTGGAAGGAAAAGTGTTAAGGTAACCTTCTCTACTTTGTTCTCCCAAAAGTTTTGCACAACATTGTTATTCTAATGGTTATTGACAATTGCAGAGCATGCTTTGGTACTACAAAGTATTGCCATGCATGGCTGCGGAACATGGTACAATTGTCTTTTTATTCAGATTGCGCATTATTCCTTATTATTACTAGACCTGGTTCTTGCGTTCTGAGTGTGTGTTTTTTTAATTTTTTTCTCAGACGTGTGGAAATCCAGATTGTCTCTATTTGCATGATGTAGGCAGTCAGGAGGATAGCTTCACCAAAGATGAAATTATCTCAGCATATACAAGGTACCACAACTATTTTTTTAATAAGCATTGTGAAAAGATTCATTGTTCAGCTTGCTCGATCTTTTTTCAGCTCATCTGGTAGCTTTGCTTCTCTGCTAGACTACTTGTATTCTAAAACCTACCTCAATTTGGCATTGTAGTGACTTTTGAAAATTACTTTTATATTGGGAAAAATCCATTTTACTCACCCGAACAATTCACTTTGTGCATTGGACTCCCTGATCAAAATGACGGCTCCATTTACTCCCCCAAAGAATTCAAGATGGTTCAACTAATATTTTTCTTTTTGTTCTTGGTAGAGTTTGAAGCTCAAATTTTACATGATGGTTGCTCACATACAAACCTATGTTAAAATAATTATAATATATTTTTATATTATTTTTATGTATCATTTATTGCTAAAATAAGTATGAAAAAATATGCTAACAGTTATTCTAACACAAGTTGTGTCAACTATTATCATGCGAAATTTGAGCTTCAAATTCAACCTGTTAATCCCGTTTTTAGCTTGACTAAACCGTTTTAAACAGCCGTTTAAGCTGAAAAAGAAAACTAAACAGCGGGTCACCGTCTAACTACCGTTTAGGGTTTCATGGATATTGCATTGACTTGAACTGTCGGTCAGTTAATTGAGCTATGATTTTATTTTACTCCCTCCGTCCCAATTTAGTTGTCATCTTAGATCCGGGCACGGGAATTAAGGAGGGGTGAAAAGGTGGGATGTGTTGAAAACGAGGAGGAAAGAGATAGAGATAGAGATGTATTGGGAATATAGAAAGGTGCATTGGGAAGCGAGGATGACAAGTAATTTGGGAAATCTTGTGGATGCTAGGATGACAAGTAATTTGGAATGGAGGGAGTAGTTTATTGGTTGGGGGGGGGGGGTCGAACAGATAAAGTGAATTGTTCAAGGGAGTAAAAATGATCTGTTTCATTTTATATTTGTACTTTTTGATGTATTAGTTATGTTGAGAGCAAATTCCTTAGAGCCATAGGAGCAAAATCATACAATGTATATGCTGTATGTCCTGTTTTCCTTTTTTCCTCAAGGATATTGGCATGCATAGTTCAATGTGGATGTTTAATGCCTTAGTAATATTGCATTATTTCTTGTGACTCTTGTCCTTCTGTGTAAATTCTGCTTTGTTAAGTTGAGTTTGATAGTACCAGTTGATACTTTCCCTTTACTCATTTATATTACTGTATCAGGACTAGGGTCCCCCAAATGGTGCCCAGTGTTTCACAAAGACGTGCAGGGACTGTATTGCCTCCCCCAGCAGATGACTTCTCATACAGTGCAGTGGTTTCAGCCAGACACAATGTCAAAAATGGAATAGTTGTATGTTCTTTCTACTCGAAGTTAAAATGCAACAGATAACATGACATTTTTAAAAATTTTGCGCTCTGTCTTGGCTAAATTGTATCTGTTCTGTGTGTTTTTTTTGGTTTACATTGTTCCTGCATTAACTAGCTTTCTTTGTTACAGAACACCACTTACCTGCCGAGGCTTTCACCCCCAAACAGTTGTTCTGGGAGGGCCACGCTTCCACCAGCTGCTTCTTGGTATGTTAGCTCTGGAATCTTCTGTTATATCTTGAAACTGTGAATTGTGTTACTGATTTCCTTTTGGGGGAGCTTTGTACAGGGGCCATCATGATTTGACTGCTAGGACAACAGGTGCTGGGGTGACATCATCAGAGTCTCTTATAAAATCGAAATCAGAGCCACAAAGTACTTCATTTCTGAGTTCGTCAACGTTTTCAAGTACAAGAATACCTTCTTCATGGAATGATGATTCAAGTTCAGTACCAAAAATTTCTGAAGAACATCCAATATCAGAAAAAGAAAGTTCTTCTAAGACCATAGAGCTGTATAAGCCTGGTATTTTAAAGGAAACACAAGCTCTATCATCACTAAGTTCATCTCTGGACATAGATTTCTCCACAATACCTTCAGCTTGGACCGACGATGATAATGTAGTGGATGAGATGTCAAAGGGAAGTGAGGAAAATCAAGTTTCCAATGGAAATGAAAAGCTAACCCATCCAGGGTCGAAGTCACCTAAGAAAGACATTGCAGTAAGCAGCACAAGAAAAAGTCCTTCGAATTTTGTATCAAGTTTAATGACATCTAAATCTGATGTAAAGATTGTTGATGGTGACCACCAAGTTACCAATATTGCCCCTAAAAGCCCTGCTTCAAAAGATGTAAAGTGCCATCTTGCTGGGGGCAAGAACATATTGGAAGATGCTGGACCTCAGGGAACTTATATTGATATGCTATCTTCAGTAATGCTAGATGTCAAAAATGAGGTTCAGAGTATGGCAGGAAATCAACAACCAGATGCAATGCCATGCACTTCTGTTGCTGGGCTCCTGCCTTTAGAAAATAAGACCAGTGTACATTCTTATCAATATGATTCTGATAAGCATCTTGATTGGAATTCGGAGCTGCAAAGTTGTGAGACTCCCTTGATAAATTCTTCACTAAACTCTGACAAACAGCCTATGCTGCTGCTGGATGGCACAGATGTACCGTTATACTCATCATTTATCCAGCTTCCTGATACATCAGGCGCTTCATTGTGGGATGATACAGAAAATAACCATATATTGACCACTTTAAGTACTACCTCAATGATGCAGACCAAACAGTCTACAACTGACAATACAGGTGGGCTACGAGTTGTATATCCATCTGGTAATGTGTCTGGACATCCTGGAATGGGAAGTCATCAACCTGGAGCAATTTCAGTAAGCACTGATAATAAAGGAAGTTCTGACAAGACCATAAATAAGGATGAGAATGGAATAATTTCTGATATCTTGTTGTCGGAGTTTAATCTCTGGGATAGTTCATACTCAACTGCAAATGATTTTGTTAGGATGCTTAGAGAATCTGATAATAATGATGCTCCTTCCTCCATGCCTTCATGGAAATTAGGAACAACCAGCAACGAGTCAAGATTTGCTTTTGCTAGACAGGAGGACCAAGAGGGTATGTCAGACTCATCGCTCAGAAACTGTGGTAGTGAGAAGAATTTCAGTTTCTTATCCCAGAATTCTTATGGAAATGTTTATCAAAATAGCCTTGGGTTCCAGTCCCTGGAGAATTCACTTGCTATGCCAGATATGACACCTTCTGGTGAGTGCTATGATGCCTGTTCCTTCTGTGCTCGACTGAGCGGTATGATCTATTTAGTATTGCATTAAGTATGCTTGGAAGGGTTCATAATTTGATCTTATTGTGTGCTACACATCTTTTCTTTTTCCCCATTGAGCATTGGCAATTAGTGGCTTCTGCAATTGGATTGTTGATCATGTTTTCATTAGTGATGTTTTGTGTGCTTACAAAGAACTTGCTTTCGCAGGCACATCAAGGTCAAAAATACCCGTGCCTCCTGGATTTTCAGCGCCTGTAAGAGTAGCCCCTCCTGGATTCTCTTCTGGATTTCCTTCCCAGGATGGTTTGAATCCTCCTCCTGGATTTTCTTCTGAAATTCCATCACGGGATCGGAGTAATCCTGCTTCTAGATTCTCTTCTGCATTTTCTTCTGGAATAACATTACAGGGTGGGTCTAATCCGCCATCTAGGTTTCCTTCTGCATTTTCTTCTGGATTTCCATCTCAGGATGGGCTTGGTTCGCCATCTAGATTCTCTTCTGCATTTTCCTCAGGATTCCCATCTCAAGGTGGACCTAATTCCTGTTCTAGATTCCATCCTTTAGTCTCTTCAGGATTTTCATCACAGGATGGATCCAATCCCCCTTCTAGATTTGCTTCTGCATTTTCTTCAGGGGTTTTGTCACAGGATGGTTCCAGTCAGGTTTATGGCTCAGCATACTCAGGTTTGTTTACTATCTCATGTAAAATTTACTGCTCATCCAAAAACACGCTCAATTTTTCATATTTCTGTGTTACTTCACAGAAAATCGTGCCCAGGATTGTCTCTTGAGTGGCAATGCGAATGACTATGAAGCTCAGTTGGCAAGACGCATGAGTGACATAGAATTTGTTGATCCTGCTATACTGGCTGTGGGCAAAGGACGGATGCCTGGAATTGGCGACTCAGGGCTGGAGATGAAAAATACCCCTGCATTTTCAGCGCAGTGGCAAACATCAAATAATGATCAAAGGATTCAGTTACTTATGCAACAGAATATGCAGCCTCATCAAAGAACCCACATCCAAGATGCATTCAACACTATGAATGATAATTATCCCGCATCCCAACTTTTAGGACAGAACCAAGGTTCTCTATCCCCTTACGCCCAGATGCTGCCCCAGCAACCTAGAAGCTCACACCTTACGAATGGCCACTTGAGACAAGGGAATAACACTCCTGTGTCAGATATATCTGGGATAATGTATCCAAATGAAGCGAATAACTTGCACATTATGGGTTCAAATGATCGATATAACAGAGCCTTGGGAATGTGATTATCCTCTTCCTACTTGGGCATTTCTCGTGTTCTGGAAGTAGCTGGTTGCACCACCCATATCAGATGGTAATGGTGTCATTATTATGAGCTGGTGCATATGTTTACTGGGAGGTAGTGGATTGAAATTGAGCCACATGAATCTGAGTTCTTGTCCATACCAATCAAATACCAGGTATGCATTTCACTGTTATTTCGAGTTGGTGGGTGTTAATATTTAGATTGCGCCCTACTCCATGTCATTGAATGGCTGGCTGTTGTTATTTGTCAGTTTTGTCTTGATGTAACATTGATTAGCTTTTGTGAGAGGTTACTTTCTTTTTTGAAACGGAGAGGTTACTTTTTAGTTGCGCGGTGTGGAGCAGCTCCATTTATTTACTGACGTTTAATTTCTTGCTTGATGGTTAGGTTCTGTTTTAACCGAGAGGTTACTTTTTAGTTGCGCGGTGTGTAGCAGCTCCATTTATTTACTGACGTTTGATTTCTTGCTTGATGGTTAGGTTCTGTTTTAAGCGAAGTCACAGAAAGATGGGTCCAGAACAGTGGCTGTTAAAGTACATATATGCATGTGTATGGGCCATTGCAGGTTGGACGGCATGAGATGTGGAGTTAACTATATAAAATCTGACTTTTTTCGTTGTAACTGGAGTGAAAGTTATACTAATGATGATGCTGTGGTGTTGTGATGAACCAAATATTGGTTCTTGCTTGTACTGTACATCAGTATTGCTCTAAATTAATTTATATTTATAGAAATAATTGGAATCTTCCTTTGTACTGTAAATCAGTATTGCTCTGTTTCGTTTTGTTATGAACAGAAATTAAAAGGGTGATTAGTGTTGTAGGGTGCCAGTAATAAATATTTCCTCCATTTTGTATGAAATTTATACGTTGTAATTTTCATCGACCTTTTTGTATGAAATTTATACCTTGAATAATAGTGTTTGCATTGGAAGCATATCACGGCATGCAGCGTGGCCTGCGAACAAACTCTGAGGTACATCGTCCTCTCTTCATTCTTCAATACATGAAGAACTCCGCCTAGTGATCTGGCTGCTTCTTCCTCATCGATCCTCCTCTAGTCTCAAGCTGAGGGAGGATGAAAGAATGTTATCCTGCTCCTCCTCCGCAGTCCTTCAATCCCAGCTGCAACCACACTGCCCTCTGCCCATCACCGTCCTCTTCAGTTCACCGAGCCAACCCTCAGTTGCTGTCGCCTGTAGTTGCAGCTCCACCCCCCTCCCCCCCCCCCTTCAAGAGCAACAGTATAACGTGCATGGCACTGCTCTCCTGGCGCTCCTCCGCGCCCAAGACACCGACGCCGCCTTCCGCCTCTTCTCCCACTCTGAACTCCTCCCTTCCTTACCACCACATCCTACCTCCTCGCTCAACTCTCTTCCACTTCCGGTTCCGGTTCCTTTTCCCGCGCTGCCGCTCTCCTCTAGCGCGCCCACAATGCACTCTCTTTCCTCAACGCCAGTTTTCTATATTTTCATAATATTTTTTAAATAGGATAAAGGTCAAACGTTGATTTCTAAATGTGAAAAATGTTTGAGATGGATGAAGTACTAAAGCTTGCATTGGAAGCTCAACGCGCCCAGTCCATTGGCATGCGTTGGAGTAGAAACAACCACATCGTACTATAAAAAAAAAACTAAAGATAGCCACGGTATGCAGCGTGGCCTGCGAACAAACTTTCACTGCATCGTCATCCTTTCTTCAGTGTCCAATCCACAACTCCGCTCAGTGCTCTGGCTGCTTCTTCCTTCTCCTCAATTCTCCTCTCAGTCTCAAGCCGCGGCGACAAAGCAATTCCACTAGTCAGAGGAAGAAAGAATGCTGCCCTGCTCGTTTTACGCAATCTTTCAATCCAGCAGCACCCACACCGTCCACTGCCCACCACCATTCCCTTCTCTTCGGCTGTGTTTGATTTGAGGTCAAATTGAAATGGGACAGCGTCATCCTCTTTTTGTTTTTTTTTTATAACGGAGCGGTCCGTGTTGGTGTTTAATTGAAAGGATGAATGAAGGATGCCGTCTCAGTTTTAGTTTTTAGTTTGGGTAGATAAATAAGGACGAGGAGTTGAATATAATGGCTACCATTTTGCTAATATAAACAACAAATATACTCCCTCCAGTTTTAAACCATTTGTATTATTTAAAAAATTTGTTGGAATGTGAAATTTTTTGTTATTATTTGTTTTATTATTAGTTGTATTTAAATCACGACAAATATGTTTATATATTAGGATACTTTTTTAAATAAAATAAATGATCAAAACTAATTTTAAAAGTCAACGATATCAATATTTTAAAAGCCGAACTACGACGGTCAACGGTTGCAAGGCGTCGGATTGGAACGGCTGTCCACGCGTCACAAATCGGGAGAGGGTACGCTCCGCCCGCGTCTGCGGACCGGACGCTGGGACTATCCTCATCTTCTTGGATTCGGTACCCATCCACTCGTTCGGCTGGCCACGACAGGCCTAAGGTGTCGTTTTCTTTTCTCGGTGTCTAGGAATGTAGATCCGAGAGTCTCGTGTCAGGGAATAATTTTGTGGTTCGGAGGTGGTCAATATCTTCGGATCCGGTCGCTGGAGTCGTGGAAGACGATCCGGCCATCTGCCCTTTATCAATGCGGTCCTCTGCGCCAGGGCAGCGTCGGTCGGTAGAGAGGGCAGTGGCGTAGAAGTTACGGCGACGTCGTCGATCTCTCGATGACGGCGGTCGTCGTGGCGGTGACGGCGGTGGTGCTTCCTGTCGGCACAGCGCTCCTCTCACAGATTGGGTTTAGGGTTTGTCGGTACGGACGAACTCGGTTGTGAGTACCGGCCGGCCTCCACCTCTATTTATTGTGGCGCTGACGATAGGGGCCCACCAGTCATAATGGGCTGTGCGCCCCCCGATCAGGGCGCGATTAGGTCAAAGGCCTATTTATGCCATTGGGCCAAAACGGGTGGAGATCAATTTCTAACATTCTCCCCTTTGATCTCACCTTATACTTTTATCTTTAATACTTTTTAACTTCACTCATTCTACTACAGATTAATTCATAGAACTGTCTCATCGTCACGGTCGCTCGCCGATAGATTCAACAGCTACAATACATTTTTCTATTCTGAAATAGTTATTATACATTTTTTGGGCCATCTTTTTGTTCAGGAATCACAGGTTTTCCTTTAAACTCATGCCGGCAACATGTTCAATGAATACTTTGGGTGGTAAACCTTTAGTAAGCGGATCCGCTAACATCTTTGCGGTGCTTATATGCTCAAGATTTATAATTTGATCCCGAACTTTATCTTTCACAACATAGTACTTTATATCAATGTGTTTGGCAGCACCACTTGACTTATTGTTGTGTGCATACGTTACTGCGGGTTCATTATCGCAGTACAATTTAATTGGTCTATAGATGTTGTCAACCACTTTTAAACCGGGTATGAACTTCTTAAGCCAGTTCACCTGTCCCGTAGCCTCATAACATGCTACAAACTCGGCATACATTGTAGACGATGTAGTGACGATTTGCTTTAAGCTTTTTCACGAGATAGCTCCTCCAGCGAGAGTAAACACATATCCGGATGTAGATTTTTTATCATCTCTCGCATAATCAGAATCCGTGTACCCCACTATATGGAGTGAATCTGATCTTCTGTATGTCATCATGAGGCTTTTTGTTCCTTGCAAATAACGCAAGACTTTCTTTATCAATTTTCAATGTTCTATTACAGGATTGCTCTGAAATCTGTCAAGTAACCCGGTAACAAATGCTAAGTCAGGGCGTGTACATACTTGAGCATACTGTAAGCTTCTGACAGCTGAAGCATATGGAACTGATTTCATTTGATCAATCTCATATTGGTTCCTAGGGCATTGAAAATCCCCATATCTGTCGCCCTTGACTATAGGTGCAAGTGATGGACTACATTTATGCATACCATATTTTTTTAATACTTTCTCTATATATGTCTTTTATGACAGTCCTAATACCCCTTTGTTTCTATCTCGGTGAATTTCGATTCCTAGAACGAATGAAGCTTCACCAAGAACTTTCATATCAAAGTTCGAGGACAAAATCTTCTTTGTCTCCAGTAGCAGACTGACGTCACTACTAGCAGACTGACGTCCCAATACCCCTTCACTAGTAGCAGACTGACGTCACTACTTTCTATCTTTAAACTTTGAGTAAACACAGTTGTCCTCTATATTTTTTTTAAACCCAAATTTTTTTATCGTGTTGTCAAACTTCAAGTACCATTGTCTTGAAGCTTGCTTTAACCTATAAATCGATTTCTTTAGATGGCATCTCATTCTTTTATTTCCTTCTATGACAAAACCTTGTAGTTGTGCCATGTAAATATTATTCTCCAAATCCTCATTGAGAAATGCTGTCTTTACATCCATTTGATGTAACTCTAAATCATAATAAGCCACTAGTGCCATTATGATTTTTAAGAAATCTTTACATGAGACTAGAGAAAAGGTCTCATTGTAATCAATCCCTTGTCTTTGCGTAAAGCCTTTTGCCACGAGTCGTGCTTTATATCTTTCTACATTTCTTTGAGAGTCGAGTTTTGTCTTGTGGACCCATTTACAGCCTACTGTTTTAGCTCCTTTAGGAATTACTTCCAAGTCTCAGACTTTATTAGCTTTCATGGACTTCATTTTTTCTTCCATGGCCTTAAGCCATTTTGAAGAGTTTTCACTTCTCATGGCTTCTTCAAATGAGGTGAGATCATCCTCCATTTGAAATTCTTCTGTCTGATAAACTTCATACTCATCAGGAATAGCTGATCTTCTTACTCTTTGAGACCTTCTCGGGGCCTCTTCATTTCGTACATTTTCTGTTTGAGGCTGCTCTTACTCCTCCTCACCTGTGGCAATGGGTTCTATTGTATCCTGTAGAACAGGTTCCTCATTCCCATTCATTGTTGCCACAGGAGGAACAATAACAGGTGCTTGCACCACAGTATCTCGCATTATCGGTGCAGTGACAACAGGTAGTGAGAAGAATGGCTCTTGAATCATCGGAGTAGGCGCGTACGCCCGCTTCTCTTCAAGATCAATCTCTCGAGTTACCACGCTCCCTCTCATCATCTCATCTTCTAAGAAGACAGCGTGTCTTGTTTCTACAAATTTTGTATGTCTATCTAGACAGTAGAAACGAAAACCTTTCGACTTTTTTGGGTAACCAATAAAATGGTAACTCACTGTTTTGAGATCTAGTTTTCCAAGATTTGGGTTAATTACTTTAACCTTAGCTGGACTCCCCCACACACGTAAGTGGTTTAATGAGGGAACTCAAAATGTCCACAATTCGTACGGTGTTTTGGGCACCGACTTACTTGGTACTCTGTTGAGAATATGAATAGCGATTTTTAATGCCTCCATCCACAAACTTAATAGCAGTGTGGAATAGCTCATCATGCTTCGCACCATATCCATCAGGGTACGGTTCCGTCTTTTAGCTACTCCATTTTGCTGAGGTTCGCCCGGTGTAAAATACTGGGCTATTATGCCATTTTCCTGTAAGAACCTTGCAAAAGGTCCAGAAACTTGGCCATATGGGGTATGCCGACCGTAGTACTCCCCCCACGATCGGATCGGACTATCTTTATCTTTAAATCGTGTTGGTTTTCAACTTCAACCTTAAATATCTTAAATTTATCCAAGGCTTCATTTTTTTCTTTGATTGGATAAATATATCCATATCGAGAGTAATCATCCGTGAATGTTATGAACAAGTCATAACCATCCACACTTTTCACAGAAAAAAGACCACAAATATTTATATAAATAATTTGTAGAATTCTTGTGCTTCTTTTTGCATCTTTCTTAATTTTCTTTACATATTTTTCTTTGATGCATTCTCTACATTGTTCTAAGTCTAAGAACTCTAGTGGAGGAAGAATATCATTCTTAACTAGTCTTTCTATTCTCCCCCTCAAAATATAGCCTAAACGACAGTGCCATAATTTTGACGACGCATTTAGAGTTCTTTTTCGTTTTCTATTTTCATTGATGGACAAGGATTCGTTTATCTCGCACGCAACGTTCTCCTTATCGCATACGACATTCACGTCATCACGTAGTGATAACAAATAAAGCTCATTTTGTAATATGGCAAGACCAACATATTCTTTATTAAATATTATTTCACACTTGCTATTTTCAAAATGATAATCATAATCATCATTATCCAAACATGAAACACTAATCAAATTCCTCTGTAGAGAGGGTACATAGAGAACATCTCTAAGTATAAGGGTAAAACCATCAGCTAGCTCTAATAAAAGATTACCAACGGCTTCAACATCTGTTTGGACTCCATTTGCAACTTTAATGCATCTTTCTCTTCTTTGTGTAGTCCTCGTCGAACGGAATCTCTGCAAGGAATTTGCAACATGGACAGTTGCTCCAGAGTCAATCCACCAAGTTGATTTCGAATATTGCACATATAGGGATTCATTTGTAAAGGTAATAATATTTTCACCTTTCTTTGCCATGATCATCTTTAAATAGGAGGGACAATCTTTCTTGTAGTGTCTCGTCTTCTTGCAGTGAAGACATTGGTCCTTGTCTACTGTAAATTTATTCTGTTGAGACTGATAGACAGGGGCTTTTCCCTTGTTCTTTGAGGAGTGAATGTTAAAATTTTATCTTTTGTTGTCCTTCACATAGTTGATAGAACCACCATGTGAAGCTTTTATTCTGTCCTTCTCTTGCACACACATAGCTATGCACTTTTCCCAGTCCCATGTCTCGGGTTACATATTATAGTTGACAACAAAGGTGTCAAACTCTTTTGACAAGGAAGCAAAAATTAGATGGATAAGGAGCTCATCCTTGAGACCTAGATCCATTGGTTTAAGCTTGGATGCCATATTGCTTATCCTTAGTATGTGCTCTCTAATGCCACCGTTACTACCAGAGTACCTTTCTGTTGCAAGTTGCTTAATCACTTGTGTAGCATATGTCTTTGAAGAGCCAGTAAACTGACTCTTTATTCTTTTAAGGTACTCTGTGACAGTGTCACACTCTGAAATTGAATCCACAATTGCAGGCTCAATCGTGTTCTTTATCACAACCATATACTTCTTGTTGGCTGTGGTCCATTTTCTATGCTCAAGGTCATAGAACATCTTTAAGGGAACATAGTCTCTCTGTCTAGTCTGCTAAGCAGCCTCAGCCTCATTTTCTTTCCTCACTGGCTCCTCAGGCTCAGTGGAACATGCTATGGTGAGGACCCAGTCCATCTCAGCTAAGATAAACGCTTGTTCTATCTTTTTCTTCCACTCTTCATAGTTGTCACCTTTGAGAGTGGGTATCTCTTTGATACAACTCATTAAGTTGTATCCGCCTGTAAATAAATCAAATAAAGTGAGAACATAATAACAATAAAATTATATGTCTTATTTTCAACGTTGATAAAAAATATGACATACAATTTTGTATTATACATTAAATCTATGTCACCGTTGGGCAGAAATAGAAATAATACATAAAAAATATCAATTATGAAATTATAATACTGTTATTATCAACGTTAGTCAGAAAATAACAATATCATAATTACTGAAATTTATTACTATTTTTTCAAAAATTAAATTCTCCTGTTGGTTCGAATTTAATAATGAAAATAATTTCTTTAAGTACGCAACGGAAAACAAATTTTTTTAATTTTTAAAAGCATTTACTTTATTTTTCTGTTCTGTCAAAATTATCCCGTTGGTTCAAATTTTAACAGATTTAATTAGGTAAAAAATTACCCAATTAATCAATTAAAAAATGCCTCTGAAAAAGAAATCGAAAAACCTTTCTCTTAGCCGAAATTAGAATTTGGCTTGCATTTCGGGCAAGACAACCTGGGCTTGAGCTGAAAATTCTCTCTCCCACATGGGCCAAATCTGGCGCATTTAGCCATCGTGCGATCTGAACCGTTAGATACAGATCTAACGGACGCGCTCTTTTTTCGGGGATATAAAAAGATTGGAGTTCTCTTCCAACCCTAACCATAACCATTTTACTCACTTTCCCAGCCGCCTCTGTCGCCGGGTGCGCCCGTCGCGCGGCAGCCACTCACGCCCGTGCCTCCCGAGGCGCTCGACTGCAGCCGTCTGTGCGGTTCTGCACATCGCGGCAGCCGCCCTCGCGCACGTCGCCT
>BCLF01000067.1:4092-132658 GCA_001602275.1 Zoysia japonica | reverse complement strand
GCGCCGCGCCGGGCAGCGTGCCGCGCGCCACGCGCCGACGCTGAATTTCTTCTCTTTTTTTTTGAATTCCCTTTTTTTTTTGTAATCTGGCGGCTGCGACTAGGGTTTTCTATCTTTTCTTTGCGCGGTTCTTTCGTGTAGCCCGAGGGCTTCCGCTACAGGATAGCTCACGGCTACGATTTTTCTTTGCGGATCTTTGTTCGAGGGCAGGGTTTCGACGAGTTTTTCTATACTCGTCAGGATCCACTTCTAGAGTAGGCTCTGATACCAATGTTGTTTTCTTTTCTCGGTGTCTAGGTGTGTAGATCTGAGAGTCTCGTGTCGGAGAATAATTCTGTGGTTCGAAGGTGGTCAATACCTTCGGATCTGGTCGCCGGAGTCGTGGAAGACGATCCGGCCATCTATCCTTTATCGATATGGTCCTCTGCGCTAGGGCAGCGTCGGTCGGTGGAGAGGGCAGTGACGTAGAAGTCACGACGACGTCGTCGATCTCTTGAGGACGGTGGTCGTCGTGGCGGTGACGACAGTCGTCGTGACGGTGACGGCGGTGGTGTTTCTAATCGGCAAAGCGCTCCTCTCACAGATCGGGTTTAGGCTTTGTCGGTGAGGTATGGCGGTACGGATGAACTTGGTTGTGAGTACCGGTCGACCCTCACATCTGTTTATTGTTTATTATGATGCTGATGACAGAGACTCACCAGCTATAATGGACTAGACGTTTTTCGATCAGAACACGATTAGATCAAAGGTCATTTAGACTGTTAACCCAAAACGGGTGTAGATCAATTTGTAACGTAAGAAGTCGCCACCCGCCTCGGCTCCGTCGGCCTCTTTCTCCTCGCTTGATTCCTTGCCAGGTGCCAGCTGCTACGAAGCTCATGCACCGGCATCAAGAACCATCCTGCCGAGCTAGATGGGACTCAAAGTTTGGGCCCGCGATGCCTCCGAGATGGCTGCCGAGTTTGCCGCCTCCACCGATGTGGAGCTCGACGAGCAGCCACAGCCAGCATCCGCGCCAACCCCTAGCTGCTGCCGCTTCCATTTGCAGCTCCACCTCCCACCAAGAGCAACAGCAACAGCATGGCGTGGATGACACTGCTCTCCTGGCGCTCCTCCGCGCCCACGACACCGACGCCGCCTTCCACCTCTTCTCCTCCCACTCTGACCTCCTCCCTTCCTCCCCCACCACCGCATCCCGCCTCCTCTCCCAGCTCTCCTCCGCTTCCGGTTCCGGTTCCTTTTCCCGCGCTGCCGCTCTCCTCCAGCTCCTCCGCGCCCGCAACGACCTCTCCCTCCTCGATGCCAACGCCCTCTCCCTCGCCGCCGCTGCTGCTGCCCGCTCCCGCAACGCCAGCCTCGCCCACTCCCTCATCTTCTACATGCTCCGCCAAGGCCTCTTCCCCGACCGACGCGCGTACACGGCCGCCGTCGCTCGCCTCTCGCCGCCCGCCAAGGCGCTCCGCCTCTTCGAAGTCATCCTCCGCCACCTCCACCGCGCTCCCCGTGAGCTCATCTCCCCGTCATGCCTGCCCGACACGGCCGCCTGTTCGACGAGATGCAGTGCCGCTGGGAGAAAGCCGCGCCCGACGCTCTCACCTACAACGTCGTGGTCAAGATGTGCGCGCGCGCCGGCCGCAAGGACCTCGTCGCGCGCGTCCTGGAGCGCATGCTTTCCGCCGGTCTCACACCCTGTGCCACCACCTTCCATTCGCTCGTCGCCGCGTACGTGGGGTTCGGGGACATCCAGACGGCAGAGAGGATCGTGCAGGCGATGCGTGAAGGCCACAAAGACATATGTTTGTTACTCAGAACTCTGGCTGTGGCCAACACCGAAGCAGAGCACAAGCAGAGTACCATGCCTGGAGCAGAGCAGCTTGAGGACATTGTCACTGTCACCACAATGCCGGAAGGGAGAGACGCAGCAGCAAATCCACTGCCGTTGCTTCCCAAGGCTTATCCGCCCGACGCCAGGGTGTACACGACGCTCATGAAGGGATACATGAACGCCAGCCGCGTCAACGACGTCATCGCCATGCTGCGGGCGATGCAGCACGAAGGCAAGACGATCCCGGCAAGCCGGCCAGACCATGTAACGTTCACGACGGTGATCTGGGCGCTCGTTGCAGCGGGTCAAATGGAGCGCGCGCGCGCCGTGCTGGACGAGATGGCCGCGGCAGGGATCCCCGCGAATCGCATCACCTACAATGTGCTGCTCAAGGGGTACTGCCAGCAGCTGCAGATGAGCAAGGCCAGGGAGCTCTTCTTCCAGGTCCAGGCGATGGCCGGCATCGAGCCGGACGTGGTGACTTACAACACGCTCATGGACGGGTGCGTGCTCACGGACGACAGCGCGGGCGCGCTGGCCTTGTTCAACGTGATGCGTTCGCGGGGCATCTCGCCGTCTGCGGCGAGCTACACGACGGTGATGAAGGCGTTCGCTTTGTCGGGGCAGCCCAAGGTGGCGCACCAGGTGTTCGAGGAGATGGAAAGGGACCCCAGGGTGACGGTGGACCGGGTGGCATGGAACATGCTCGTCGAAGCCTACTGCAGGTTGGGGCTACTGGACACGGCGAAGCAACTCGTCGAGAGGATGAAGAACCAAGGGATGCAGCCGGACGTGGCGACGTACGGCAGCCTGGCCAAGGGCAGCGCGTTGGCGCGCAAGCCGGGGGAGGCGCTGCTGCTGTGGAACGAGGTCAAGGAGCGGTGCCCGGAGCCGGACGAGGAGCTGCTGGAGGCGCTGGCGGACGTGTGCGTGAGGGCGGCATTCTTCAAGAAGGCGTTGGAGATCGTGGCGTGCATGGAGGAGAGAGGCATCGCCCCGAACAAGGCCAAGTACAAGAGGATGTACATCGAGATGCACTCCAGGATGTTCACGAGCAAGCACGCGTCGCAGGCACGCCAGGACCGACGCCGGGAACGAAAGCGCGCCGCCGAGGCGTTCAAGTTCTGGCTCGGGCTGCCCAACGAATACTACGGTACCACCACCGACTGGAGGATCGAAGCCCTCGTTGAGGAGGATGAGTTATGAAGATCAGCTACAGCTAGCTAGCTGCTAATAGCAAACGAAGAGGCTATCTAGCTGCTCTTAAGGCTCTGAATTGATGCGCTATGCTGCAACTGAATGTGAACCAGCTGCTCAGTCCGCTCTTAAGGAGTACAGTACCACCAGATGTTGGGACGCTTTTGGAGGAAACATGCAGGGAGTTGCATTATGAAATACTCCTATTGACGTAGCCATAACGAAACTGTATCTCAATTTTGCAAGCATCCCAAAGTAGGAGTGCCCTGCTTCAGATGCCTCTGAGTGAACTGATACAGCCATTGAAACAAACTTGCTCAAAGTAGGACTGCCCTGCTTCAGATGCTGCCACATTGAGAAACTTGTGTCACTATGTGCTCCCAAGGACTCAGACGGAATCAACTTTGAAACAGTTGTGGCAAAGCAGTACCAACAGTAGTGAAATCTTGGGGACTCCAAGACTTGCGCACAACACGCGTATATAAGTAGATGGATCATGGATGATGGATGGCAAAAGAATTAAAAAATATGACCTTGATAGATGGAAGTGCAAACAATTGGATCTCTCGATCGACTTCAACAATTCACATGTTTTCTTTGAACATCACTCTCTCGAAAAGAAGAAAGGAGCACTGCTCCCATTCACCGCGATGCATACTAAGCAAACGGCTTCAGGGGAAGTTCTTGTCGATCCTTAGGCCCTGCAGTGCGAAACGTGCAACGATAGATATGAGCAAGAATTTGCAACTGTCATCAAAGCAAGTGGCACTACAATCAACGACAATTTCCAGGGAGGCCTATGGCAGCATGATGGATCCTAACAGTTACTAATTCGATGAGCTTAAGGTCTCTTAGAATTTCCATACGAATTTCATCATTAACAATACATGCACAGGCAGCATGCTGATATATTAATTAATGTGGATATGATTGGTATAAAAGATGCACAGTTTTTCTTCAGTGCAGGCTAGAGATGATCAGGTAGTATTCAAGTCCAAAATTTTGAACCTACGGAAGAAGTAGAACGAGCACTGCCTGCGCCTCCACCAAGGCTGCCAGAGGAGATTCTTACCAGTTTCCAGTTCCATACTTTGCTAATGAGAGAGGGAGAGAGCTGCCATTGCAAGTAATGATGGCCTTGTATTGACTCTTCAAGCTAGGCAATCAAAGAGCTCAAATTTTGCCTCCTGTAGACATGTAGAAGATGCATAGAGGATTGTCAACCAGGAGACCAGCATGGTGGATGACTTTAATCTGAGACCTAAGCAGACATTTGTACAGCTTTACTCTTGCTCTAGGAGTTTGTCAAATTCAGGTCAATCATTGTAACGCTCTAGTCCAAGCCTATGGTTGTAGTTGTAGGGCGTGATTTGGGTCTTAATAGCTTATAATTGAAGTGAATTGTAGAGGTGAGATTAGTTTCACCTTGGTTGTGTAGAGAGGTGAAGGTTA
The DNA here is from genome assembly GCA_001602275.1 of Zoysia japonica. Classification (NCBI taxonomy): domain Eukaryota; kingdom Viridiplantae; phylum Streptophyta; class Magnoliopsida; order Poales; family Poaceae; genus Zoysia; species Zoysia japonica. The sequence continues at coordinate 128,184 of BCLF01000067.1, read as the reverse complement.
GTTTATAACTATGTTGTTCCAACTATAACACCTTCGAGTTAACTTTTTTATACAAAGCGAGGCAAAAAACGTAAGAAAAATGCTATGCATGAATACGTGAACCCGCTCCATGTGAGAGCTGGGCGGTAAGAGTTCTGATATGAGCAATTACAAGCTACTTGTTGAACGCTTGCTAAAATCTGTTAGAAGCCTTGAGTGCTATTTTTTTATCCATAATTCAGTGTCGGTCGATGGAGAGGCGCCATGTCTTTTGGTTTAGTTCATGGCCCTCAGCCCCGGCAGCGTAGCGAAGCGGAAGCGAAAAGTGTTGCTGAGGCGCTTGCAAAGCTGATGCACATCTCTATCTCTATTCTTTTCAATTTCAGTACATCCCATATTTTTCATTTTTTTAATTCTTCTATCCATACACAATAAGTAGGGAATTAAAATGGGAGATTTGTTTACAGGACACCACGTTTGTGCTAGTTGATCTGAGTCACACCGTCCGATTGAATTTTATCTGTAGGACACTGTGATTTCAAGTATTTATCTCCAAGACATCGTAGAAAATATTCATATAATATTCTATGGTAAAATGACAACATTGCCCCTGTCATATGCATGTTCACATGCTTTTGGCTGCTAGCTTCATCTGTTATAAATATTTTGAAATTTATAGTTATCTCAGATCGGAAGTTTGTTCTAGTGGTATGATTCCTTCGGGTGCGAGAGGTCCCGAGTTCGATTCTCGGAACACCCCATTTTTAAACATTCCGGTCCTGCGTTGCTTGCCTCTTGTGCTGTAAATGCTACGTATGGTTTACCTCAATTGCCTGCATGCCTTTCATTGTTAACTACTAGCCACAGGCAATGTAATTAAACTTGTTGTAGCAAACATGTAGCGTCATGGGAAAACAAAACAATGCAGCAAAAGTCCAGCTCCAACTAACGGGGCATGCATCACTAGTTAATACTAGTAGTACCATGCAGGACCAAACCTGGTTGTGGACTACTAGCACAGATTCTCACACTAGGAGTATATGGGTACCAAATTCTGCATCCCCCGCTCCAATCAACTTGCATTACTTTCGACACCTAAAATTTACATCTTCAAAAGATTGAAAGTTTCAGTTTTTCGAACCGGATGCTCTGGTTTGGTAGATCGAATACATCTAATAATGATTGTTTCGCAAAAAAAAAATTTTACATGTTTTTCCGAACATGAAAGGTATTTTCGAAGAGTTTGGCTAAATTTCACTAAAAAAGGAAAGAAGTGCTTAAAAATACATGAAGATGAAGCCAAATCTATGATTTGAAGATTCCATAATGTAGCCCTCGTCGAGACGATCAAAACGGATATATAGATCGTCTAATTTGGAGATCGAACGAGAAAATTATGGATTTAACAAAAAATGTTCGAACTGCCACCGGAGTGTCCGGCAAAATGCTGGAGTATCCGGTACTAGAGTGTCCGTAAGCCCTCTCTAGATGCGAGATTTTTCCCACCGGAGTCTCCGGCAATGTGCCAGAGTGTCCGATACCTGAAGTCTGTTTTTAGTAGTTTTTACACCAAATCGAAGCTAATTTGTTTTCTAATCAAATAGATCCGTAGCTCCACGGGGTAAGACCACCCCACCTCTATATAAAAGAGGCTTAAGGCCGATTGAGAAGTTAACCCAATTGATTCTACCAATTGATTTTTTTTAAACCGGATTGGTGTCCCTGTCCACCGCTCTGTGGGAACCGGCCAGGGCCGGTCCACAAGCTCTGCCTGTGGACTTCGATGGCAGGCCGGCTGAGGAGGTCTGGGACCTGGCGGAGCAGCACCACGACAGCACAAGGATGCTCTCCATGGGCTTACATGCACCGGGAAGGTGACGTGGAGCGCCGGATTCGGGGACCAGCCGACGCGCAGTGACGGCGCAAGGTGCCATAGCATAGGAGAGGCGGAGGCTGCTCAGGAGGCGGCGGAGGAGCAGGTGGGCGGTGCGGTGGAGCTCTCCATGGGCTCAGGTGAGATGGGGAGGCGCGGCAGCGGGTCGACGACGGAGAGGCACCGGCGCATGGAGGCTAGAAGCGGTGAGGGCCTTATTCTGGTCCTGTTCCAATGAAATCGGCGAGTTATAGAGGAAGGGGAGGCCATGTAGGAGGCGTGGCCACACCTGAAGGAGAGCATCTCACTGGAGGCGGAGGATTCCGGCGACGACCAGGGCAAGAGGCGACGGCCAGTGGGGAGAATGGTATGCACTCGGTTGGGTAATCGCTTTGGGATGAATCAGCTTGGTGGGGATGTCTGCTGCCGTTGGAAGGAGTTGGGGTCAGCAGAGGTGTGGTCGGCAGGGAGCTACGTCGTGCAGCGACACTTGTGGGTGGCCGTGGTCGCAGTGCGGCCGACTGCGACTTCAATGGCAATGACGACGGGCGGCAGTGTCGAGCTCGCGCGGCGCGTGACGAGGCACGCGGCAACCGGGCGAGACGTGTCCAGTGCATGTCCGGCACATCGCGGGGTGCATGGCGTGCTGTGGCTGGGAGGGGCGAGCGGCAGTGGAGGCGCGATGCGGGGAGGAAGGAGAGGGAGGCAGCGCGGGCTGCCGGTTGGGCCGCCCTGGCGGCTGGGCCGCGCAGGAGAGGAAGCGGGCCGTGGCTAGGCAAGGAAAAGGAGAAAAGGAGAGAAAGTGGCCCATGACCAAAATTTGGATTTGGTGTTTTGGTCTGAAAGGAATTCAAATGAGTTGGATGGATTTAGAACTCAAAGAATTGGTTGAATTTAGGATTCAAATAACATGTCAGAAAACAAACAGTAAACAAAAATAAAGGAAAAAGGTCAATCACTTGTCACTCTTTCAAATTTTAATATTTTGAAATTTCTGAATTAGCTAAGTTTTAATTTAGTGAGGTTTTTGCCCTTTGAGATGGGAAAGACAAGAGAAGATGAGAAGGAGAAAGAAAAAAATGTTAGGGTGATTGTCAGGAAAATTTTGAATTTCGCATTTTTAAATTAGTCCTAAAATTTGAGATGTCACAAAGGCGACCTAGCCGATCTGGTCCGTTGCGACCCGTACGACCTAGTGCTCTCGGTGCGTTGACCGGAAAAGCGTGAACACACTTTTTAGCGACTCCGCTGGGGACGATTATTCGGTTCTAGTAGTAACCAAAATTTTCTAACCTAGCATTTTCTCTAATTGATCTATCTTTGTGATTCGTCATAACCATCGCGTCTGGCTTCTTTCGGCCGATTGTATCTATTTGCGGTTGTTCTTATTCTTGTTGCAGATTCTACTTGTAAGGGCCAAGAATAAAGAAGAAGAAAGAGTCAAGGTCACCTTATTCTTGCGGTTTGATCAAGACAAGAATGGAGTACATGATGGGCTGTTCATACCGCTACGATGATCGTAAGGTACAATATGCAAATCCAATAGAAACCTTTAATGGTCATTTTGCAAGCACCACGAATTCTCATGTTGATGTTGCTAGATATCATAGTGAGCATATTGCATCGACTAGTCATTATATTGATAGTGGTCTTAACTATTCGAATCATTATTCTAAATATATGCATAGACCCATTGTTCATGATACATTTGCTCTAAGTTTAGATTCTACTAGCAACATTCAATACACATATCCTCATGCATCAGCAATGGAGCAAGCTCATATGCCGATGGATAGTTATCAAGGTCGGGCCAACATCATGGGTTCGGCTAAGTTTTATGAAACACCACATACCAATAATTTTATGAATACCCAATATAGTGTTTCTTCTTTCATTGCATTGGCACCAATTGCACCATCTATGATAGCTTCACATAATGTGCCGATACATGACACATATAGCCTTGTTAGTTCATATCTTTTATCTAATTGTTCTCAAGTGCCATATAATTCCTCGCATATTAACAGAGTGGAGGTTACACCTACAAATTCAACACTATACTCAAATCTTAATGGTCATAATTCAACTCCTTATGCTACTGAAAATTGTAGCCGAATTAATGAAAATTTAGCAAGCATCCACATACCTCCACATGCCACGCTTGCATATATTTCACCCACTAATTCGGCTTTAAGTGCAAATAATGATCATGGCCGAATGGGTGAAAATTCAACAGTGGCTCTTATGTCATTTCATAGATCACAAAGTCATTTCATCACTGCAAGATATAGGGAAACAAGCACATTGCAAGTGGCATAATTCTTTTAATCATAGTACTAGGAATTGCAATATGTTACGTCAGAAAGTCCAATCTGCCATTGATGGAGGTCGATTAAGTTTTGGAGAAACACATAAGGATGACCAGTTGGCTTCAATTGGTCTTGATAGTAAAAGAGTATCAAATCAGTCACAGGCCGATTCATCTAAAAACAACGAGTTGATTCTTGGTAAAAATAGTTTAAAGCCCTCCGACGAAAAGAATGTAGTTGTCGATGAGATTCATGATGATATTGTTAAAAGCAATGATTTTAAAGAGGTTGTTGAAGATCCATCGTACATTGGGGGGCAACAAAAGGTTTTTAAGCTTGCTCATGACAGATTAACTTCAAAGCGGCCAAACCTAGCAAAGCTGAAAAAATCAGAACGTCCGATTTACCAAATCGGAACTTCCAATTTTCATAGAGTCAATGAAATGAGCAAAAATCCAAGAATCAATTTAAAAAAGATTGAAGGAGGTAAATTCCATGACAAACATGAGGGTAGAAAGCTGAAGCTTACATTTGAAGAGCTTTTGGCTAAATATGTAAGAGAAAGGGATGCGAGGAGTGCTTCTAAGCCAAACTGCCCCAAGCCATCAAGAGTGCCTCCAAAATACAAACATGAGGGTTGGAATCGGCAAAGGAAGAAAGTTTTTTCAGAAGCTCCTATCTTCCTTTCATGCCGATTATGACGATGCCATATGAGTAACCTACTGTAGGTTTTCATCCTTATTCATCATGGGAGTGGCGTGGTTCATAGATGCAACCTCAATTCTATCCTAGGCAAAATATAAATACAAGAAGACAACCACACACGAGAGACCGTTTCGATAAGAAGAATCGGTCAATAGATCAAGAGAAGAGAAAGGTGGTCCGACAAGTCTATCGTGTCGAAAAAGATGGCCGTAAGGATAAAAGTTTAGATCTGAAGTTAAGTGAAAGAAAGCCAATTCATGCTTTGAAAGCTTCGGCTATTAATGGCAAAAAGATGAATCAACCAAGTGTTGATATTCTTGATGCCAAATCTGAACTAAAGAAGTTGGAGGTGTCCAAGAGAAAATTAGAATTGCCAATTCCCAAAGCAAAAACAAAATCGAGAGGTCCACTCGGTTTCTCAAATTGGCAAATGAAGGAATTGTAAAAACTTAGTGCGGAAGAGTTGAAAGAGAAAGGCATGGTATGGATTCACAAAGAGAATTTGCAAGAACATGACAATCATGGTGATCAAGTGATGGGTGCAAAGAAGATAGTGAGGAAAATAAGTGCTAAGAAACAATTAAAGTATGTGTCCAATCATCAAGATTATTGGTCATTTCTTCATCTTGATTCATTGTCCATGTCACCAATGCGTATGAGTTGGAGCCATCTCCATATGTTTACTCTCATCCTTCTTAGTCTTATTTTAATCCTTGGGAGTACAAATATTGCTTATGATATGAAAAGTTATGTTCAAATGATCATACAATTGTTGAAATTAATTTTAGTTATGAAGACCGAAATAACTACATATATGACATTTGTATTACTTCTTGGAGTTTATTTCGGTCATATAAATTATATGAAGGATGGATCATAGTGCTTACATTGATTTATGCCTAGATGCTAAATCTTATATCATGAATTTGATGTTGTTAAGCATTTAGGCACATAGTGATTTGTAGCTATGTATTTGGCATGATGAGTATCCGGTTGCAATGCCGATGAAACTTAATTTTCAGTTGTCAAGTGACCGATACTCAAAATTGCCAATGCTGAAATCCTGAAGAACCGGAAGTTCCAGTTTGGCAATCAGAGAGTTTCAATTTTGACTTAGGGAGTGATAATTTGGCTATTTTTGTTTCAAACTTGGATACAGCCAAATCAAAGTCCTGGAAAGTCTTTTTAGTCATTGTCTATGTAATTCTAGATCAATATTTCAAAGAAAGTTCAAAGTTCGGCATATAAGCATTTTATGAGCTTTTAAGTTTTATTGCCGAACATTGAAAAATTTAACGAGCGTGCTTAAATGCAAAACGACATAGTTTTAACATGGGTAGAAGAGCATGAGACTTCAATAGCTGATGAGTTGTAACCGACCATTGTTGAGCTACTAATAACTTTGACACTCGGGGAGGTGGGGCAAAGCCACTAAGTAAAATGTAAGGAAGAAGATGCTACAATAGAAATATTTGTCATGCTTGTCAAATATGTGATGAAATGCTTAGTTCCATTCGACCAAGAATATAAATGTTATCTTGCAAGAAAACAAGGCCAATGGATGATTTGGTTATCACTTTGCACAGAATCTGCAGTCACCGGAGTGTTCGGCAAGCTCTCTCGGGTTTGGAGCATTTTTCCCACCGGACTATCCGACGCGGTGATCGGACTGTCCAACAAACCCTCTCGGGTTCAGGTTCAGGTGCTTTGTACACCGGACTGTCCGGTGAAGGACCAGAATGTCCGGTGACCGGAGTATCCGATACGATGCCAGAGTATTCGACAAACCCTCTCGGGTTCAGGTGCATTGCACACCGGACTGTCCGATGTAGGATCGGAATATCTTGTGACCGGAGTATCCGGTATAATGCCGGAGTGTCCGGCAAGCCCTCTTAGGTTTGGGGTATTTTGCCCACCGGACTATCTGGCGCGGTGACCGAACTATCCGGCAAGCCCTCTCGGGTTCAGGTGCTTTGTACATCGGACTGTCTGGTGAAGGACCAGAATGTCCAGTGACCAGAGTATCTGGTACGATGCTGGAGTATCCGACAAGCCCTCTCGGGTTCAGATGCATTGCACACCAGACTGTCCGATGCAGGATCAAAATGTCCGGTGATCGGAGTATCCGGTATAATGCCGGAGTATCCGTCAAGCCCTCTCGGGTTCAGGTGCTTTGCACACCGGACTGTCCGGTGCATGACCAGAATGTTCGACCACCGGAGTGTCCGGTGATTTGCCGGACTATCCGGCAAGCCTTCTCAGGTTCGGGTGTTTTGCGCACCGGACCATCCGATGTAATGCCAGACTATAGATTGAACTTTAATGATTTAATAGCCGAAATATTTAGTTAATATAATCTAACGCATTGCTACAATTGACAGAATATTATTTCGGCTACTTGATTAGTTTTTTTATATCAGTTTTAGATAATCGGTATCTTGTTTATCATCATACTTGAGCAATTTTAGGTACCAAGAATATTTTTTGGCACATCAGCTTTGCCCAAAAACAGGAGAGCATGTGTTTACACCTAAAATTTGCATCTTGGGAAGACGGAAAGTTCTAGTTTTTCTAATCGGATGCTCCAATTTGGTAGACCGAATACATCTGATAATGATTATTTTGCAAGAATTATTTTTTAACAAGTTTTTCAGGACATGAAAGGTATTTTCGAAGAGTTTGGCTAAATTCCACTAAAAAGAAAAGAAGTGCTTAAAAAAAGGCGTGAAGATGAAGACAAATCCATGATTTGAAGATTCCATGACGTAGCCCTCGCTGAGATGATCGAAACGGATATATGGATCGCCTAATTTGGAGACCGGACGAGAAAATTACGGACTTAAAAAAAAAAGGTCCGAGCCGCCACTTGAGTGTCCGACAGGAGTATCCGGTACCGGAGTGTCCGGTAAACTCTCTCTAGACGCGGGATTTTACCCACCGGAGTCTCTGGCAATGTGTCGAGTGTCTAGTATATGAAGTCTGTTTTTTTATAGTTTTTACACTAAATCGGAGCTAATTTGTTTTTTAATCAAGGAGATCCGTGGTTCTACGGGGTAAGACCACCCCACCTCTATATAAGAGAGGGCTAAGGCTGATTGAGGAGTTAACCCAATCGATTCTACCAATTGTCTCTTTACTTTTTACCTCTCCAAACTTTAATCCTCTTCTAAACCCCCTATGTTGTTTATCCACCGGTCTCCACGGCTATAGATGACGTCCTAGAGCCTGCCGGCCGACCTAGGGCACGTCCGACGACGCTCATGCCTAGACAGGGTCCCTCTCGGGCGAGAGATTCGATGGTCTTTCCTAGTTTGCATGACCAGAATGTTCGACCACCGGAGTGTCCGGTGATTTGCCGGACTATCCGGCAAGCCCTTTCAGGTTCGGGTGTTTTGCGCACCGGACCATCCGGTGTAATGCCGGACTATAGATTGAACTTTAATGATTTAATAGCCGAAATATTTAGTTAATACAATCTAATGCATTGCTACAATTGACAGAATATTATTTCGGCTACTTGATTAGTTTTTTATATCGGTTTTAGATAATCGGTATCTTGTTTATCATCATACTTGAGCAATTTTAGGTACCAAGAATATTTTTTGGCACATCAGCTTTGCCCAAAAACAGGAGGGCATGTGTTTACACCTAAAATTTGCATCTTGGGAAGACGGAAAGTTCTAGTTTTCCGAATCGGATGCTCCAGTTTGGTAGACCGAATACATCTGATAATGATTATTTTGCAAGAATTATTTTTTAACAAGTTTTTCAGGACATGAAAGGTATTTTCGAAGAGTTTGGCTAAATTCCACTAAAAAAGAAAAGAAGTGCTTAAAAAGACATGAAGATGAAGACAAATCCATGATTTGAAGATTCCATGACATAACCCTCGCTGAGATGATCGAAACGAATATATGAATCGCTTAATTTGGAGACCGGACGAGAAAATTACGGACTTAAAAAAAAGGTCCGAGCCGCCACTGGAGTGTCCGGCAAAATATCGGAGTATCCGGTACCAGAGTGTCCGGTAAACCCTCTCTAGACGCAGGATTTTACCTACCGGAGTCTCCGGCAATGTGTCGAGTGTCTGGTACCTGAAGTCTGTTTTTTTGTAGTTTTTACACTAAATCGGAGCTAATTTGTTTTTTAATCAAATAGATCCGTGGCTCTACGGGGTAAAACCACCCCACCTCTATATAAGAGAGGCCTAAGGCTGATTGAGGAGTTAACCCAATTAATTCTACCAATTATCCTTTTACTTTTTTCCTCTCCAAACCTTAATCCTCTTCTAAACCCCCTATGTTGTTCATCCACCAGTCTCCACGGCTATAGATGACATCCTAGGGCCTGCCGGCCGACCTAGAGCACGTCTGACGACGCTCACGCCCAGACAGGATCCTTCTCGGGCGAGAGATTCGATGGCCTTGGCTAGTTTGCTTATAAACTAGTCGTTCTTCGCCACGAAAACGCGTTGTTTACCGTTTTGCAGGTTTGCTCGTAAACTTATTCGTCCTTCACAGCGAAATCGTGATACCTACATCTGCACGAACCGATCAAAGGCGATCTCGTCGATCCAGCCCGTTGCGACCCGCACAACCTAGTGCTCTCGGTGCGTTGACCGAAAAAGCGTCATCGGTCCGTTCGTGCTAGTACTACTCAAGAACATGCATGGTTTGGTGAGGCAGCCAGGAAGGCCTATTCGGGCGTGGCCATGCTGCTTCCCTTTTGCTTGTCCTTGACTCTTTGTAGCCTCCTCGATCTCTAGTTATATGGAGTAGATTGGACTTGAGCAGTGTTCAGTGTTCTGCTTCTGTAAGATATTCAGTTATTCCCTGCAGGTGGATGCTGCTCTTCGCTTCTAGCTGAGCTGTTGAAGAAATCTATCACAACATTTAATTCATTGATCAGCAGGTGAAAGAGTGTGCATTGTTTTTACTTGAAAAGTAGCACAACACTTCTTCCCCGGATCGAAAATGCTTCAGTGACATGTCAACATATCAATGAATGTTCTTCTTAAAATACAGATGAACTCCAGCATGATCATTCATCCAGCACGATGCATAGTTTGGTAGCAAGCAAAGCAGCTCAGTGACAGCATTGACACCAAGCAGTTGTTCAACTAATACGTGCCTTCCCATTACAGCTGGTTAAATGAAATTTGCTTCTCTATCTACTATCTAGGACAAGAACGTAGCTGGTTGTCCTGACTCTTGTTAGACTTGTGCTTCAAGCATGCATCCACTTCTGCGAGCACCCAGAGGGAACCAGTGCATGTGGACCTGAAAGCATTAGGTAGGAGTAACAAGAATCTTGTGTTACCAACTTCTACCTTCTACTGTACACACCTGCAAATGATCTTCCTGACCTTCTAAGGCTTACTCAACTCATGAATGAACAAATAATTGCATCCATAATTCTCCAGTTTTGCTTCCAGATAGTTCGCGGAATGCTGCTGCTCATCATTCACATGCTTTTCACCGGCAAGGAAAAGTTTTTGAGGGAGCGGCAAAACGGAATCAGATTGAGCATGCTCATGCATTAGACACTGCTGATCAGGACAGGGTACCAAATAAAGCGGCACAGGATTCCACCTAACGCTGCCTTTATTTGGTCTTTCATGCACTCATTTAGTTCTTTGCTGAAACAGGAGGAGAGAGTAAAAATAAGGAGGCTAGAGTCATATCAAGATTCAGCACTAAACCAATTGATACTAGAATGTGAAATTTATGATGTGTCATGCACATCTAGGTACCTGCATGAAATTAAATAATCTTGCTTCCACCGCCAATGCATTATTGCTCATCTGGCCTTACCTTCTTTTCAAAGAAAGACTGAAAGGGAAGGCAAAAGGAAGAGACCGCAAATAATTGATGGTCAGTGTCATAGACACTAAGGCACTGGTGACACAAACAATCATCTGGTGTATCAACATTATGTGTACGAAAAATACATACTACTATATCACAGCAATATATGATCCAAGCATCACAATGTTCAGAAAAGGTGCATTCCTCTAGAATCAGTTATTGAATAACTGAGTCGTCGGTGCCAGTACGTTTAGTTTGTACGTACTCTTACCCAAAAAGAAGTATGTGGCATTGAAAACTATGTAAAATGTAAAACGTGGAACACAGCTTCATATGTATCATGTTTGGTCTGATAGTGTGATGGATAAACATTCGACAGAAGTGTCGGCACCAGAAACCAGCACTTCCGCTTCCTCTCTTATCTTCTTTCTCCTTTTCTTTGTGTTAAAAAACTGTGGGGAAGGTACAGCATGATAAACTAAGCACGAGATCCATCTTTAAGTGTTGTGCATGTTCAGATTACTATAAAAACAAATTATCACTGATGTCGAGAAACTTCGAGTTATTATATCAGCTTAATTAATTTATCCTTGGCAAGGCTGACCTAACCTTCTCATTGCTTGATAGATATAAGGTTGTGATGACTCAGAACAGGCAGATAGTAGCCCAAGGGTCAGTGTTCAGGTTGTTTGGTTAGTACTGATCTGGGCCACTTACCCATGTGCTAGCCAACGTTCCCAGCGTTATTGCACAATAAAAAGAGGGAAGCGAGCTAAGCACCGCACTCCAGATTTGTGAAGAAAGAATGAAGCCTGCCACTCCCAAGATTACAGCCGGGAGCAAGGTGACGGTGCTACACCAGCCTCCAATTGGGCTGAGGAGCATCGTAACCTTCCTCACGGCCTTCTTCATCGTTGTAAGCTCCATCTCCCTCTTGTTCGAGCGTGGCCAGGAAGCTCAAGTGCAGATGTTTTTGGAGCACAGAAATCAAGAAATGCAGGTGAAGGTGGCAGCGGCCGAGCACCATGATCAGCAACTGAGAGGCCAGGAAGCAGAGGTGGCAGCGGCCGAGCACCATAATCAACGGCACCTGAGAGGCCAGGAAGCAGAGGTTCCAGCGTCTGAGCACCATAATCAACGGGACCTGAGAGGGAATATTGAAGAAGAGGTGCAGCGGAGTGCTGAGCTTCAAGATTCCGGAGAGGAGGAGTGCAACTGGTCGAGAGGGCGGTGGGTCTACGACAACGCGTCCCGGCCATTGTACTCAGGCCTCAAGTGCTCCTTCATCTTCCCTGAGGTGGCTTGCGACAAGTATGGCAGGAAGGATGTCATGTACCAGCACTGGAGATGGCAGCCACATGGATGCGACCTGCCGAGGTACAGTAAGTTCTTGTAGATTTCACTTGCATTTCTAGCTTAAGTTTGTTTCTTACTAGCCCAAATTAAAGTTCCAGCAAATCCGAAGCAGAAACCAGAGCAAACTGTGTATTTTGAAGGGTGGTAATTTGACATGATGTCTGCATTTGACCATTCGGAACAGATTCAACGCTACTAAGCTCCTTGAAAAGCTGAGGAACAAGAGGTTGGTGTTTGTGGGCGATTCACTCAATAGGAACCAATGGGTTTCCATGGTGTGCATGGTGGAGGCCTCTATACCTGATGACAGTCTCAAGACGCGTATCTTCAATGGCTCGCTCATTTCCTTCAAGGCACTGGTATAAATGTTTTCCTTCATACTACTACACTACATTAGTAGAGAGCTTGTAGTCATGTAGTACAAAAAGATAATTTCTGTTGCCTGATTTTTTTAAAAAAAATTATCACTAATTTCAGGAATACAATGCGACAATAGACTTCTACTGGTCGCCGCTGCTGCTGGAGTCCAACAGTGACAACCCTATCATTCACCGTGTGGAGTACCGGATCATAAGGGCAGACAGAATCGAGCAGCATGCCAGTGCCTGGAGGGATGCTGATATCATTGTCTTCAATTCCTACCTGTGGTGGAGGAAGCAAAAGGAAGACATGAGGATGAAAGTCATGTATGGTTCATTCGAAGATGGTGATGCACGGTTAGACGAAGTGGAAATGATTGATGGCTTCGAGATTGCTCTCAAGAAACTAACCGAATGGCTCGGAGAGAACATTGACAAGAACAAAACTAGAATATTTTTCGCTGGGTCATCGCCTACGCATTCCTGGTAATTAAGATAGTTGCATCAACTGTCAACATCATGGAACCAGGTAGTAATACTATTCGTCATATGAGAGTAATTAAGGATTTTTTTTAAAAAAAATTTACAGGGCTAGCAACTGGGGTGGACAAGACAGCAACAAATGTCTCAACGAAACAAAGCCCATTTACAAAATCGGATATAAAGCTGCGACTACGGATTACAGCTTGATGGCCATAGCTGAGTCGTATTTCAGAACACTGGAGCCGAAAGGTATGCATGTTCAGATACTGAACATCACGGAGCTGTCCGACTACCGCAAGGACGGACATCCTTCGGTTTACAGGAAGCAGTATGCTCCTCTCACAAAGGACCAGATTGCAAACCCAGCCAGCTACGCAGATTGCACGCACTGGTGCCTCCCCGGCGTTCCTGATGTCTGGAATGAGTTTTTGTATGGCTATCTCATGCGCAAATAATCACATACTGTGTACATATTACAGACTCTCTATCTAGGTTAGGCTGCATACAGAGAATCTCTTCTCTGGCATGTTTTACATTTGCATATAGAGGCAAGGGAGATGGTATATCACCTAATGGGATCACTAAACAAGGAAGTGTCACTTCATGGAGAACTCACACATTTTGCTTGTTATCAGACTGCCAGTTCTTCACAAAATACAGAGCAGCATAACCCAGAAATTTGCCATAAGAACAACATAACTTAAACAATAGCCATCTTAGGTTGCGGTAGTCTGAATCCTCAGGGGAAAATTATGTTAAAACACCATTGCGACTAGTCCAAATCATAACCAGTGGTGGTGAGGACAGAGTATCAAGATTAATTAATTTAATTTCCATATGCTGGGAAATTGAAGTAATTCAATACATCAGGAACTAGATTTTTGTGTTCCTCTGTTTCTTACAATGAACATCCAAACAATAATCATCATGCTTTCTTGGCCTTGGGCTTAGATGCTGGCCGTAGGAAAACAGCCTTGAAGATCCACGCAGCAAGAATGGCACCAATAAAGGGGCATATCCAGTACACGTAGAACTGCTCCCATGTGTTATGGCGATTTCCAACATATGCCCAGCCAAAAGCCTGTTGATATTTGACCATAAGTACATGAGTTCTGAGGAAACAAAGTGACTAGGGACAGAGTGCTTATTTTCCTATAAAAAGTTTAAAATAAAAACTGACAGGAACAGAAGAATAGGCATTGCACCAAACTTACAGGAAAAATTGTTTAGTTTTCTCATGAAAGAGACACTACATGAAGTGAATCACTAAGTTATTCAAAACAATATGTATTTAGAAGTGAAAGCACATAAAAAAATATTTTATGAAATCATTTTGCTTCCTAATAAATAATCTTTAGCAAGTTTATTTACATATTAACAAACCTTGATTTGAGAAGCTTTTTGTTTTAGCCGTTCTATGAAAACTCTGCCTGACATTCACTTATTTCATCAATTTCAACCTCACTCTAGCTATCAATGGCCCAATAGCCCTATTGTGCTCTGACTTTTAAGAATGATAATTTACTTCTAAAACTGCAGTTGTCTAGAACAGAGTACCATGCATCACGGGAGTACTCCCTCCGTTCTTAAATTGATGTCGTCGTTAACTTTTAATCTCAACTTTGACCTTTTATCTTATTCAAAAAATTAGTTCAAATATGTAAAATTTTAAGTTGTGATTCAAATAATTAATTAAATTATAACAAAATATATATTTTTTATCAAAAAATTTGAATAAGATGAATGATCAAAGTTAAAATTAAAAGTCAACGATGATATAAATTTAAGAACGGAGGGGGTATTTAATATGTGGCCTGCCTGTGTGTGATAAAGATTCTCTCTTGCAACTGATAGCTACTATGGTTCATCCAAGACTGTTATTGTACTAACAAACAATTTGACTCTTTCTCAAGGCCTAAAAATCGTAGAAGGTTGTTATTTTGACTCTCTCATTGTAAAGTAAAGACGGTACTCTACGTAAAGAAGACTAGCATAGGGCAGGCTAAAAAAAAAAAAAGACTAGCATAGGGCGAAACGAGACTCCAGGAGGAGAGAAAAGGGACTGACATTCGCTGGGTTCATGGCAGGGCCAGTGTAGGCTGCCCCGGAGAGGACGAGGCTGACAGTGGTGAGGGAGAGCATCCAGGCCTTGAGGATTGGATTGCGGGGGCCCTTGACGATGATCCAGAGCACGGCCATGGTGATGACGAAGGTGAGCACCCCTTCAGCGACGGCGCCGGTGTGGGGATCGACCTTAAGAGAGGGCCCCCCGAGCATATGCTTGTACTGCGCCGGCATGAGCTCCGAGATGGCCAGAGCGCCGCCCACAGCGCCGGCGGCCTAATCAGAAGCAGTCAGTTATCTTCTTTAAGATGAGAAGCTGAAGAATTCATCAAGCGATTGAGTAGAGGTACCTGGGCTGGAAAGCGGAGCGCGACGGAGAGGAGGGATGGGCTGGTGAGTCCGGCGGCGTAGAACGCGGCGACGCCGGTGGGGTTGAAGCTGGCCCCGCCAAGGGCGGCGCAGAGGAGGTTGAAGACGAAGAGGAGGACGGAGAGGAGGGAGACGGTGACGAGGAGCGCGTAGTGGACGCCGTGCACCTTGAGGTACGACGTCACCGCCGCCGTCGATGCGCCCAGCGTGGAGACGCACAGCACCCACAGGAACGTCACCAGCGCGTCTGCAGCCGCCGCCCGCACCGCCGCTGCCATCGCCATCTCCGCGGTCTGAAGCGAACGGATGCGGATTGCCGGAGTGGGATGGGAATCAGTCCACTGGACGGAGAAGAAAGGGGGAAAAACAAAAACTCTTTCATAATCTCAACAAGAAATCGAGAAACAAGGGATTCTTTTAGCAAAAAAATCAAGAGGAAACAGTTGCCCTTGTCAATCCATGATGCAAGAAAAAGTCTACTGATCTGTCTCCCTCCTTGGAGCACCGAGGCACCCACAAGCGCAAGGATACGCTGCTCTATCATTGTGTCATTGAAACAAGGAATAATAGTGTGTCACACTTTGGTTACGGCGCTGCACACCAAAACCCAAGCGCAAGGTCACTTCCCTGCCACTACAAACTGGCTATATATGCTTTGAGCCCTTTTAAAACTTGACTGTTAAACATGTAGTAATAATTTTTAGTCAGTTTTTGTGTTTTGTTGGTTGATTGGTGAACAAAAGTAGCAAAAAATATTAGATTGTCCCATTTGTTACCGAGTCCAATAAAAAAACATGAATTAAGAGAGAGTGAAAAGCTGTGTGTACTAAAGAACTAAGAAAATTGAGATCAGAAAATTAGTAAGGTCCTTTTGTTTAGCTGCGGTGATCGTTTACTTTAGGTGAGTTTATATGTAGCAAAGTAGCAGAATCTTGATGCAGTTGTCACAGGAAACGACTCCCCCAGATGCTTATAAAAAAGCGAAACAACTTACTGCACTAGAATATTTAGAGAGTTTAGAATATTCTTATTTGAAAGCTGTCATACATGTTCCTTCCGTCGCCTAATTGCACGATGACGCAGCGCATGAAACTAGCAGCAACAGCATAATCATCTAAAGAAACTCTAGAGGCAAGCAAGAAGAATCAACGGTTATTTCTTTGTTATGCTAAGAACATGGATTTTTATTGATTTAGTAGTACCACTAGCAGACATTTAGCTCAATCATACCCAGTAGTGATACAATGGGCGGTGGAGCTCAGTCTGTTTTGTGCTTTGCTTTTCCTCTGATGATGATCAACAGCGCCCATGATTGATTAACGTGGGTAGTATATGCCAACATCATCTGTCAATGCTCACCTTGACTAATCCTAATTATTAAGCAGAAACTAATATAGTAGATACTTACCTGTTGATTGAATCACGCAGCCATCCGTCAGCTTGTCAAACTCAGGAGGATCATGGTGGCCGTCCTTCATATAATTAACAGCGACATATCTAGGGGCTGCTGCTAGCTTGCCCGAATTTCATATGTGGTGATGACTGCTAAGTCAGATGGCGACGTATATGGTCGTCCTTCATATATATTAACTGTGGTCGCCGCCGGGCTGCGGCAATGCAACTTCCTGGTGCGTGAGCTGTGACGGGGTATAAACAGGACCATTGCTCTTCTTCTCTGACGTCCAGGAAGATCGAGCTAGGAAAGATGAATGGCGTCGTCGCCGGGCGAAGCAGCAGAGGAGGAGGTGAAAACGAATGGCGTCGCTGGGCGGTGCTCGTCGCGACGGTGTGGATCCAGGCGGTGACGGGGACCAACTTCGACTTCTCGGCCTACTCGTCGGCGATGAAATCCTCCCTGGGCGTCTCCCAGGAGGCGCTCAACTACCTCGCCACCGCCTCCGACCTCGGCAAGGCGCTCGGGTGGTCGTCGGGCCTGGCGCTGCTCTACATGCCCCTCCACACCGTGCTGCTCCTATCCGCCTTCATGGGCCTCGCCGCCTACGCCGCGCAGTTCGTCTTCCTCCACGGCTCACTCACCGTCCCGTACTTCCTGGTTGGTAATTTCCCTCCATTTCTCTCTCTCTCTCTCTATCTCTCTCTCTCTCTCCCTGGTTGGTGATTTCTCTTGCTTAATATTAATACTAGCTTGCTTGCTTAATCTGTACGTTGTGCGTGCTTAATTATGTCGGTTTATTCATCTCCATAAATGAGCAATGGATGAGTTCTTGGCACAAACAAATCTTGCGTGGCCTGGCGAGCAACGTTCGCTAGCCTATCACCATGTTTACTGCCGGGTTAAATGGTCGTTTTCTTGGACCCAATCCACTCCTTACCTACAACTCTGCTCTTCTCTGCATCTGTGCGGTGGTTCTTTCATGCATCTGCAGCTTCTCAGAAAACAACTCCTCAAATCGATAGGAATCATATACAGTACTATATGCTACGTGTGATGTTTGTTCAGTCATTCAGTCGTGTGTTGTATGTGCTGCCACTTCCTCAACCATCATCAACACCATCTCCACATGTCCTCGACTATTTTTTAAAAATAGAAAATCCAGCTGAATGCAATGCATGCACATGCACCAACACGATCTATCAGCTAGATGATGATATAAGACATTAACCTAGCTCTTTAATTACCCTGTCTGCCGTGCCTGGAGCTGATTCTCCTGTGTTCGTCGGACCAGCAGATCCGATTCCTGACTCTGTATAGTACTTGTCTCGTGTCGAACGTGTCTCTTGTTAATACAATAGCTGTTGTACAAACATCCAACTCTACTGACATGTTACTGTGCACCCGTGTGGAGCACTAACATAACAGTAAATTTCATTGTCAACCAACCAACTCCCCCGTAGTACCTATCAGTCTTTCAGCTCTTTGCTTTGATGGGCAGATGAGCCAGCAGCGCTATGCTTCTTCTTCAGCATTACTCATTTCAAAAACAACTTGCTTGGATCTCCTTCGTTCATTGATAGCTATCGGAATGGTACAAGTAATACTAGCACTTTGGTTTCGAGAAGTATGGACAATGATTAATAAAAAAACATGGTTGCAAGGCGATTGATGTTAAATGATGAGTGAGTGGAAACTGTTTGATTTAATTGAGCTAGACTGATCCATGTTTTGCGTTGCAGGTGTTCTTGGTTTGCCTGGTAGCAGGGTGTAGCATCTTCTGGTTCAACACGGTCTGCTTTGTCCTCTGCGTACGAAGTTTCTCTGCAAGCAGCCGCTCTTTGGCTCTCTCCCTCTCCATAAGCTTCAATGGGTTGAGTGCTGCCTTCTACACTCTCTTCGCAAATGCCCTCTCGCCCTTCTCTCCATCTGTTTACCTCTCCTTAATGCTATACTCCCTCTTGCCATCTCCATTCTTGCACTTCCAGCTATCCTCTTCTGCCACCCTCATGATAACCACCTCCACAACATACCTAAGCATGATAGGCGTGTCTTCCTTGGCCTCTACATCGTAGCATTCATCACCGGCGTATATCTAGTCA
This sequence comes from Zoysia japonica, assembly GCA_001602275.1. Taxonomy (NCBI): domain Eukaryota; kingdom Viridiplantae; phylum Streptophyta; class Magnoliopsida; order Poales; family Poaceae; genus Zoysia; species Zoysia japonica. Next base: position 109,385 of record BCLF01000067.1, on the reverse strand, counting down.
TCTTTGGATCTTTCAACATAACCAGCTCCACTGCACCGGAAATCCTCACAGGTGCCATGGTCCTCCTCATCCTTCCTCTCATAGTCCCAGCATCGGTGGGTTGCTTGCATGGTGCTTCACATGGCTGTGACCCTGCATCTCCATTAAACCACGACAATGACATACAGAAACCACTCTTACTCAGTAACGATCATCAGATGGGCTCCGATGGCACAATGCAAAAGACAGTGGAACATCAGGCGCAAGATTGTTGTTGTGGCCCAATCCTAGGGAAGGGCCGTATAGTGGTGCTTGGTGAGGAGCATACTGCAAAGAAGCTCATTCATAGTGTAGATTTCTGGCTCTACTACACAGCCTACTTCTGTGGTGCCACTGTCGGCCTCGTGTACAGCAATAATTTGGGTCAAATTGCGCAGTCATTGAACCAGCAATCACAGCTCACCATGCTCCTTGCCGTCTACTCCTCCTGCTCGTTCTTTGGTCGCCTTCTCTCTGCACTTCCTGATTTTCTTCACAGGTTTGTCTTGTTTCACATACATATACATCTTCCTACTTTTTATTCTTGATCATACTCAAAGGCTTCCTAACTGACTAGACATGCAAAATTTACACAGGAAGTTATCATTTGCTAGGACAGCATGGCTTACAGCTGCGTTGGTTCCCATGCCTTTGGCCTTCTTCTTAATGTGGAAATCGCAAGATATAGCTATTCTGGTAGCAGGAACAGCACTAATCGGCCTGAGCTCAGGGTTCATCTTCGCTGCAGCAGTTTCAGTGACATCTGAGCTCTTCGGACCTAATAGCATTGGTGTAAATCACAACATCCTGATCACCAATATACCTCTGGGGTCACTCCTATATGGGCAGATTGCCACCCTGCTGTATGATGCAAATGGCCAAAGGATGACAGTAAAAGATAATCAAACAGGCATAATTGACACAACAGTGGTATGCATGGGGTCTAAGTGCTACTCGAACACATTCTTTGCGTGGGGTTGCATCACAATGCTAGGTTTTGTGTCAAGCATAGCTCTTTTCTTGCGAACAAGGACTGCTTACGCTACTGCTGCTGGTCGGCGGTCTAGATGCAAGCACTTTCACCAAATTTTAAATTGACAGAGGAATTTCTTGTAGTTTCTTATTTTAGTATATTTCCAGCTTCTTTTCTTTCATCCCACATGACACAGTGGCTGGTGAGTGAAAAGTTTCTGTAGTGGCTATTTTTTGTTCTCTTCCTAAGAGCATGTATACACGATTTTGATGGTGTTCAATATGAGCTCCGTTTGGAATGCATGAATTTCACAGAAATTTTGTAGAATTTCACATGAGTCAATTCAGTTTCACAAGAAAAGAAAAGAAATTTCGTCCGTTCCAAACGAGGTTTGATTCTTTGAAAAAGCAGCGAGAGCTAGGAAGCATAAAGTCATATACAATAATCTAGACTTTCTCCGTTTTTAAATTGTTGTGGTTAGGACAAGTATAGTTTATTTTTAATTGTTGTTGTAATTAAGGACAAGACTTTTAATCTAACAACAATTATTAAAAAAAAAAAGAAGGGAATAATTGTAAAGGGGAAGATGGATTGCAGCTAGTGATGTTTTACCTATTTTTCTGCCTAACACCAGGAAAGGTGCGTCTCTACCTAAGCAAGCACTTTCCTGGTTTCTTCCGGAACAAAGACGTATGGTATGGAGATCTGGCCATTTTTGAAATTGCAATTCAACGAACAGAAACCTCAAATAGATTGATTTCAAGCTTGCACAAAGATAATCCGGCTCATGAATGAATGAATTTTCATTTTGGAGAAATATAATTTCTAGATTAGGACGTGTTCTAACCTCTTGACAAATTTCCTGGCACGGGAGAAGCCCAACGAGTTGACCATTCTTGGTGTTGGTGCTAAGTGCTAACCCAGTCCCACCCGTCGGTGGCAACCTCTGCAGCTGTTGACCGCCCACCGACACCTGGAATCGCCGCGCTTTTCTTCTAGCCCCTTCTTCTTCCGTTGCCGTTCCCCGTCTCCAGATCAGATCCACGAAACCCGCAGACACAGAGACGGAGAGATCGCCATGGCCGCCGCGGCTTCTCCTCCCATCCTCCCCACCACCGTTGTCCCCGCCTCCGTTCACGCAGCCACACCTCCCACCGCGCTGTCCTCCGACGACGCCGCGGCCTCCACCCCCGCCGCCGCCCGCGCCTTCTTCGGCGGCCTCTTCGAATCCGCCAAGCGCGCGCTCTCCGGCGCGCGCCCCTGGTCGGAGCTCGTCGACCGGTCCGCGCTCTCCCGCCCGGAGTCCCTCTCGGAGGCCACCTCCCGCCTCCGCAAGAACGTCGCCTACTTCCGCGTCAACTACGCCGCCGTAGTCGCGCTGTCCCTCGCCGCCGCGCTCCTCGCCCACCCCTTCTCCCTCGCCGCGCTCCTCGCCCTCCTCGCCGCTTGGTGCCTCCTCTACCTCCTCCGCCCCGCCGACGCGCCGCCGATCGCAGCCTTCGGACGCACCTTCTCGGACAAGGAGGTCCTTGGGGGCCTGATCGCGTCCTCCGCCTTCGTCGTCTTCCTCACCTCCGTCGGGTCGCTCATCTTCTCTGCGCTCGCGCTCGGCGCCGGAGTAGTCTGCGCGCACGGCGCGTTCCGCGTCCCTGAGGATCTGTTCCTCGACGAGCCCGACCAGTCTGGCGGAGCCGGCAACCCTCTGCTCTCCTTCATCGCCAACGCCACCGGAGGACGCGTCTGAGGACGGTCTCCTTCACCAAAGGAAGGTTATTGGAATTGATTCTTTTACCCAGCCGAGGATTACTATACTATACAGTCAATATGTTGCACTTGGAGATGAAATGTAGTGTTGTTACATGAAAGATTAGAAGACATGATGGATACTGAAATATCGATCAAATCAAACTTTGTATTATTTTGCATTTTATGTATGGGAAAGTTAAGAACAAAATATATTGATATTTCTATTGATGTGATGTCTCATTATTCTATTGATGCTCCACCTCCACCTCCACCTCCGTTTCGCTGCTGCCTGAACGCCGACACGTCCATCCCAGCAGCGCATCCGTCGCGCATGATCGCCAACAGCAGCTCCTGCGCCCGAGCGACGTGGCCCCCGACGTGTAGCGCGTCAACAAGCTCGAACAGCGCCTGCGCATCCCGCCGTATAGCCTCGCGCGAGACCTCCTTCGCCGCGTCCACGTCCCCGGCGGCCACGCAGCCGGCGACCACAACGCCGAACGTGGTGACGCCGGGCGGGCAGCCGGCGCGCTCCATGCAGTCCAACATCCGGCGTGCGCCGGCCAGGTCGCCCTTGTCGCAAAGCGCGCCGAGGAACACGTCGTAGACGCGCACGCCCGGCACGAGACCCCGGAGGAGCATTTCTTCGAACGTGTTCTCGACGGCGTCGAACTCCCGCCTCGCGCGGAAGGCCCGCAGCATCCACTCGAACTCCGGGAGCCCCGGAGCCACCCCGTCGCCGTCCATCTGCTTCACCACGTGATCGTAGGCCTCCGCTGTCTTCTCCCCCCGCAGGAACGCGTCGACGACGGCGCGGTGGTCGGACCGGCTCGGCAAGACGCCCCACCGGCGCATGTCGTCTATGAACGCCGCTGCGGCTCGGGCGGGCGCTCAGTGGCACAGCGACGCGAGGACCGCGAGGCAGTGGTCCGGGTCCGGGTCCAGGAGGAGTTCGGGCATGCAGCGCAGGAGGTCAACGGCGGCGGCGGGCTGGCGGGCACGACAGAGCGCGGAGGTGAAGATGCGGAACGTGGCGGCGTCGGGCGCCGCGTGGGGTGCGGCGCGGAGGAGGACGGAGGGGGCGACGCGAAGAAACACAGGGGACGGGGAAGAGCAGAGAGCCGCGAGGAGAGTTGAGGGCGCGCGTGGTGCGAACGGAAGTGGAGAAGAGTGTAGTAGCGGCGGCGAAGCGGGCGTGGCTCGCGAGGGCGACCAACAGGCCGGCCTCATGTCCTCTCCCTTGAGCCTGAAGGCAATCCTTGAAGGCGAAGAAAAGTGAAGGAACACAGGGTCAAGGTGTTCATCGTCGTGGACACTCCTGGCGGTGCCGAGCCTTCTCTTTCGCAGTGAACTATGCGTGTTGCACATCTCCAACACTGGCAGTCCTAGTTTGGATTTGGTTTCCTCCAAAGTCCCAGTGATAATTTGGTGGTGCTTGCACACTCTAAAATGAAGGTGCCGTTTGGGAACCGGGGGAGGGAGTGAGATTGGGATTGGTAATTGGGAGAAAAAATCTCTTTATTTATCATTTTCTTTAAATCTCAACCATTCATCTATTTCATAATTCCAAACAAAGTTTTAAAAACCGGCTCCGGTCCGATTTCTAGTTTGACTGAAAACCGACCGATTAACTGGCAAAATCAACCGGTTAGCTGAAATTGCTACAGTGACAGGTCTGATTTTCGACTGAAAACCGAACCTAACTCTACGCCAGACTAGACCGGACCGAACCGGTTTGATGATTTTCACCCTTTTTAAAACTCAGGTTGAGGTGTGTATATCAATGCAGAGAGGTGCACTATCTGTGACACATGCGTAATATTGTCTATTTCGTTGGATCGATCACAACTAAAGGAACGACGCAGTCATGGCATGCGCGAGTGTTTCTGCTGAGAAGCACGCGTTCTGGACCTCTCTTAGTCTTCAGAGCAAAATTTGGATCAAGATTAAACGGTTCAAGATGTACACCCACATGTATTGAGACATTAAAAATATGTTTCCAAGTATACGGATCGAACAAAGAAGAGTAGCAGCTACATGCGAGATCTCAGCATAATTAATAAAACTACACCAAGAAAAGAAAAAAAAAATCCTTGTTCGAATAACATGTTGCGACCAGGTAGCTGACAACTGTACATATATAATTCATTCATATATACAAGGGTATGGATAATCTATCCATCTATTACAATTCAAGACTCCATGTAGGCCAAACTAATCTGATCTACTGCTATACTAGCTGGACAAATGCTTCTATCTATTCCAGAACATTCTACCTAGGGCCATATGTACAACCATGTAGGCAGCACCTACCAACCTGATTTAGTTATCACGATAATGATGAAACTTTTTTACATTTGATAAAGGATACAAACCCAATGAGGGGACTATTTACATTTCAGTTGAGTTAGTCAAGATTATTTGTGGCAAGCCTCAATTTTAAATGAAGGGACCAGAGTAGGGTTTCGTAACCTTTGGCAAGGAGGCTAATGAATCTGGTGTTGTATCTTACAAACTGCACACACTGTCCACTAGGCAATGTGCACTCAAAGCGACAGGGCTATCACCGCCATGTCCACCCAGCTTCCCATCTGGGATCTTGTAGCTCGACCATTGTGTGGAGCTATCATTTGGCCTACTCAGTGCATTGTGGTTGCATGACATGACAATGCAGGCCTCATCTTACTTGTAATTTTCTTCAGCATAAATAGAAACAAAAGCATTATCAGCTGCACCAGCTGCCAAGAGTGACTTGTATGGGTGAAAAGAAAGGCAATTGACACTGCCTATCCTCTGCCCCATGAAAGATGGTTGATAGCGTATTATCGTCAACTGTTCTCCTTCAAGACTGAACACTTTAATAATCTGCTTGGCCGAGCCACTTGCAACAACTGGGGCATGCCGATGAATAGCCAATGCTGTCAGCGAACCCCTGTGTGCCTCGATAGTTAGGTATGGTTCAGCTGCCTTTCTAACATCAAGAAATTGAATATCTCCAGCTTCTGATGCACTTACAATCTGTGACAGCATAAATAATAAGAGGAGGCGGGTACTATAAAGCTTGCCAACATCTACATTTTCATAAAAGCTTGAACAATTTGAAATAAAATGCATAATAAACATAACGATGCAAAAAATAGTCTTTATATACCTTGTGTGGATCAAAACCAGGTTGAAATCCTATGCCCACTACCTTTTCTGTTCTTGGGGCATGTGGTCTGGCCATATAGACAATTCTGCAGCATTGTAATGCAGAGTTACAAAAATAATAAGCCGAAAAGAGGCAATGGGATATAGAATACGGCACATGGAACACATGTATGGTCTCCAACAAACACCAGAAGGTTAGAAGATGTAGCTCTGGCTCTACTTACCTATGAGGAGTGCGAACATCAAATATTCTGACAGAAGCATCAGTAAAACCAGCAGCAAAATGACCAGAGTGGACCTGAGATGTAGACTGAAACAGAAATAACAAGCAATAGTCATGCTCAAGAACAGACAGATCAGATTAGCACAAAACCCAGCGCAATAGCTAGAATTATATACATGAAGCCATCAAACAGCTCATTTTAACACTAATGGAACAAAAATACATATTCTCCTGACAAATCAACTTATGCAAATGTGGCTTTTATGCACCACCTTTTTTCAAATAAAATGATATGCTGGCTAAACAACTGCACAGATAGATTATTTATTTTTGGTTAAGAAAAAAATCATGGTTTATGTCATTAGAAGCAAATGGTCGGCAAACATATATTAAGCCCTTGCTCACATTGCTCAACCAACATAAAGCCGTCCAAAAGCAATATCACCACAGTTAAAACTTGCCTAGTTGAATTGCAAACACCTAATACGTGTATGCATGCGCTTCATCATGGAGTATTATGATACTTGGGTATAGCTACTAGCTATTCTTTTTATCACATTTGTATTTGAGAAATTGAAAAAAAAATATTTTGATTACTCAAAAAGACATGCCAAGAAGAACTCACCAGAGCAGAAATGACACTGTCAGCAGATGTATGAATTGTGCTGGTAAGTTGTTCCTTATCAAGATCCCATACCAGGATGGAAGCCATGTCACCAGATGCATACTATTTAACAACAAAAGGAAGAACATATCTGTATTAAAATAATGCACAATGCATAAAAATAAGTTTCAGAGCAACCGGTAAATGACAGCAGAATATCACCAGATAGCCAGATTGCTGCTGCCAATCTATCACAATACCACGGCCAGCAGCTCGATGAGCCTGAACTGATGAGAAAGCAGTTACAAGTTTCTGTCCTCCCTTTTGAGTGAAGTTTTTCCATATACGGACATTCCCATCACCTGCAACATAAAAATTAGATAGCTCCATGGAACAAGAGAATTACAAAAACAAAACACAGAGAAAAGAGAGGCATACTTGAGGTAGCTAAAAGCAAGCTCTCATCAAGCTCATTGATAAGTAAAAGTTTAGATAGCCCCCTGTCAGACAATTTGTGGTTTTCAAAAGCGTTCACTGGCAGCGCATCATCATAATTCCAAACTCTGAAATGAGATACAGAACTTTAGCAACTAGAATAGTGCATATGATGTGCTAGCATTTTTTACATTTCATTTTAAAAGTATTGTTTTGACCTTATTTGCTCATTTTCATCAGCTGCAACGACAATTGGAGAAAATGGCATCAACAATGCTGCTTTTGTACCCAACTCAAACCTTGTATCCCAACTAGCAATCTGGCTCGTCATCTTGCATGCTGATATTCCCACCATTCACAAGAAAACAAAGAACATAAATAGCTGATTTAAATATAGAATGCCAACAACAATGTGATGCAGAATAATGTGCATGTGCACGTACAGGAGCGCTGACATTTGGAAATGCAATCAAGTGCAGTTAGTTGTCTCTCTTCTCTTCTAGCATTTGTTTCCTCGTTCTCATCAGAACCAGTTAAAAGTGGCCGTGAGAAGTGACCACAACTCCAGCTGTAAATAATTGCTTGGGGAAATATGCCTGGATCAGCATTACCAGGAGCTGCAACAGAGCTTAAAAGGGGATCAGCTAAGCCCTCAGGTGAATTTATATGATGTGGTCTGAACTCCATAGAACACACTCGGCGTAATCCTGTGAGATAATCATGCTGAGGAGGGCTAACAGGAGGGGTCCTAAATGCCATCGAGAAGTTTCCTGCAAAAAAAAAAAGGCACAATCAACAATTCATTTCTTTCCATGAAATAGAGGAGTTCCAAGGCCTCAACAACAGAAGTGATCACCACTTACCAGAATTCATATCAAACCAAGAAGAAGAGCGTGCCATTCCAGAGTTTGATGGAGGTGCGGATGTTTCTCCTTGATGTGCACCACCACTGTTAATTCTTTTGTGTTTCATGATCACTTGTTCGACACCAATGAGGGACAGTGTTCTCCGGCCAATAGATGCAATTCTTGGGTAAGGATCCTTAGCAACAGAACACATGGTCGATATAAATTGGCAATAAATTACACCATCAGCAGGCCTTGACCTGTTGTAGCTGAGACTGCCATTAGTTGCATTTTCTCTCAGTAATATGCCTGAATCAGAGTGTTGGGAAGAATCATCTGACTGGGGAGAGCCATGCAAGATGCTAGATGTTGCAATCGGGCTACTTGTAGAAATTCTTCCATCACGGCCAGTGCCACTGCTGTCACTACCAACCCTTAGAACAGGACCAATATGAGAAGCAAGACCGCTGCTGCCTTGTAGAATGTTGGTGGAACTATAAACATTGGTTGGATTACTTATATTAGCAAGTGATGGTAGAGACCTCAGAAATGAATTGGTTTGAGGTTTCCAATACTCAGCAGCAACAGATTTGAGATATTTGTTGTGACCCAGTGCAAAGCGGGTCAGTGCTGGAAAAACATCAATCACCTCAAAATGATTCTCAGAAGGCAAAAAGTAATACAATATGGTCAATACATCAAAAGGAGGCAGCTAGGACCAATGTATTTCCTAATGCACATACCTGTAGCAACCTCAGATCTAACCAGAGGGCTACCGTCTGAAGAAACCGGCAGAAGGCTTCGAACAACATTTATTTCAGCTTTCAACTTTTCATCGTCATCAGAATCATCGTCGACTCCACTTAATGATGATGATGATGATCCCACATCCAAGAGATTTCCAAGTGCAAAAACAGCAGAAGCTCTAACCTGGCAAAACCAAATATTAATATGGATCTTGTGAAGAAGGAAAAAGAAAGAAATGAAATAATATGAAGACCATTTCACCTCAGGCTGAGGCTCCAACAATAGCAAGGCGACAATGTCTGGTGCATTTGACTGTAAACCAATTAACTGAGCCTCAGGAAAATCTTCCCAGAGTTTACCAAGGCATAAGCAAAGCCACTGCAAAAGCAAAGGCTCTGTTTGTCCATCATGGGGATTCTCAGGTTGCAAATGTCTCAAGCAAACATCTATAAGACCTGAGCTAATACAAGCCTCTTGACCCCTCCTATGCCCATCCACAATAACTGCTAAAACAAACGCAGCCATCGCACGCTGCTCTGGGTAAGCATCAAAACTGTCCAAAAACCTGATAAAATATGTGTGCCCTCCATCTTTAACCAAGTCTTCCTGGCATGACTGCCATTGAGGGAAAACAACAGGGTAAACACCTGAATGTTGAAAGACGAAAAGGATTCCAAAAGATTCAAGAGCAGAGTGCATACCTTATCAAGAGAGAGAATTTTCGTCCAAATGAACACAAGAATTTGTCGTAATTCTATTGCGCTCGTTTGAAGCAGTTTGAGTACATAAGGAAAGATTCCGACAGACAGAGCCTACAACAATATGTAGTGCTTGAGGTTAAAGATTATAATTCTAAAGAGAATAAAGAATAAGTTGAGTACAAAAAAGGTTCTGATCAGCAAGAGCTACAACATTATGAATCACCTGAGGCTGACTCTAAAAGAGAAAAGACTAAGCACCCCATAAAAGAAACATACATCCAGAAGAGGTTAACTACCATACCAAATCAACTGCCCATGGTCCCATGTCTAGAAATCTTCCAAGCAGAACAAGTGCTCTAAATCTGTGTGATTGACTAAGCAGGACCTACACAAAAAATATCAGATGTAAGAGGCAAAATAAACAAGACAATAGTTCATATAAATAACATAACTAAACAGACTGCATGTAAAACATTTTCCAAAATGATACAGTAACAGTAGTAGCAACAGATGACCCGTGAGGAGATAGCAAAGTAAGTTAAATGAAATCTACAAATCATATGGCATTTCAGGTAACTGAAACAGCAAAATTTCTTACCTGAAAAAACTATAGGTAAATGTTCAGGAGTTTTCAGGCACTTAAAAATAGATAGCAAAGTAAGTTACTCATCTACAAATTGCAAAATTTCAAGTAAATTGAAGCAGCAAAATTCTTACCTGAAGAACTATAGGCAACTGTTCAGGGGGTTTCTTGCCCTCAGAGCCATGATCAAGCCACACTTCAAATGCTGTCAATTGTTCCGTAAAAAATGGGCTCGGCTGGTTTCAATAAGGAGAAATAAACAAAATGATTACATTCAAATGGCACGACAATATACCAAACGAAAAGGTGTGCCTTTTCTTCATGCTCTGAATAAGAGGTAAAAAAACCTGGAACTCTGCATTTGGATTAGCAATTAACTGAGGAAGCTTGGAAAGGCACATCTCAGCAGCCATATCCCACGCGTCCCTGACATATAACATGTTATGGATAATAAAAAATGAAAGTAGCTAATAAAGAAACAGAAGAGCTAGTCAAGTTAGCTACCACAAATGGTGCTGATGTGTTGGTGGTAATAATGGGTAAGAAAGCGGAGAGCAATTTGCAGAACGCATGATTCTCTCAGCAAGTAAGAAGTTGCGAAAGAGACTAGCAACCAGAAGATCTTGCCTGAAAAGCCTTTGGAATATATCTGCAGGGTGCAAATTATATCACAAACCAGATACAACCTGACGCATTATTTTAAAATCAAACGACACTTGTTTTCTCCAAGATGCACTACCATGAGGAAGAACATTCCACGCAATAGTATCGGTAATAGCGGTGAAAATCCAGTTTAACTCCCCAAGAAGAGTTTTGCGGTCATTTTGCCTTCCAGGAATTTGATCAATAAGAGAATGATCCACAGAACCATGGAGAAATGACCGGTTACAGAACCTGCAATGGTTTATAATAAAAGAAAAGTACAGTACAGGGGGTATGGAATAGTTTACAGGTACAATAAGAGGATGAACTCATTATTAGCAGGGAAGAGAGAGAGAGAGAAACAGACCAATGCAGTGTCATTTTGATTGGTGTTGTGAGGCAAGCTGTAAACACATCAGCAGGAAATTCAGCACTCTGGGGGAGAGTTTGATGCGCCTCGCAGGCAGCAAGAAGGATGCAATCCCTCGGTGATGAAGAGGAGCTAGAACTCCAGTCTAGGCACTGAGTAACCAGTCGTCACAATGAATGTTAAACAATCCAGGGACGGAAACAGTCAGACTACAGGAATCAGAAGTGGAGCCCACCTCTAGAAAGGATTTCACAATGATTCCAGCTGCTGAGCAGTCAAAGACATAAATTGATGGTGTTTTTAGCCATGAATCAAGGTCACTGATAGGAAGCGGAATATACTGGGTGTAACTCTGCAAAAAGAAACCCCAAAAAAATGGCCAATTCGTAAGACATTTAATAAGAAGTACAGGCAGTAACCAATGCAGTACTATAATCATTTACCTTGTTAAACACCCAAATCTCACCATTAGCTGTAGGCTTTGGTACACCATGGCCATTATAGTGGAAAAGTACCCTCTCTGATCTGGCATATTTGCGGCAAGTATTACAAAGCTTCTTAACTTCCTCCACTGTTGGATCCAGCTGAAGCTTGTAACGAGCCTGCAAGTGCCATGCCAATAAAACAAGATGAAAATAATGATTATGAAAATACTACATAAGCAAAAGACAGGAGTCACAAATACCTTAGGTTGCCACCGTTCATACTGTGAGTGCAATGCTTTTCCGATACTTTCAAGAGCTTTTGGAGGAGCCATAGAAAATGGATCTGCAAACGAAGGAATGCAGTCATAATCATAAACATTAACAAATGAATATATACCATGGTTGTCAAAATGTTGTGCACTTCTACTTGATACATCAATAGCCATCATAATCATAAACATTAACAAACGAATATATACTTTCCAGAACATGGTGCACTATGTTAGCCTCAAAAACATTAATTCCTCTACATTATATGCCAATGTTTAACTTTAAATCAAAAATGGGATTGATGCAAAAAAAATCCAAACATTAAAAATAAAAATAGCCTCATTCCAGGAAATAAATTTTCAAAACTAGCGTTTGAGAACAAATAGTGCCAGAAGCTTTTTTGTTAGAGTAAGAAACAGTACCAAAGAAATAATGGAGAGCAGTTCATTTACAGTGTATCTTAGCATGCAAGATTTTTCTTTAGTAATGCTAATTTCACAAATAAGATTAACAGAATAATCAACTGCAGGCAACACTAGTTTTCCTCTGCTATAAGGAAAATTGAAAAAGATATACACCCAATTAAGAGTTTACCTATCCAGCACTCCATTCTTGCACAGGGAGATATTTTAATAACATCTGGCGGATCAACACTGATGTTTAAACATAATACAAGTGCAACATATCCAGTCTTCATCTGCAATACCAAATCCATCATTAGTAAAGACATTGTAAAAGATGTAAACAACTGTTGAAAACTAAACTTGTGCGCTGGTGAGTAGTTTACTTGTGTATCAAGTCTTCTTACTTTCCATAGTTATGTTTTTAGAAAGTTATCAAGCCTGATTGACGGCAAATTGTATAGTTCCGATAATAGGATGATTACTTTCCATGTAATCTTCTATATAAGCTAAGAAAAAACCAAAAGACCGTACCAAGTAATTGAGCAGCGCCTCATACCTGTCTCCCTTCCACTTACCTGTGAAACTCCTCCCCTCACCAGCAACCTTGTGATGAGATTGGAGTGCTGTGAATTCTAACAAGTGGCATCAGAGCCGTGTCACGGTCTAGGGAAGCAATGTCTGCGGCAGAAAGTCAGCGAGGGAGAGAAACACCACCAGGATCGCCGCCGAGATCACTGTCACCACCACCACGTCGCCCACGGAGCCGAGGAACAAGGCGGGAGGTGGTCGTTGAGCGGGTGATCGAGAAGGCGACCAGCTCCGTGGTGTATCCCGTCCTCACGCGCACCAACTACACAGAATGGTCGCTGGTGATGATGGTCAATCTTCAGGCGGCGGGACTCTGGGACGTCATCCACACTGGAGTTGGCACGTTCCAGGAGGATCGCAGCGCTCTGTCTGCTCTGCTACACGCGGTGCCGGTAGAGATGCAGGCAGGGCTCGCCGTGAAGACCACCGCCAGAGAAGCCTGGGTGGCGATTAGGGCTGTGAGGATCGGCGACAACCGCGTGAAGGAGGCGAACGTGGCAAAGCTCCGACGGGAATTCGGAGAATTGGCGTTCAGGCCAGGAGAAGGCGTTGAAGACTTCTCCCTTCGTCTCACCACCCTCGCGAACTAGCTGCGCGTTCTTGGCGAGGACGTTGCCGAGAAGGAAGTTGTCAAGAAGCTGTTTCATGTAGTCCCTGAGTCACTGGAGCAGGTGGCCATCTCGATTGAAACTCTGCTCGACTTGAGCACGATCTCAATTGAGGAAGCCACCGGGCGGCTGTGGGCTGTGGAGGAACGAAAGAAGACAGCGATCTCAGGCAATGTCGAGAGTGGCAAGCTGCTGTTAACTGAGGAGGAGTGGATGGCCCGTCTGAAGTCCCGTGAACAATGACTTCGGCGGCATTGCGCGCGGCGGCAGCCGTGGCAGAAGACGAGGCGGAAACAGGGGAAAGGGGCGCGCCGGTGGCGGGAGCGAATCACGCCGGGCTGCTCCAGGCGATGTCTGCCGAAGATGCGGCAAATCCGGCCACTGGGCTCAGGATTGCTGGTCCAAGGTGAAGAAGCACGCTGAAGTCCACCATGCCAAGGAGGAAGAAGCATCGCTGCTGATGGCGGAGACCGAAATTCAGTCGAACGCCAAGGTTCCCTCGTCGGCGGAGAGAGCAGGGGGGAAGGTGCATTTGGAGGAGCGCGCTGTGGTGAATGCAGGTGTCGAGGAAGACGTCAGCGCTGGAAGATGGGTCGTGGACACCGGTGCATCAAATCATATGACCGGGGTTCGCGGCACCTTCTCTGAACTGGACACCGCAATCTGCGGAACTGTCAGGTTCACCGACGGCTCAGTCGTGCGCATAGAAGGCCTTGGCACGGTGATCTTCAGCGGCAAGACAGGGGAGCATGTCGCATTCAGCGGCGTCTACTTCATCCCCAAGCTAAGGACCAACATACTCAGTGTTGGGCAGCTCGATGACCTCGGGTACAAGACGTCCGTAGGCGGCGGAGTGATGCGGATTGAAGACCCGGAGCATCGACTGCTGGCAAGGATCAAGCTAAGTCCCAGCCGCCTGTACGTGCTTGAGGTGAAGCTAGCACGACCGGTCTGCCTTCAGGCCCTTGGCGAAGAAGCATGGCGGTGGCACGCTCGGCTGGGACATCTCAACTTTCCAATGCTGAGGAAGATGGCTGGTGATGAATTGGTGCGAGGACTGCCATTGATCAAGCAGGTCGACCAACTGTGTGAAGGCTGCATGGCAGGAAAGCAGAGGAGGACACCGTTCCCAGTGAAAGCAGAGTACAGGGCAGACAAGGTGCTTGAGCTCGTTCATGGCGACTTGTGCGGCCCAATCTCACCTGTCACACCGAGTGGGAAAAGGATGTTCCTACTCCTTGTCGATGATCACAGCCGATACATGTGGATAGAGCTGCTTCAGTCCAAGAATCAGGCAGCAGACGCCATCAAGCGAGTGCAGCCTGCTGCAGAAGCAAAGTCTGGGGTAAAACTGCAGTGTTTGCTCACTGACAGAGGTGGAGAATTCACTTCACATGAATTCACCAAATACTGCACTCAGGAGGGAGTCCAGCACCAGCTAACTGCAGCATATTCACCGCAACAGAACGGTGTGGTGGAGAGGAGAAATCAGACAGTGGTTGCAGCTGCAAGGAGTATGATGAAAGCCAAGAATCTACCAGGTTTTTTTCTGGGGTGAGGCAGTGGTGACAGCAGTGTATCTGCTGAACAGATCACCAACAAAGAGTGTGAAAGGAAAGACTCCATTTGAAGCTCTGTATGGTAAGAAACCTGCTGTACATCATCTTCGCATTTTTGGTTGCATTGTGTTTGTGAAGAACACAGTGCCACACCTCAAGAAACTGGATGACAGAGGAAGGAAGATGATCTTTTTTGGCTATGAGCCTGGGACCAAAGCTTATAGGGCATATGATTCACAGACTCAGCGAGTTCATATCACTCGAGATGTTGTGTTTGATGAGCAGGCAGAATGGAGATGGGAGAAGGAGGATGATGGCTCAGAGCCATGCAGCTCCGAGCCTTTCACTGTGGAGTACACCACAATCACTGCAGGCCAACCTGATGAGGAGCTTGATCAGGGGCAGCAAAGTACACCTCCAGCAGCTGAGGCACCACTTGTGGAGTTTTCAACACCACCAAGCTCAGAACCTGACCTTGATGCTGATTATGAGGAAGAAGAAGAACTAAGGTTCAGAAGGATTGACAATATCCTTGGTCCCTCTGTCATTCCAGGGAAAGCACAGAGGCTGGTTACAGAGGAGCTGAATGTAGTGAGTGCAGAGGAGCCTGCATCACTAGCAGAGGCAGAGCAAGACCCACACTGGAATGCAGCCATGAAAGAAGAACTAAGATCAATTGAGGAGAACAGCACCTGGGAAGTCACTGATCTTCCTGTAGGTCACAAGGCAATTGGGCTGAAGTGGGTTTACAAGGCAAAGAAGGATGAGCATAGGCAGACTGTTAAGTACAAGGCCAGATTGGTTGCAAAGGGTTTTGTACAAAAACAGAGCATTGACTTTGAAGAAGTTTTTGCTCCTGTGGCAAGAATGGAGTCTGTAAGATTAATTCTTGCTACTGCAGCTCATGAAGAGTGGCAAGTGCACCATATGGATGTCAAGTCTGCATTCCTAAATGGTGTTCTGGAAGAAGAGGTTTATGTTCATCAACCACCAGGCTTTGTCCTTGGAAGAAAAGGAAGTGCTGAAATTAAAGAAAGCTTTGTATGGGCTGAGGCAGGCACCTCGAGCCTGGTATTCAAAGCTTCATGCTTCACTCAGCTCACTAGGAGCATGCTGTCTACACCAAGAGTGTCTTGAATAAACCTCTGGTGGTAGGAGTCTATGTTGATGATTTGCTGATCACTGGTGCACTGGACAGCAACATCAGTACCTTCAAACAGGAGATAAGGCAGAGGTTTCGTATGAGTGACCTGGGCTTACTCAGCTACTATCTAGACATTGAGGTGGTCTAGAGGGAAAATGGCATCTCAATTCATCAGGGTGCTTATGCTCAAAAACTCCTAGAGAAAACAGGAATGGAGGACTGCAACCCATGCCACACACCCATGGAGCCAAGGCTGAAGCTGACCAAGAAGAGCTCAGACAAAGTGGTGGATGCAACAGAATACCGAAGCATCATTGGAGCACTGAGGTATTTGATCCACACTCGCCTTGACCTGGCTTTCTCTGTGAGTTTTGTGAGCCGGTTCATGATGGATCCACGAGAAGATCACAAGGCTGCAGTGAAGCAAATTCTCCGTTACGTGGCTGGAACACGGAGTTATGGAGTTACATATCAAAGAGGAAAACCTGGAGAGTTGCAGCTGACAGGTTTCACTGACAGTGATCTGGGAGGTGACATGGATGATAGCAGGAGCACATCTGGAGTTCTGTTTTTTTCTTTGGACAAAGCCCAGTTTCATGGCAATGTCAGAAACAGAAATCAGTGGCTTTGTCAACCTGTGAAGCAGAATATATGGCAGGTTCAGCAGGAGCTTGTCAAGCTGTGTGGCTTGCTGGGCTACTATCTGAAATTATGGGAAAGGAAATCAAACCACCAGTATTGAGGATGGACAACAAGTCAGCAATTGATCTTGCAAAGAACCCAGTGCATCATGGGAGAAGTAAGCACATTAGAATTCGCTATCACTTCATCAGAGAGTGTGCAGCAGAGGGAAGGGTCAAGATTGAGTTTGTGAGGACTGATGACCAGCTGGCTGACATCCTAACCAAGGCTCTGGGACGAGCCAAGTTCCAGGAGTTAAGGAGCAAGATCAGAGTTGAAGAAGTAGACCCGGCGCACAAGGTTTCGGCGGAGATTTGTTGAAAATTAAACTTGTGCGCTGGTGAGTAGTTTACTTGTGTATCAAGTCTTCTTACTTTCCATAGTTATGTTTTTAGAAAGTTATCAAGCCTGATTGACGGCAAATTGTATAGTTCCGATACTAGGATGATTACTTTCCATGTAATCTTCTATATAAGCTAAGAAAAAACCAAAAGACTGTACCAAGTAATTGGGCAGCGCCTCATACCTGTCTCCCTTCCACTTACCTGTGAAACTCCTCCCCTCACCGGCAACCTTGCGGTGAGATTGGAGTGCTGTGAATTCTAACAACAACTACTAAGAAAGATATCATCCAATATCCAAACAAAAGGAAACAATATATCCAGATCATCATATCAGAACAGCATCGACCGAGCCCACCACATATCCATGGCTATCACAATATTGAAGACTGCCAGCAAAGCATGATCGCCATGATACACTTACTTGATCAACAGAATTAATAATTTGCATGACCATGACATCACAGAGGCATCGTTGAACTTTGACTTGCTAGTCATCTTCTGTGTAAATTATCCTTGGTTTTTGTGGCCTCACCTAGTTGTTGTGAGGGGTGTGGACCACCACAGGATATCAGTCACAACACGATGCTCAGGCATCGACTAGGTGCTGTGAGGGGCGTAGATCGCCACACGATGCAGCACAATGCCATTATCATTAAATGAAGGGTCATTGTGATATGATAGACAATTAACAGCAGTTCCCCAAAACGTGTTGAAATAAAAGGCTATAGATATCAGTATACCACTACTGGAAACAAATAGAAGTTAATTTGCGCTTTGGATGCCCATTCCGTACAATGCTCATCCTGCTTGTGTCATAACTTTTCCGTGACATCTGAACTCTCATTATAAGTGTAAGCACCAAGGTCAAATAAAAATTTTGCAGCCAAAAAAATAAAAAATGATGCTGAGGTTGTAGGTTCCATAACGACTAAACTCTAGTTGTTAGCACAGACAACTAAGCACGCAACTAGCTGCAATCCTACTAATCTCCCTTTGGAGCGCACCAGCACAGAATCCAGCAAAAAATTAAGAAGCAGGTTCAATAGAAACAGCAAATGTATACAGCGGTATATCCATTACCCGGTCCTTGGGCCGCCACTTGGAGACGACCCCGCTGGTGGATGGCCCCACCCCGGCGGCGGAAGCCTCGTCGAGCCCCTCGTGGCGCTGGTCGCACAGCACCACCAGCTGGGGCAGATACGCCACCGGGCCCCGCTTGTCCTCGTCCGCCTTCAGCCCATTCCTTGGCTCCGGTCCGTTGGCGACTTGGAGTTCCACTGTGGCGTGGCTGTGGCTGTGATTGGGCAGCGGCGCGGAGGGCGCGGCCGACGAAGGCGACGGCGATGAGGACGAGTGCACAAGCCTGGACGCCATGAGATCTCCCAATGCCATCAGCGCTAGCTCCTGCTCCTCGTCACCCGGCAGCCATGATGGGGTCGGTCTGGGATCTTGGCTAACCTACATCGAGGGAATCCGGCCGGCGAGGCGAGTCCGGCGGGTGGAGCCAGGTCACCTGGGGTGGAAAGATTGATAGGAGGTAGGTGGGGAGGGGTTTAGGGTTAGGGTTTGGATGGATGCGGCTGCGTAGGAGAGGTGGGAAGCGGCGAGCGGAGAGAGAAGCAGCGCAGGCAGACGAGGAGGAGAGAGAAATTCTGACGAGGAAATTTTATTTTTCCTTTAAAAGCTGGAAAATGGATTCTCTCTGTTTGTTTTGCTAGTTCTGTTCTGGCGAGTGGGTCCGCCCATTCCGTATGAGACGCGCAGGCTCGTGGCGGTCCGCTACTGACCATTTATTTTATTAAAAATTTATAAAAATGTAAAAATAAACAAAGTAAGTTTAAAGTATTTTTAATAATAAATTTTACAATAAAATAAATATTTTTTTATAAATTTTTTAATAAGATAAATGAGTTAAAAAGAGATATTTGAAAATTTAAAATGACATTTATTTTGAGACGGAGTAAATGTTTTTTAATGATAATTTATACCTCTAATTTAACATTTGCTTTTCTGATGTTTGGGCCATGAAAAATAGGTAGTAAAAAACACTCCTAAACGCGCTAAATCACTGAGCGAGGGGCTTACTGCCTTGAACCGCTGCCGTCGCTACCGCTGACCTGAAACCACTGCCTTCAAATCCGAGGCCGAGCCACCGTTGGATCTGAGGTTGTCACCGTGTGGTGTTAGCTGTGTTTATCGAGCAGCCTGGCAGGGCGCGGTGGCAAGGTGGCGCGCTTTAGACGTTAGGGTTGTGAAGACTTTAGTTCGGGTGAGTTGGACATATCCTTTTCTTTTCTATTTTTATTTTCAAACATTTATTTCTACTTGAAAAATACAAAACGCATGAGCATGTCTAATTTTTGGGTGGAGGCGTACCGTTCGTTCAGCGCTTATTGCTTTTTCTTTTCTCACAGTGTTTGGGACAGGTCAAAAAGAACTTTTCGACCAAGGATATAGCTAGATGAAGCTAAATGAATTTTTAACTTCACAACGTTATGACATATGACCAACATTTATAATCATAAGACAATTTAAAAGTAAGTTAAAAATTGTGCGTAGTTTCTCATTGTAGTTCGCAGTGCTCTTAGAATTTATCTTGATGTGGAGTCGTAGACAGTGAAAAGTTGTTGTCAAGAGTCACCATTGTTAAACTGTTTGATGATATTTGAGAAAATTTTGCATGTGACAAGTATAAAACAAAAAAGACCTACTTTTGGTGTACATTTGATAACTTCTATCCATCTCTCCAGACGTACAGGTTAGCATACATGATGAAGGGGAGTCCTTTTAGAATAATCTAACCATCTGCTTTGTTTAACTAGGCTCCCAAATTAACTTTGATTAATGCTATTGTTATTGTGGCCAGACTAAAAGAGACGATGTAACAGCTGTCATCCAAAAGAGATGAGTGGGAAGGCGAGACAAGATGTGGAGAAGGATTTCAGGAAGCTTTGAGACTTTGACTACTCGTATTGGTTCTAGAGAATTGTCCGTTGGATCTTTTCGATGCAGAGAAAATAATAATAATAATAATAATAATAATGTGAATGGATTTTTGTTTATCTGCTGATGACGGCACTAGAGGAAGCAATCACAGTGTAATGCCACCTGATGTGTTGTGTGTGCAATTGGTTGTAGCATGCAACATCCCCGAGATGAGCTTGCACGAAGACTGGAGTTCCGGTAAAGCACATTGATCAGGAGGTCATCTCGGGGATGAGCAAATGGTTCTCCTCAGCCAGTCTTGCACGCCATCAACAAGTGCATTGATCTGAACAATGACGACAAATGTGCACTTGTGAATCTCGACGCGGTGGCTGCATATTCTTGACGACGAAGCTTCGGTGCACTCCACCAAGGTTTCCATAGCACACGATCGATCCTTGAGGACCTCGCCTCAACGCCCTCGCGGAGCCTCGCTGTCTGTGCTCCCCTGCTGCATCAGTGCAGTGTTATACTTATGCCTAGTTTTCGGGCCCTAAAGATTTGTGGTGGATGGTGAAACACGATGATAGGGAGTGATTAGTTTGCTGCGCATGTTCCCACCAAAGATGAAAAACACGGCGTAGAATTCGGATCAGAACAGGCACTCGCACCTCAAATTCAAAGAGCGTGCTAATGCCGATCTCTCGTGTTTGTCGTATTGTCGGAACATCGAAATTATAAGTCAATCCTTTCATATTGTCGGAACGCTCCCTCTTTGTATTTTGCGGATTCACTGCAGAGGAAATTGAAGAAAGATGATGGGCAGAGAGGATCGAGCATTTAGTGTGCTTTAGGGGCAGCCACGACAAAGAAGCTTCACGATTTTGGGGTTCTAGGCGGCTAAAGGTATGCTGATTAGCCGTGTCCCTCGCTGCAATTTTGGATGTATTAAATTGATGGGTCAAGCAACACCGTTCATTCCATCTTGTAGCACCGACATTTTGTGTTTCATGCCAGCATTTGTCTGCTAACATGGTCAATGTTGTATGATATACGCTTTAAGGATACATGGCGTAAATATTTGTTGGATCAAAACTTAATCGTTTGTCATGTCCTTTGTGTTTGTGCAATGTTTGTTTGCACAAAAGTTATTTTATTGTTGTACTTTTTTAAAAAAAATGAAAATGAAAAGAGCACATGTGTAATACGCATGACCCTCATGCCCTTACCTACCTTACTATTTTTCATCAAACCAACCAATGGTGTGGTTGGACATTTATACATATGGTACCAATGAAACAAATAGGTAGAGTGAAGCGCCATTGCTCAAAATAGCACAGCCACTATCTTTGGATCGCAATACATTGTCGATAAGATGTTGGTGGGAACTGGAATTGGTATGCGCCATTCCGGTGTGTGCTCCATGCAACTGCAGATGGTGTGGGCGAGGGCGGGGTGGTGCCCTCACTGATCGAAGGCCTACCTCCTCATGCGAGCTATGTCATCGTCTTAAGGGGAATCAACTTGTGCGTGGGCTACATAACCGGAACCCAGCCGGAGGCTCCCAAGCTGATGGACACCTGCGATCAAGGCTTGGCGGACCAAGGCTTGCCGGAGTTCTTCAACAGCTCCTTGGCCGATGGCGACAGTGATCTTCGATGCGTGTGTCCACTCCTAACTGTTGAGATAAACACGTTCCAGACAAAACCCATCAATTCCCACTGGTTCCAAGTCCTACCAGTTGTTGCTCTGTAGTTGTTCTGGCAAGAATTTTCCCCATTTGCTTTGGTGCGTCTCTCTCTCTCTCTCTCTCTCTCTCTCTCTCTCTCTCTCAACCACTTGAAACAAAATGAGTCAACTGACGTTGTTTTATTTTGCCATGCAGCTGGGCAGCCAACCCCTCCCTTCGTGGGCTACATTCCTGAAAGATGGGAGAACCCATCTTCAGACAAGCATGAATTGTCTTCTATTCATTGAGTACTGATGATTACCTCGCAGACAAGCTTGGCAACAAGGATGGCGTGATGCTGCTGGTCAACAATGTATAGGAGAAAAAAGTGTCTCGAAAAAAATAAATTAAAATTAATTACTGAAAGAAAATAAAACAGAGAGGAAATGTAATGAGTAATGTTGCTTATGAAGATTCTAGATGAACCCTTGTTTGTCACATGCCACAAATGAAAATGATGAAGGAGCCAGCCAACCAATTATTCGGTGATGGATTGCATGATGTGAAGATGGAACTGAAGTTAGTCAAGTCTTGAAGTTAGCAAACAACGATGGAGGGAGCAGTTCGTTACCTTATTTCGGGTGTCACTCTTGCTTGTTTCGGGCGCCACTCTTGCTTAGGCGCGGTGGTGAAGCTCCCTCCTTGAACTTTGATCGGTCGAAAATCCGTCCGATTCAGAATTGGGTTGCAGAGGCTTGCGAAGACATCTCCTCTCGGTCCGTTTCACCTCGGATGAAATAGTGGGTATGGCATCGGTGGAACGGGCCTCGATGGTATAGACATCGATGGCACGGGCATCTACGGTCTCATATATGAATGTCACACCGGGAATAATGGACAAAGCATAGAATGGAACCATGGTGGTGGCACTTCGAAGCCATATAGAGAAAAAGGAGGAGGAGACCCGTGCACATTCACGGCTGGCCTCATCTCCTTCCTAGGTAGGCTGCCTCCTCTAGGTGGTGATCTTGATCGCTTCATAGACCGATTATTCAAATCGATCTTTTGATTCTTGTACTTAGCCATGAGCCAGTCGAAGACGCTTTTAGGCCCCATCTTCCGATCCGTGGCTTTGCCTTAATTCACCTTGCACTTGCCCACTTCAAGATTCTTTGGCTTTATCATCTTGGGCTGTGGAGCTTGCCTCCAGATCTAGAGCTTTGGATGGTGACTTTTAGAGACTCTTAACCATCGGATGACTTCTTGAGCACCACCTTCCTAAAAGCACCCTTCTCATTTGGAGAAACAGACATCTCATCTCCGATGATCGCGTTCTTCCTTTTGATTGTATCGGCTTGATGAGACCAAATCAACACTTTGGGGTTGAGCTTTAGAGTGTTGACGGGAAAAGGGAGCTTGTCGATCTGCATCTCCTTAAGACTCAATCATCCCTCATTAAGAGCCGATTGGACCTGTCGATGGAAAATATTGCAATCATTAGTAGCATGAGAATAAGAGTTATGCCATTTACAATATGCCCTACTCTTAATCTCATCCGCCGAAGGTAAAGTATATGCGATTTTAATGAATCCACATTTGTGCAGCTCATCAAATATTTTATCGCATTTTGCTACAACAAAAGTGTATTTCACATCGTCTTTCCGATTCTTATGAACCGGTTTGAGCAAATCACAAGCAAATGATTTGGTCTTAGAGTGCCAAATGAACTCGGCAGCTAAGATGTCATTGGAATCATCATCGAAGCTATCCGAATCACATTTCACGATGTGCACGCTGCGGGTCTTGTAGTCATGTTTTATTTCTTTGCTTTGGCTTTTTTGAGCCGAAGCCCTTTGTTGGATGTGGGTGAGTGTAAGAAAATCATATCCCTCTAACTTTTCTCTAAGATGCGACCAAAAACCACTAAAAGCTAGGTCGGCTAAGTCTTTTTCAGAAATTGTTAAATTAAAGTATCGGTTCTTAATATCTCTAAACCGCCGAAGATAATCAACGACGGGTTCCTCTTTCCCTTGCCGAACCGATGTCACGTGTGACAACT
Source organism: Zoysia japonica (assembly GCA_001602275.1). NCBI lineage: Eukaryota > Viridiplantae > Streptophyta > Magnoliopsida > Poales > Poaceae > Zoysia > Zoysia japonica. Next base: position 85,675 of record BCLF01000067.1, on the reverse strand, counting down.
TCAATTCGTTGTCCCCGGAATAAAAGTGGTCATGAAATTTACGCTCTAAAGACTCCCACGTGTATATGAACTCCGGGGACAATGATGAAAACCAAGAGAAAGCGGTTTTGGTTAGTGATAAAGAAAACAATCGTACTTTCAAATCCTCACTAAAACCCGCTTCTCCTAGTTGTGCTACATATTGACTAACGTGTATTCAAGTGGTTTTGTTATCTTCGCCATTGAATTTGACGAAGTCGAGAACACGTCATCTAACGGGATATGGGAGAATCAATATATGCGGGGTACGGTTTTTGATAAATCTGATCCCTTCCCTTGCGATCTACCCCTAGCATCTCACAAAATTGTTTGTGTAAGTCCTCCTTAATGTGAGCCATATACTCTTCTATGTTTGCTATGGGTGACCTAGTGGATGTGCCCGATGGTGAGGGATGTGTGCTCGTTTTCATGGCGCTAAACAATTCAATAGGAATGAGGCCATGAGGATACTCGTACCGTTTGCTGAGATAGGTGATGTGCTATATGCGACGGTACGGTAAAGAGAAACAAAATTAGCCAATTCATTCAATCGGCTAGTGGCCGAATTAGGGATGCTAGTAATTGGCTCTATGCTAGCGGGAGACACTACCAAAGCACTAATTTGCGTATGAGACGAAAAACTAGTTTGCCCACTAAAAGAGTTCAACGGCATGCCATACGGAGGTTGTTCTACATTTAACGTAGTAGGCGTCGATGCACTAATAGTAGGACCTACATGTGCAACATGAGATGATGATGCAATACTAACATTTTTAGATTTAGACAAGTTTTTTTATCATGTATTGCATATTGTTTGTTAATACCTTTTTCATATCAGCAAAGTAATACGAAAGATCTTCAAAAGTAACGGGAGTGTGCGAAGATGTTCTTACAGTGGCAGCACGCATAACCGCGTCGTCGTCGATGGTCAAAAGAACGGGCTCCTTCACTTGTGAGATCGCGCCTTAGCGGTCCTTTTTGAAACACGCCAAATACTCCTGCAGCTCCCGCTCCTCGCGCGCCATGCGCGCCTCCTCGAGTAACTTCTTCAAAGATGACATGACAATGTTTGTTGTGGAGATCTGAGAGTTTATGGTGAAAAACAACGATTCAGTTTGTGTAACCGAAATCACTCGTTCCCCAGCGGAGTCGTCAAAAAAGTGTGTTGACGTCGAAATGGATCTCAGGCCAACACACTGCTCGCACGTTCGTGTGCGAGAATGCCGACGCTTCTTCAATACTAGGTTTGGACAGCACCTGAAAAATCTCTCTCGAAATCCCGTCTCGGTAGGGACCCCATCGGAGGAGCATCGTTCTAGGCTTAGATCCAGGCTCGATCAGGCCAGCCGGATCGCCTTCAAACGTCGCCGGTACGAAGAAAGAACAGCACAAAGGTCGAGTAAGGAGATTAGAGTTTGAAGAAGAACGAAATGTAAAGACAAAATGATTTGATCGATTGGGATGATCCTCAACCGGCCATAGGCCTCTGTTTTATAGAGGAGGGATAGTCTTATTCTGTAGAACAACTAATCTCACGAGTTAGGAAAGAAATTAGCATCAATCAGCTGAAAAATTTCTTAAATCAGCATTACCGGAGTCTCTGATAAAGTGCCGGACACTCTGGTGGGCAGAGTCTCTGGTAAGATGCCGGATGTTTTGTCGTGTAATTCTGGAAATCCGAGAGGGCTTACCGGATAATTCGCTAACATGGCGGACACTCCGGTAGGCTAAATACTCGAACCTAAGAGGGCTCACCAGACCCTTCGACAGCGTGTCGGACATTTCAGTTGGCTAAGTGCTCAAACCCGAGGGCTCAACGGACACTTGGGTGGATCAAGTGTCCGAATCCGAGAGAGCTCATCGGACACTTCAGCAACGTGCCGGATACTTCGGTGAGCTAAGTGCCCGAATCCGAGAAGACTCACCAGACACTCCGATAATATGTCGGATACTCCGGTGACCCTGTGATTTTTGGTTTTTGGGTGTCAACAGTTAGTTTAGATTTGTGCCCCTGAACATGTACAAGCCTAATTGGTTGAGAATTTCTTTGAAAGAACACAAGACACCTTGGTTTAAAGCTAGCACTGTTAATGATTCATGGACAGAAAAAGACACAGCATATGCTTAGCTTATGTTAGCTGTAGGAGTACTCTACTTGAAATTTTACGAAAGTTACTTGCATCGTCAATTTGCAATTTGTTGTTAACTGTCAGTACCTCAGGGAACTGCACTCTGCAGAAAATGTCACATAGGAGCACTCGATCATTTTGCCAGCAAGACAGTTCAATTGCAGTGGAGGAATGATCACTGTACAGTTCTGATATGCTAGCTGCTAACAAAAACAAGTTAAGCAAAACTGTACGTAATTTGCGTCTAAGAGAAGAAGTACTCGGTAGCTGGTATATCGATCTACAGTTAGGTGCTCCTTTTCAAAAAAAAAAAAAAACTAGTTTTTGCGCTATAATTAATCTGAATAATCCATAATTAAGTCGACTGGTACTTGTGCAACTGCCACCAAACTGATCTAAATGAACAAGCATTGCATGATCTGCGGCTATTTAAATCCCTCGAAGCTACTTCATTCTCTCCACACACAAGACACACTTCACTCGCAGATCACTTGCTCTCGCGCAGCAGCAGGCACACGTGACCGACCGATCAATAGCTCTGGTGACCAAGCAGGCGCTGGTGGTGGCCTTGGCCGTGGTGGCGGTGGCGCTGCTGGCGTCGTCAGCGTCGGCGGCGATCACCTGCTGGCAGGTGGGTTCGACCCTGGCACCCTGCATCCCGTACGCGACGGGCAGGGGCACGCTTACCCCCGGGTGCTGCAACGGCGTGCGAGGCCTCAACCGCGCGGCGCGCACGACCGCCGACCGTCAGGCGGCGTGCCGGTGCCTGAAGAGCCTGGCCGGCACCATCAGCAGGATCAACATGGGCGTCGTGGCATGATAAAATAATCTTGAAAATTTACATAATTCAGATCATATAATAATTTATTAATACATTATCATTATTCTTTGACATGATAAAATCTTAAAAATTTACTTTTATGTTTCTTTAATCATTTTTTCTGTTTTAGAAAAGTTTTATATTTATTTTCATCAAAAATAATTTTATAAGCATTTTATTGTATTTAAACAGTTTTTAAATCATTATAAATCTATTTGATTTCAATAAATGTTAAAAATTTCTCAAAAAGTAGTTTATAACCTTTCTGATTTTATAAAAAACTCAAATTATATTTTATATTTTTAAAAACTATTTTAAAGAAATTTTTTGACTAAAATTGTGTTCTTTTGAAAATAAAAAGGTATCATACCATGTGATGTCATTTGAAGATTAAAAACTATTGTAACTCAATTCTTTGTATATCATATCATAGGACCCGATCCATCTCAAGAGAGCGTGGAGGTGTTCCTTTGGCAGAAAGCTAACTATGAGCAAAGTCCAGACAAGCCCTGGTGCATTAACTCTGTTTTAACTATTTTATATTTTACCACTATATAGTATATAAATTTTGTATTGTGCATTAGGTTTTTAGGAGTTGATTGAGAATATAGCTTGCATGGTAGCACCTTTTCTCTGTTAATGGTATTTGGTAGGGGTATCTCGATATAGAGCTAGGCTTATTACTGTAGTTACGGCAGAAGTCGAGTGATTGGCAATTCACTCACGAGCTGTAGTTGGTCATGTTGACAGATAAGACTTGCTGAGCATTTGAATAATCAAGGCTTAGCTATTTGTTGTTTTGTTGCAGGTGTGCTTCTTTTTTCTTCTTCAATTCTAATGGAAGACCTGCTCGTCGCATTGTGTTGTTAGTATAGGCTCGATGCATTATTTAGTTAGACTTCAGGATTCTCTGGTAGTTTATTTCAGGTTGTCGCTTTCGCACTTTTAAAATCTTTGTTTTATAAACATAATCAATAATTTATTTTATATTTTTATTGTGCTTAAATTAAACTGTTGGTCCTCCATTCGGCCAATGACCTCGATAAGATCTTTTCGATGGATTGTCTCTTCACGGTCGGTCTGTCACACCAGCGTCTCCGGCAAGTGCGGCGTCTCCGTGCCATTCCCCATCAGCATGGCCATCGACTGCAGCACGTACGTAGTTATTGCAATAATTTTCACATATATGCGTTATATATTATGCATATTAATAATATCTCCTCGATATATATGGGTTATTTGTTGTTGATTGCAGGATCCGCTAGATGGACGTGATATGGCTCGGAGTTAGCTTATTGGAGTAGCTCGTAACAGAAACAAAAATAAAGTTGTGGCATCGTCTCTATCGATATATCACTCTATTCTTCTGTGGTGTGTGCGCGCCTGTTTCTCTATTGTGCAGTGGCTGTACCTTGCCACCTAGAGTACTTATTCATTTGCACCCAAATAAATTGTATGGACATGAAAGAAATTTGATCAGTTTGGTATTCGTTTGCATTGCTTGGACAAATTAAAATCTGCAAAATTAACTGAACTGACTCTGCCTGAATAATAATTTGGAGTTAGGCTTGAACTCTTGAAGTACTTGGACCAGATCACTACACACACACACAACCCAGTCACCGCAGCATCGATCCTGCTGGGAGTCGCTACTCGCGGAACCCAGCTGCCGAGTACAGATAAAACAGTCAGGATTTTTTTTTTCGAAAGACCCAAAACAGTCAGGTTTGGGAAAGGTAGGAAACTGAAAGGCAAAACGCCGTGGCCAAAGAAGACTGTCCTGAGATGGTTGAACAGTCCCAATTTTAGGCCCAATCTTGGACAAAAAAATGAAAATCATGTTGGGCGACAAATGGGTCATTTTGACGGAGAAGCCGATAGCCTTTATAAAATGCAGAGCTCCAAACAAAACGAAATAACTGTAGACAATCCAGCAACACTCCAGTATTCACAGTAGTCTCAGAATAACCAGACAAATCTGCTGTCAGGAATTTCGACCTACTAGTATATAATCCCTAAACAAACCAATGGTCCTAAAACTTTTTCATATCAAGTATTAGATGACGAAACTCGAATCCCATCCTTCACATCATTCAAGAACAAATATGTGGCTTCAATCTGAATGCGAAGCAGTTAGGACTTCGGAGCAACGATGGTAATGTCTATATGGGAATCAAGTCAGTTAGTTCTATGCTTCAGACACAAATTCCACCTGGCACTAGAAACTTGCGCCTCGCTGCTTCACAGCATAGATGCTTCAGCTCCCCTGAACATGATCACAAGAAATGGAAGTACTCGATGCATCTGGACTGACCGATCGGTAGCAATGTCCTTGACAGAACACCGGAGCTGCTGGACGAAGCGCTGGCTTCTGAAAAATTATCAATCTCCATCTTGAGCAGACCATTGCTTCCAGGAGAAGATGTGCCAGGCCACTGGAACTGTCGTCCTGCATAGGCGCTTCTGTCAAGCTGTTGGTTGGCTCTGTAAGATTGTGTGTTTGGTGACGCTGGCGTGATTGCGGATGTCAGGAATGTGGGCTGCTCACTGCTGCTGTGCGAGCTGAAGCAGATTGATAAAGAAGATGACTGCACAGTGGCATCTCTAGTATAGCTTCCCCTTCCCATGGGACCTGAGCTGGTGCTGCAGGTATGATGGTTGAAGTAAGTGACGGAGAACAATGGCGGATCACTGGTGTCCTTCTGCTGAACCTGCTTTGTAGCGGCACACTTCATTTCATTCTTATAGGTGCATCTGTAATAGAACCTGAAAACGGAACCATATGTGAATTCAAAATGTCATTTCAACTCAATTCAAGAGAAAATATTTGAAACTCTGTTACTGTAACCTACCTCCGTCCACATTAGCCTACCTTAATTAGGTGGAACAACACCCTAAATAAATACTTTTAACAGGTCTTCATCTACTACAATAACTATGTTTATTAACAAAAAGAAACTCCAGCTGGCCATCTATTGGCGTGCTCTTGACGGGTTAACAAGAGAGGTGGGGTCTGCAAGGTGCCAATCCCTTGCCAAGATCGTTCAAGAAAAAGAGTAAACACAGACTGTCGGTGCTAACACTAATACTTCAATATTTCCAACACCAAGTGTTCAAAGCAGAGATGAGGAAGTTTATTTAGTTTGCTAGTTAGATTAGATTTCAAACTAGTTGCAAACGACAGGTAATAAAGGTAGACAACTTGACAATTATCTATTCACAGATAGAAGCACTTTGAAGACTTTATTTGCCTTTTTGAACTGTCAATTAGAAAAGAGACTGCCGCCGTGAAGGTTCCATCTCCCTATGGTCAATGCATAACATCTTTTAATCGGTGCACATTTTTTCTCTCTCTGCGCTAAGGCATTGCCGACACCTGCCTGAGAACAAAACAAACAATTTGATATGTCCTGCAACAGCTTTTGTTGAAAAAATCTAAATACATTGACCAAACCCGTCCCCTGACAAACAAACGTTAGGCGCACTAATAAACATAGATGCAAGTTATGGGGGATGTTTAAAAAATATTGTCCCACCAGTTGCGAATACAAAGACTACTAGAAATGGATGGAAGAAAAAGCATCTGTTTCTTCTTTTGGGCATGTTCAATTTTGGGGGCACACCGAACCGGTCTAGTAGTAGTACCTATCGGTTTGAGTTGTTTCTCGGAACTATGGCCTCCGGTGGTCGGTTTTTATCTTATTACCATGATACAAGAACTTTAGTGAATTGTCAGTTGCAATGCTTGCACTCGACAAGATGACTGTGAAATCAAGAATACTCAGTGAGGACCTGAGGTGCCCAGATGTAAGGTCAAGAGGTAAACAACAAGCAACTTGCCAAGAATTGTGCCCATGGATCCAAGAACATTACAACACTCTTACAATAACCAAGTTTATAAACACAATCAACCATCTAAAAATCATGTAGAGTAATTAGTAGATCTGCTAGTACGGTAGTACTCCTACCTACAAGAACTAACCATTTTTGCTTAAACCGTATGTCATGTTACGGTAAACAGAGTAGTTTGTGCACAGAAACAGCCTGAAACCTGGGAACGAAAGACGAACCTTGGGAAGCTGGAGTTGGAGAGCTTCTTCTCGCCGTACTTCCTCCACTGGTGGCCGTCGTCGTACGGCGCGTATGTGTCCGTCGTCCAGCTGCGCTCGTCCTTCCTGCTGATGAGTACTGATTGCATAAATGAAATCGATCAAGAAACTCTCAAGTCCCAAATACAAGAGATTTCATACATACCTGATTCTTTGCTGGTGGGCTCTGCTGGTAGCTCTACTGGATGCCAGGTCGCCGCCGGGGTAGAGAGGAACAGATTCCAGAGCCATGGAGAGGATGAAATGGAGATAACTCGCCGGAGGTTGAACTGAAGGAAGAGGGGACGTTTCTTCGGAGAACTCGCTGGGCGGCCTGCTCTCTCGCCATCTGAATTTATAGCATTATAAACAACGACGGTGCAGGAGCAGAGCAGTCGTCAACGTTAATTAACACGCGTCGGCACATCTGCAGCTCCCCTAATGGCGCTTCCGTTCTCTTTCCATGCATTTTGCATTGAGCAGTCATCGCTTTCTTCTATGATTTAAACTTCTCTATATAGTTAAAAATTCACTTTTAATTTTTTATTTGACCCTTTCATCAGTTTCACCTTCTAACGGTGTTAAGCGACGGATCAAATGACCATTCTACCCCTAAGTTTGTATTTATTTTGTTTTGAGCATTATTTTTTCATTTTGCATGGTTTCATAGTATGATAATTGCATTAATTATTTAAAATCTATATGTATTGAATGCCGTATAAGTAAAGTTTACAATTATAAATTATAAAACTATATAAAAAAAGAAAAATGATGTCAAAATGAAACAAATACAATGTCAGAGGTAAAATGGTTATTTCAGTCCCCACTTAATAACGTTAGAAGGCAAAGTTGACAGAAGTGCTAAATAAGTAATAAAAATGAATTTTGAGTGAAAGTTTAAATGAGAAAGGGTCGTGGAGGGAAGCGGTGATTTTTTTAGGTCAAATAAAGAATTCTCTCTTTTGCATTTTCTCTAGATTTGTCTCTAAGGTCCCTTTTGATTGCGTGAAAAATTCCTAAATTTTACAATTTTTTCTGCGAAATCAAACTAAATTTTACATAATTTATGTGAAATTCCTATGTTCAGAGGAGGTGATCAGTAACGGAGAGGGGACGACGGAATGAGAGCCAGCCACATCTATCTGAATAGCATAATGCAAACGGTGATACAAATCCACGTGCAGGAGAACAGCTCATGCCATGCCTCTGCATTTCGGAAAACTCACAGCTTGGTCTTATATTTCTTGTTAATTCAAAAAGGACGATACAAAATCTTGGGTTTGGTGGATGAATCCCAGCGCAACAGGCTAGCATTGGAATCCATAACTTCATTATACCTCACCGATTTGAACAAACTTCAAGCAAGTAGTCTTTTTCAAAGCAGCATAGTTCCAAGACACAGAAGACAAACACAAAAGAATCCTGTCTGACCTTCTTTTCTTTTTAACTTTGCATAATACTTGTTGACGCCGAAATCGAGTCCGGGCCAACGCACCACTCACACGTCCGTGTGTCTGAACATCGACATTTCTTCAACGTCGGGTTTGAGCAGCATCTAGACAATCCCGCCTCGGAAGGGACCCCGTCGGAAGAGAATCATCTTATGGGTGATCCGGACTCGATCAGACCAGTCGGATCGCCCTCGGTCGTCGTTGAGACGAAGAAAGAACAACAAAATGGGGGTCTGAGGGGATTAGGGTTTGATAAGTGTAAAATGTAAAGACAAATGGTTTGATCGATTAGGATGATCCTCAACCAGCCATGTGCCTCTGTTTTATAAAGGTGGGATGGTCTTATCCCGCAGAGCAACAGATCCCTCAAGTTTGAAAAAAAATTAGAATTAATCTACTGAAAACTTTTCAAAATCGACACCACGGAAGTGTCCGGTAAAGTGCCGGATACTCCGTTGACCGAAATCTCCGATAGAATGTCGGAGTGTCTATCGTGTAAATCCAGAAACCCGAGAGGGCTCAACGGACAGTTCGGCATCTTGCCGGACACTTCGATGTGCTAAGTGCCTCAACCCGAGAGGGCACACCGGACACTTCGGTACTGTGCCGGACACTCCGGTGAACGAAGTGCCCCAACCTGAGAGGGCTCACTGGACACTCCGGTACTATACCGGATACTCCGGTGGGCGAAGTGCCCCAACCCGAGATGGCTTGCCGAACACTCCGGTGGCCTTGAGTTTTGGGTGTCAACGCCGGATTTGGCTTCATCTTCATGTCTATTTAAGCACTTTTTTTTCTTCTTTAGTAGAATTTAGCCAAACTCTTCAAAAATATCTTCCACGTCCCGAAAAATACGTTAAAAAATAATTATTGCAAAATAACTATTACCGACCGAAATTTAGACATCTCTTACTATATTCGACGTATCAAACATGAATTTCCAATCCTCTCGGGATGCAAATTTTAAGTGTCAACACATGGCCCCTGTTTTTTGCTAAAATTTACATACCATAAAACATTCTTTGGACTCAAAATTATTCTAGAGTGAAGAACAAAAAGTCCTTTGGCCATGTTATCTTATAAGATGGTATTCATACTCTTGACCAAATGGAACTAAGCACTTTACCACACGCTTGACATGCATGACAAATATTTCTATTGTAGCATCTTCTTTCTTATATTTTACTTAGCGGCTTTTGCCCCCCCCCCCGTGCCGAAATTATTAGTAGCTCAACTCATCGGCCATAGAAGTCTTGTGCTCTTCTACCTCTTCTAAAGAATAATCGAAAAAAGACAAGCAAATGGTGTTAATTTCCATACCTTCCCGTTTCGGTGTAGGCTCGAAGTCCAAAAGGTCGTCTTCGTCGAACTCGGATATATCGACATCTCCCGTGGGTGAAGGTGCTGTAGAGCCTTCTTCCAACATGACGTCGGCCAAACCCAGTGGGTTTGGAGTAGCCACCGCTTCCTCCGTCACCAGTGGAGTGGGAGCCTCGGGCTCCTTAGCTCTCCAATGCTTAACTTGAGGGACCATCGGCTTGATCTCGTTGAAGACCTCATTGCTCTTCTTCTTCGCTCCCTCCTCCTTGATCTTCCGAAGGCACAACCTTTGAAGCTTTCTCTTTTGAGTGTGGGTCAAGCCAGGCGGACACCACCTCGGCTGCGTGTATTTGGAGGAGCTTTTGTTACTGCTAGCTTCAGTATCATGGGAACCCTTTTTGACCGGATCATCTAATGTGATCAGTCCCGTGAAGACTCTCTCGATTTTAACATCGGTTGTGCCGATTTTTAGGACACCTCCGAATGCGTTCTCTTGAAGAACAAAAGTGGAAGGGGCAGATTAATTATCTTGCTTTGGGCACCACTCTTATCTAAGCGTGATGGTAGAGCCTCCTCCTTATAACTTGATCGGTCGAAACTCCGACCGATCCGGAATAAGGCCGGAGAGCCTTATGAAGACATCTCTCTTCGGTCCATTCCAACCAGAATAAAATGGTGGGTATGGCATTGGTGGAACAGGCATTGGTGGCATGGGCATCTGTGGCACAGGCACCCTTGGTCCTATGTATGGATGCCATACCGAGAACGATGGGCAAGGCATAGGAGGGAACCGTGGCGGCGGCACTCCGAACCCATGGGAGGAAGAGAAAGTCTACGAACATCCGCGGTTTGCCTCATCTCCTTACTAGGTGGGCTGCCTCCTCTCGGTGGTGATCTTGACCGCTTAATAGACCGATTGTTTAAATTGGTATTTTGGTTCGTATATTTGGCCATAAGACGATCGAAGGCGCTTTTGGGCCCCATCTTCCTATCAACGGCCTTACCTTTGTTCACTTTTCACTTGCCCACCTCAGGGTTCTTTGGCTTTATCATCTTGGGCTGTGAAACTTGTCCTCAGGTCTCGAGTCTTGAATGATGACTTTGAGACACTCTTGACCATCGGGGGACTTTTCGAACACCACTTTCCTAAAGGCCCCTTTCTCACTTGAAGAAATAGGCATCTCGTCCTCGATGACCACGTTCTTTCCCTTGGTTGTATCGGCTTGATGAGGCCGAATCAACACCTTAAGGTTGAGCTCGAGAGTGTTGACGGGTAACGGGTGCTTGTCGATCTGCATCTCCTTAAAACTCAATCGTCCCTCATTAAAGGCTGATTGGACTTGTCAACGGAAACCATTGCAATCATTAGTAGCATGAGAATAAGAGTTATGCTTTATGTAACTCATCAAATATTTTCTCGCATTTAGCTATATCGAAGGTGTATTTCATATCGTCTTTCCGATTCTTATGAACTGGTTTGAGCGAATCACAAGCAAATGATTTGGCCTTAGATGGCCAAATGAACTCGACAGCTAAAATGTCATTAGAATCATCATCGGAGCTATCCGACTCGTGCACGCTCTGGCGGGTCTTGTAATCATGCTTTATTTTTTTTTCTTTGACTTTCTTGAGCCAAAGCCCTTTGTTGGAGGTGAGTAAGTGTAAGAAAGTCGTGCCCCACCAACTTCTCTCTAAGGTGTGACCGTAAACTATTAAAAGTAGGTCGGCTAGTTCTTTTTCAGAAATTGTTAAATTAAAATATCGGTGTTTAATATCTCTAAACCGCAGAAGATAATCAACAACGGGTTCATCTTTTTCATGCCTAACCGATGTTAAATGTGACAACTTCAATTTGTTGTCCCCGAAATAAAAGTGGTCGTGAAATTTATGCTCTAAAGACTCCCACGTATAGATGGAACTCAAGGACAATGATGAAAACTATGAAAAAACAGTTTCGGTTAATGATAAAGAAAACAATTGTACTTTCAATGCCTCACTAGAGCCCGCTTCTTTTAGTTGTGCTATATATTGGCTAACGTGTTCTCAAGTGGTTTTGCTATCTTCGCTATTAAATTTGACGAAGTTGGAAACACGCCATTCAACGGGATATGGGACCGAATCAAAATACGTGAGGTACGGTTATTGATAAATTCGGTCTCTTCCCTTGAGGTCTACCCATAACGTCTCACGAAATTGTTTGTTTAAGTCCTTAATGCGAGCCATACACTACTTTATGTTTGCTATGTGTGGCCTAGTGTATATGCCCGGTGGCGAGAGATGTGTGCTCGTTTTTATGGCATTAAACAATTCATTAGGAATAGGGCCATGAGAGATACCCGTACCGCTTGGTAGGATAGGTGGTGTGCTATATGCGACGGTACGGTAAGAATGAACAAAATTAGCCAATTCATTAAATAGCTAGTGATTGAGGATGCTGGTGATTGGCTCTACGCTAGCGGGGGACACGACCAAAGTGTTAGTCGTCACATGAGATGGAAAACTAGTTTGTCCACTAAACGAGTTCAACGGCATGTCATACAGGGGTTGTTCTACACTAATAGTGGGCGCCGATATACTAGTAGGAGGACCTACACGTGCAACATTAGACTATGATGCAATACTAACATTTTTAGACTTAGACATGTTCTCTTGAATCATATGTTGCATATTGTTCATTAAGACCTTTTTCATGTCGGCAAAATAATATGAACGGTCTTCAAAAGCAACGGGAGGGTGCGAAAATGTCCTTACATTAGCAGCACCCATGGCCGTGTCGTCATCGACGGCCGGAAGAACGGGCTCCTTCACTTAACAGATCGCGTCTTGGTGGTTCTTCTTGAAACATGCCAAGTACTCCTACAACTCTCGCTCCTCGCGCGTGCTTCCTCAGGCAACTCCTCCAAGGACGGCATGACGAGTGGAGATCTCGGAGTTCATAGTGAAAAACGACGATTTGGTTTGTGCAATCGGAATCACTCGTTCCCCAGCGAAGTCGCCACAAAGTGTGTTGATGCCGAAATCGGGTCCGAGCCAACACACCGCTCGCACGTCCGTGTGTGGGAACGCCGACGTTTCTTCAACGCCGGGTTTGGGCAGCACTTAGACAATTCCGCCTCGAGAGGGACTCCATCGGAGGAGCATCGTCTTAAGGATGATCCGGGCTCGGTCAGACCAGCCGGATCGCCTTCGGCTGTTGCCGAGGCGAAGAAAGAACAACAAAATAGGGTCGAGTGAGGACATTAGAGTTTTAGAAGTGTAAAATGTAAAGAAAAATGGTTTGATCGATTGGGATGACCCTCAACCGGCCATAGGCCTCTATTTTATAGAGGTTGGATGGTCTTATCCCGCATGGCAACGGATCCCTCAAGTTTGGACTACTGAAAACTTTTCAAAATCGACACCATCGGAGTGTCCGGTAAAGTGCCGGATACTCTGGTGACCGGAGTCTTTGGTAGAATACCGGAGTATCTGTCGTGTAAATTTGAGAATCTGAGAGGGCTCACCGGACAGTCTGGCATCCTGCTGAACACTCCGGTGGGCTAAGTGCCTCAACCTGAGAGGGCGCACCGGACACTTCGGTACTATGCTGAATACTTCGGTGAGCAAAGTGTCCCAACCTGAAAGGGCTCACCGGACACTCCGGTACTATACTGGATATTTCGGTGGGTGAAGTGCCCCAACTCGAGAGGGCTTGCCGAACACTCCGGAGGCCCTGATTTTTGGGCATCAACGTCGGATTTGGCTTCATCTTCGTGTCTATTTAAGCACTTCTTTCCTTCTTTAGTAAAATTTAGCCAAACTCTTCAAAAAATCTTCCACGTCCCGACAAACATGTTGAAAAATAATTCTTTTGCGAAATAACTATTACCGGCCGAAATTTAGACATCTTCTATATTCGACCTATCAAACATGAATTTTCAATCTTCCCATGATGCAAATTTTGAGTGTGAACAATACTATTATTACAACAGCACTAGATTAGTTGAGCACAGATTCAATAAACATATTTTAAAGCTGCACTTTCTAGTGACAAGGTCAAGCAGTCAAGGTTACTTTATTCGCTTCTAACACATCACAATTATATGCGGACAAACAATTCAGCCAACTATTCTTTAGTTCCCTTTTTTATGCAGCATGGAAGCCGACTGTTTTTTTTTAATTGAGAATTTCTGATGAAAAAATATGAAGTCCCCGAAATCTTAGCATTTAAGTCTCATAAGATCAAAGCACGGGCTACAATATGAATAAGCGAATTCTCAAGCTCCAAATACCTCGAAATTAAATAGAAGGCACCCTTTGCATCCAATGAACTGCTCGTACTTCATTTCTCCAGAAGCTAGACTCACATCGGGTTCTATCTTGAGCACTGCATGGAGAATCGGGATGCTAGACTCAGCTGCGGCCGCAGATTCCACCGCTGGCGGCGGCAGGAACGCCGCTGGTGTTGCAATATTTTTGGCGCCGCAAGGTTTCTTATAGGCGGCTTGGACGGCGGTGGTCTCGAGGATGACGGGCTTCTCCATGGAATCGTTGGCCGTGCATGTGTGCACCGCCATGTACACCACAGTATACTTCGGAGAGCCCCCGATGTCGTCGCCGTCATCGTTGCGTTGCACTGTCCGTTTGGCAGGGCAGCCTTGCTCTGCGCTCCAAGTGCACCGATAGTAACTCCTGCAGTGTGCTGCCATTCATCAGATTTACCAACTCAAGTTTATCTTTCCTTATTTTATGCACTCGAAAAATTCAATGGCACGTCATCATCGATGATTGATAAATTTATCCCAAGCAACACTGTGTTGGTGGTCGATAATGACTAGATCGTCATTGTCCTATCCTGATTTGGACCACGCCCAACGTGTAACACGACTGAAAGTCTATTTGATCAAAGGAATATGAATTCTATTGGATTCGATGATAAGAAATTGCTTGGAGGCCGGATTGATAGAGCACTGCATCAGTTATCAGTATTGACATACGTACCTTGGGTACATGGCTCCCTCAATTTGGTTCTCGCCGTACTTCCTCCAGTACTGATACCCATCGAAATCGGGCACCGACGTCACAAGACATGCGCTGATCCCATGCTTCGTCTTCCTGCAGCTAGCGTTTGATCCATTAGGCGTCGATCAGACGGCAATACATATAGTTGCAGATCATGCAACAGTTAAATAGTACGTACCTTCTTTTGCTGTAAGTACGAGGTTCCTCGTCTTTGTCATGGCGGCGGGTGTCCGGCGGCAATCCTAGCGTCATCGATCACCGGAAGCCGATCAGAGTTGTTGCGTACTCCCTCTGTTCTTTAATTGATGTCATCATTGATTTTTAAATTTATCTTTGACTATTTATTTTATTTAAAAATTTTTGCTAGATTTTATATATTTTGATATAATTTAATTATCATTAGAATTATTTAAATCACAACTTTAAATTTTACATATTCGAGCAAATTTTTTGAATAAAACGAATGATCAAAGTTGATCGTAAAAGTCAATGGCGATATCAATTTAAAAGCGGAGAGAGTACTAATTAACCTGGCAAATAATAAGGCTCGGTAGATCGCTCGCTACGGAGGCTTGGCTTCTCTAGCTATATGGTGGTTCTGATCGCAGCTTGCTTATTTATAAGGCTAGCTCGATCATCTAGCCATGACTGACCTTCTTGCTTCATCAAACGCGTTCATCTTGGGCCAGCGTGGCAACCTTTTCACGGAATGGACCCGTGCACATGTCAGTGCCCGGGGACCTCGGACCAACAGATGGCCGCCGGTCGTGTTGAACGAGGACGAGTACTTATAATTTTCTATCGAAAAAAAATGAATTATATGATCAGCACGATGACGTTAGCTGAACCAGCAGGGTTAGGGTCGCCATTCACATGCATGAAGCCAATGGATCGGAAGCACGTACGCGACGACTCAGAAAGACGAAACAGGGATTCATCACCTACCTTTTTTAAAAAAAAAATGAAAAATTGAGGACACTGTTGCATGAAGCAGCCTGGAATAAGCACAGTTAATTAGCCCAAGTGTCAGCACGTAGACCAAGTGAAGAAGGGCAGAGGATATTTGATGGCCAACGACAGTCTCGACCTAGTATTCACATGCATCTAATAAGGGACAGCGTCTCGACCTAGTATTCACATGCATGCATTGACAAATTTAAGAAAATGTTTCTGCTATGGCTTGTTGCATGGTCATGCACAGTCATGGAGTTGACTAGAATCGATAGCTATCCAGACCACCAGAAAATGTTTCTGCTATAGCTTGTTGCATGACTCACGAGCTCATGCACAGTCATGGAGTTGACTAGGATCTATAGCTATCCAGACCACCAACGGTTTCATTCTCTATTGATCACCGTACTGCATGCCAGGTCCGGCCACGATGGTGATGGCACCGAGACAGATGTGAATAAGGTGCAGGTAGAGCGTGTGCACATTATAAAGACTGGGTAACAACTTTGTCTACTGCGGTATATCCATCATGAAATACCAGCGTGTAATCTCAGATGAGACGCATGATATGAAAGCCACCCTCCAAGAAGATGATGATCGTCATCGTCATGCATGGACCATTCCATTCCCCAGTGCCAGTGCCAGTTAGGTGTTGTACGGGGATTCTTTCACGGGCCCGTCGGAGCCCGCCGTGCCAACGTTTTTTTTGCAGGGGGTCCTTTGACAGAGGAAGGAGAAGGCCCCCCGCATTTTATGGGTGGTGAAATTTTTTTTACTAGTTAGGTGTTCAAGCCGCGGACGATGAACAACAACAGGTGGAGGCCCCGGCGCTCCACCATTGCCCTGTCCTCGGCGGCATGACGGAGGAGATAGAAAAGAGGACGACGAGGATGGAGGTGGAGCGACGCTAGGAGGCGACTTAGGCTCGCACAGTTTATTTTTAATTTATTTATAAAAATAAATAAAAGTTGTATCAAATAATAAATTTATTTTATAGTTTATTAGTTTAATATCTTCTCAGAATAAATTAAACAGTAATTTATTTTTCAGTTATCTTTAACAGCTGAAAAAATAAAATTATTTTTCTATTAAATTCTAGCTGTACTAAACAGGACCAGAGTAGTCTGCAATTGCTCCAGCTAGATGCTGACAGATGAGCCCTACAATAAAAGATCACGCTTTGCAAGTTTCAAACTGGGTCAGCAAGTCATGAAGGCCCAAAATAACCCGTCCAGTCCTCATCCTTCCTCCTCTCTCCACGAGACGAGCCATTGCTCCCCACCGCCGGCCGTCGACCCGGGCAAAGCAGCCTCACCGCCGTTTACCGTGAGGTGGCTGATACATATCATTATAATTTTATAAATTTTAAAATATATTAAAATATATCATTTCAAATTTTATAAAATTATAATAACATGTATTAAATTTATCTAAAATAAAACTTAAGACAGGGATAAGAAAATGAAGGAAAAGATATACATCATCTATTTATTCAACTCATTGTATCTTAATCATTTATTTATTTCTCGATCTCAATCCATTCACTATTTTTATAAATCCAAACGACCTCTGAATTTCTACCTTCCCTGCCAGTCGAGAAGATTGCCCCTCTAGTCAGCAGAGTCGCGAGGCCGCGAATGGCGACCGCCGCGTCAGCGGCTCTCCGTTATTTCCCTAGCTCGCTCAGGAACCGCGACTGTCCAGGACCTAGCAGTTCTCTTGGCTTGGTCACGCCCTCTTCGAGGCGGAGGCACTGCGCGGCGGCCGTGGCGGCGCCATCGCGGGAGGCGGAGCCATCCTCCTCGCTGGGCCACCTCGCCCGTGCGGATTTCCCAATCCTTCACCAGGTATTATCTCGTACCAACTGCCTCCCTGTTTTTGCTAGCAATTGCTATAAGCGTTCTAAATGAGTGATGCACTGATGCGGTCTCACGTCTGGCACTAATAATTTGAAAGGTTGTTTTTCTTTCTTCTTCTATTCTTTTTATTGGGTATTGTCTTTGTTACAAGTCCTAACCACACATCTTATGATAAGTCGTTCGGGAGGCTTACGTTGGTTTCATTTGTTACCATTGGAACTTGCAGGAATTTGATGGTAATAAATTAATCTACTTTGACAATGGTGCGGCATCTTAGAAACCTTCTAGTGTGATGAAGACATTGTGATGAAAAGTCCCTATAATTCCAATGTCCATCGTGGCATCCATGCTCTCAGGTAAATGTCCGCACTTGTCTCTTTTGTGCTAATGTAGTGTACTGTGCAGATTTTGTTCTTTTGTTTTTGATTGCTAGTTCTTGCAGGGTACTACACTCTTTTATCCACAATAATCTTATATGATAGTGCATATAAGATAAAAGATGATACTCCCTCCGTCCCCAAATACTTGTCATTTTAGGTGTGGACACGAAGATTAAGGATGGTGAAAAAGATGAGATGTGCTGAAAACGAGGAGGAGAGAGATAGAGATGTATTGAAAATAGAAAAAGGTGTATTGAGAAGCGAGGATGACAAGTAAAAGGAGAAAACCTGTGAACTCTAGGATGACAAGTAATTGGGGATGGAGAGAGTATTGCATAGTAAATTTTGTGGCTGAAATATATATTTGATGATGCTTAATAGGATTGTTACTGAACTAAGTTTACCTTATTGTTTAGTCATATGACTCATGCATTTCTTGTATGTACAACTATGCATGCATGTATGCTCAAACTGTGCTCGGTCTGACATGCTTATTTTTCATTGAAAATAGTGCAAAGGCTACTGACGCCTATGAGAGTGCAAGAATAAAAGTTGCAAAGTTTGTCAATGCAGCTGATAGCAGAGAAATTGTTTTCACTCGTAATGCTACTAAAGCTATCAATTTAGTGGCCTATTCATGGGGCCTTTCTAACTTAAATCAAGGAGATGAGGTAAATCCTCTGTAGAGCTGATCCATCATATGAATTTGCATTGTTTCTTTATGGTTTATTAGGTAAAACTTGTTCAAATAAAATCTAATATAGCCTTCCATTTTGCATGATAACGGTTATACTTTACCACATCTAAGTTTAACCAAGTGGCATGGTTTTGCTTATGTCTCTGAAACATTGCAGTCTTTCCCTCTTTAATGTACTTACTGAATCTTGATTAGAACTTTTCTTCTCTTATGGTGGCCAGATAATTCTTACAGTTGCGGACCATCATAGTGCTATCGTTCCTTGGCAATTTGTCTCCCAGAAGACTGAAACCTTAAAGTATGTTGGGCTGACTAAAGAAGAGGTTCCAGGCATCAATTAAAAAGGCTTCTGTCAAACAAGACGAAGATTGTTGTTGTCCATCACATTTCAAATGTGCTGGGTTAGTTGATGCTTTATTTATCAAATTAAAGTCCAGTGTGCATCAGCTGTTGGCAAAATTAGAGGAGATATGTTTTTTAATGTAAAGATCCTATGTCTAGCACAAGGTTTGATGCTATTCGGGTGAATTTTGCGGAAAGAAAGGTCTATCGTTTTTTTTCCTGTGAACAGAATAGAGTTTGAAATGAGTAGGGGGAAAAGTTAAAGTCCCTATCAAAGGTTTCTAAGAACAGAAAAAATGCGGTGTGTTTAAGGATTGGCTTCTGATTCTGATTTTGCTACAATGTTCATGATTCCAGGTTCAACACTTCCTATTGAGGAGATAGTAACATGGTCAAACATATTTTGAGCTGAAGTTCTTGTAGATGCTTGTCAGAGTGTTCCTCATATGACTGTTGATCTTCAGAAGCTTGGTGCAGATTTTCTTGTTTCTTCCTCTCATAAGGTTTTTCTTGTAAACCAACTCTATTGCTAAATAACCTTGTAGCAATATCAGAATAGCACATATATTGAGCTTAAGAAGTTTTTGGGCTATAACTTCTCAGATGTGTGGCCTTACAGGCGTTGGGTTCTTGCATAGCAAATTTGAGATTTTATCATCTATGGCGCCTTTCTTAGGTAAGATACTGTTATATGGAAGGAATCTGTTCAACCTATGATAAGTATGGAAGTTGACATTTACTGCTGGAAATAGAGCTATTTCACTAAGTGTCAGTTCCTTTCTGAGGAGATTTTTTGTGGAGCCTTGATTTATGGTTGTTTCTGCAGGAGGTGGTGAAATGATTGCAGATGTGTTTCAAGACAAATCCACCTATGCTGAGCCTCCTTCTAGGTGAGGAATCAGATAATAACTATTTCAATCGTCTCAGATCTTATGTACGATTTTATCTTATCTTCTGAAGGAAATCATTCAAGTTATACCCCATCGAGAAAAAAACTACCTAAAAATAATTGAGAAGGCACACCTCCTGTTTTTACCCCTATATAAAAACTTATTTGCTTCCATTTGGTACTCTAATTACTCTAATTATCAATGTTCTCAAAAGGTTTGAGGCTGGAACTCCTGCAATTGGGTAAGGGATTGGACTGGGAGCAGCCGTAGATTATTTGTCACATATTGGCATGGAGCAGATCCATGAATATGAGGTCCGTATAATGTCTTTGGTTACCCTTGTTTAAACATTATTTTGTATTTTTTGCTCTATTGAAAAGGGTAAGAAAGCATAGAACATGATAGTATTCTCACTTTTATTTAATTTGCTTATTTTTCCAGAAAGAGCTGGCGACGTATCTCTATGAAAGCCTCATTTCTGTTCCAAATGTCTGGTTCTATGGTCCGTCTCCTTCACAAATTGTTCAGCGCGCCACTTTATATTCTTTCAATGTTGAGAATGTTCACCCTACAGATATTGCAGAAATTCTTGATCTCCAGGTACCTGAAGTTCCAGTCTTTGTGCAAATAATAGTTTTTATCGTATCATGTGCGATTCCAGCCCTTATAATACATTTTGTTTACATCCATCACACGGCATATGTAGTTTGTGTTGATAAACTGACTCCTTGTTTCAGCACGGAGTAGCAATTCGGTCAGGGCATCATTGTGCACAGATTCTGCATCGGACTCTCGGTATCAATGCAAGTGCTCGTGCAAGTCTTTACTTTTACAATACAAAAGAGGAAGTGGATGCCTTCATCCATGCGCTTAAAGACACTATTGATTTCCTCATTTGTCAACACTAGTCAGTTCAGCCAGATTATTCATTATCTGGTTTGAGCTTCTGTGTGATAGATTTAGACCAAGGATTTTGCGCGCAAAATGTGCATGTACTCAATGTGTCAACTTCTCCTTTGGAGATTCTTCTTTTTAGTGGCCATGCATATAGGATGTTTCAATGTCAATAGCATACATCTCTGGTTAATTGTAACATGGTGTACTGTTTTATATTGCTACTTGCACATGAATCTGCTATAAATAGCAAATAAAATCGAGGACTTTCTTGCGTTGATTTTAACTTCTATCTGTCCATCCAGTTTATGTACATGAACAGAGAACAGGCTACATATAATAATCACACGGATCATACAAAAAAAGGGTAATACCGTAGTATAATCAGAGTAGCTATCTCGTCGTATCCTTCCGCTGTCCGTAACGTGTCGAGTCGCTTGGGAAGAAGAAAGCGACGCCATCCATGGGAGAATGCCGACGACGGCACGTGACGTGAACGCGCACCAAACCTTTCCTGCTACTCTGCTCCAGGCCAACTCCAAGATGCCAGCTCGCCATCTCGATTCGTGGCCGGCGGCAGCGCTGTCAACGACTGCCGACGATTGATGCATCAGAGCTTGGTTCTGTCCTGGCACTCCTGGCTTTGCACCTTCATCTCCGCGACGCCGAAGATGAACTTGCAGTCGGAGTACGCGACGGCGCGCCTCTTGACCAGCCCTCCGAGGATGCTGACACGCCCGGGGATTCTGGTGCTGGCCTCCATGGCTCCATGGGCACGGACCCTTTTCTCACGTCCGCCAGCAGCGTCGCCAGGTCGGCCGCCAGCCGGTCCGCCTGCACGGTGAGCGCCAGCAGCACCTCGCCGTCGCCGCGGCTCGGGACGCGGTCCGAGGCGATCTCCGCGGAGCCGACCTGGCCGCCACGGTACGTATCTGTGCTCTGACCCCGACACAGTATAAAAGTTAACTTGGTTCGGATCGTCAGAGGCGTAATACTTTACTTTCAAAAACAAAATAAATCAAATTGAATGAGTTAAAAACACGAGTACAATATAGAAGGGCCTTGACTCGATCCAAAATCTCTAGCATATATGATTGCATGTGATTACAGTGAAATACAAATTGACTAACTTCACCTGTCTGTCTAATACCCTATGGTACTTTTTTTACTGGGTTCAGACTGAGGGCATCAACTTGGCGTCTACGGAACCTGCTGGCCCTTCGCCGGGTGAGGCCTCGGTCGTCGCCTGGCGCTCGTTGGCGTCGGTGCAGTTAGCTGGTGTCCTTCGTTCGTCCTTTGCCCAATCGTGGGGGACAAATGACACTTTTTCATCTTGCTTTATCGATCGCTTGGTGCTTTACCAACTTCTAAAAAGCTTTACCTTCCGGCAAAGTTGCTTTATCTCCTGCTGTACGTTGGTATGAATCTTTGCGGTTGTCAACAGTTAGTTGCTAAGGCGGTGCCCGACCCCCGAGGGTCAGGTCAAAACATTGGCTTATAGCCATTAGCAGGCTGAATCTTGTTGTCGTGTAGCTTTGACCTTTCGTCGGTCAGGCTTGGACGCTTGTGCGTTTTCGACCCCTGAGATTGAAATGTTCTTGGTGGGATGTGATCCTTCGTGAGCTATAGATGGGTCGCGGGCCGTCGGTTGTAGATGGCTTTTTGTGTAGAGGCTGGGTCTGTAAGTACCTGGGGTACAGTAACTCCGAGCCCTGCGCCATTCGTAATCTTTGTTGAGGCGGTGTTGGGCTGACCCTGGTTGAAGTATGACTCTTGATCCTACAGGAGCGCGCGAGCGCGCCCGTAGGGCGGAGCCTCCGAGCGATTTGAAAGGTCGGTCGTAGGTTTAATCTTTGTCTTCGTCATCATTCGTCGATGATTGATCCTACGGGTGCGTTCGCGTGCACCCGTAGGATGTAGCCGCCAAGCCCTCGAGCGATCCGAAGAGTCGGTCGTGGGCTAAATCTTCGTCTTCGATAGTTCCCGGCCCTTGAGGTCGGTTTGAAACTGATTTTTGTTATCAGCTGAGTGTAGGGACAGATGCCTAGATTGGATTGGCCGGGCCGGCCTCGTTTTTTGGTCAGCATCGCACCTAGGTCAGACTGGGCAGTCCAGTCATTTTCCATGATTAGCACCCCGAACAAGCATTGGGCCGATCGGTTTATCGCCCAACCTTTCGCTTGCCCCGATCCGTAAGATGACTCACGGCGTCAATAACAGGCGTCGGTAGCGGCTCCGACGATCGCACAATTTCGCTGCCTTCTCGTGGACATCGGATATAGCGTCTGGGAATTGTAACCGTCGGTCGATCCGATCGGTCGAATAATGCCGATCAGACGGTGGTGGGAGCGCGATGTTTTGAGCGTGCGCGTCCCTTTAACTGGCGCCTGTCAACTATCGACTGGCATGTCAGACAGGCTTGCGGCACCTCCATCGTGGCGGAGGTGGCGAGGCGGCGTTCGGCCCTACCCGCCAGTAAGTGGTGCCGACGTGGCGGGTGCGCGCCGTGGTGCATGCCCATGATGGCGCAGTTACTGCGCCATCGCGTCGTGGGTAGTAAGGGTGAGTAACGTTCACTCCCCGGTAGTCTTTAAAAAAGGGGATGCGGTGATTTCAAAATTCATCAGCCCTCCATTGCATTCGTCTCCAACCTTCCTTGCGCTAGCTCACTTTTGCGTCCAGAGATCGTCGTCTTCAACTTCATCGTCTTCGTCGTGTTCGTTCCGACGGTGACTGCAACCGTCCCTATCTTCGTCGTCATCGTCTCCACCGTTGCTGTGATGGAAGCCGTGTGGAAGTCCTCCGCCGTTTCAGAGGCGGTGCTCGAGTCATACCACGGCGCTGGGTTGTTGCCATCGAAGGAAGCCGGCGAATGGGAGGCGGCGGAGAACCAAGAGGTGCCTGCGCCGCCGAAGGGGAAGATCGTGAGCTTCCTCGACTTCCATGAGCGCGGGCTGGTGCCCTCGGGCACCTTCTTTTTCCGCACGCGTGTGCCTCCACCACCTCAACCCTAACGGTATCCTCCAAATCGCCATCTTCATCACGTTCTACGAAGCGTATTTGGGTGTGGTTCCGGGCCTGCGGTTGTGGCGTTATTTCTTCCAAGCCAGCCAGTTGCTTAAGCCCTCCGACGCAGCTAGGCAGGTCGACGGTGCTGTGATCATGCTCCGGAGCGCCGAGGCGAATGAGTACATCAAGGTGTCGCTGAAGAAGTCTTTGAAGGGCTGGTATAAAGGGTGGTTCTACATCAAAAAAGCCACCCCTGGCCTTCCGACCTTTCGTAACGCATCGGCCGAGGCAATCGACGTGTGGAAGGCGAAGGTGACAGCTGAGGAGAAGGACGAGTTGAGGCCGTTGCTGCAGAGGATCCGACGGCTGAGGGCGAAGGATTGAATGGTGCCGCCGTCATTTCTACCTTTGTGCGACATCAGGCTCAGCCACCGCGCATCCGAGCCCTCCCCATGAACAGCTATGAGAGGAAGGACGACGCCACCCAGGAGGTGGTCGGGATCAAGCTGAGTGACCGGGAGGTCGCCAAGCAGGTCGGCAGGTTGCTGGAGGGGGATGTCACTGCCGAGATGACCAAGGGACTGCAGCCCCTTGACAAGGATCACTCGACCCTGGTGAGTTGGCCTCCTCTTGCATGTGTTATTCGGATTCGTAGAGTAGATCGGGTCGGGTCGTGGATAGGAGTCAAGGACTTAGTCGCTGTCGTCGCGGCAGGTCTTGTCGGGGGCCGCGCCTGGGTCGAGGGACGTAGTCAGGACAAGCGCCGCGGGCGTGTCTCCAACCAAAAAGAAGGCCGTCAAGAGATGGTGCCCTACAGGTGTGAAATCGTTCTCGGTCAGCAGTCTGGCTGCTTCTGCACTGACTGCGTGGCCTGCTCAGAGGTCGGCTGGGGCTCCGCCGGTCGAGGCCTCTTCAGCTACGAGTGCAAGGGCAAGGGTTCTGACCCCGACCTCCGGGACTGCTGCGTCGTAGGTGGCGGCTTCGGTTGATGTCGGGAGCTCGGCATCGTCCGAGGACATGGTCCCGCCTCTGTCAAAGAGGACGAGGATCGAGGGGTCAGAGAGCGCAGAGGTTGACTCCGGGACTGCGGCAGCGGCCACCACAGTCTAGATGGCAGAAACTAGGGCAGTCCAGCCCCCAAGCGCGGGCCAACTGACCCTTCCCCAAATTCGAAGGATCCCCATGCGCCAGTCGAAGGCTAAGTTCCTGCACCTTTAGTTTAGATGTAAATTTTATTTGGATTAGTTCGTTTCTGACCTGTTTGGGGATGTGCAGGCCTCCGTCGTCGGTCGCTGCAATGTGCCCGGCCATGGCTGCTACGAAGTCAGCGTCTAGGGACACCGGCTGGAGAGCCGAGGCTAGCACTGACGTGGCGGCGCACACGACGACGCTGCCCCATCCATCCGAAGCTCAAGATTTGTCGACCCTGGGCCAGGGTCGGCGAGGTACTGCTGCTGCCACCTCCCACGACGATCACCGCTGAAGGTCAGGAGGAGGTGGCGGCCAAAGCCCAAGAGGAGGCAGCCGCCAAAGCCTAGGAGGAGGAGGTGGCCGCCAAGGCCCGAGAGAAGGAAACTGCCAAGGCCCTGGAGGAGGCGGCTCTCGAGATCCAAGAAGAGGCAGCCGTTGAGGAGGAGAGGGAAGACTCCTCTCCAGCTCCTGATGCCGGAGGGGAGGTTGAGATGATATAGGTCGAGGACATGCCCGCGCCGTCCCGAACCACTCTTGCCGAGAGTCCGAAGGGATCTCCCCCGCCCTTGGTTCACGAAGAACCAGCCGGCCGAGTCTCGCCCGTTGCTCCCGAGGGCGCGCGGAAGCTGAGTGAGACAGCCGTCGGGAAGAAGCCGGAAGTTCCTCTGGTGGACCCGTCCGAGGGTTTGCAGTGGTCTGCAGCGAAGGAGGTCTGTGGGCTGTCAGCGAGCACGGCCTCGGTTGGTGCGAGCGAGACCGCTGGAGAAGCGCAGGTGGGAGGAAGAACCGCGCCGGTCATGGCGCCGGCGGTGCCACTGGCTGCCACGGGGGCGCCCGACTCCTCGGCCTCCAACTTGCTGAGGACCGGGAGGAGAGGCGATCTTACGCCTGAGGCCGTGGTTGAGGCGTACAACTTCTACGATGACCGGATGGCCGGGGTCCGTCGCTTCAACCATACGATGGCCTCTGGCCTCCGTCAACTGCTTGGTAGAACGGACGAGTGACAAGCTCTCTTCGACGATCCGTACCAGATGGAGTGTCAGGTAAGCTTGAACATTTAAAGTTTTTTAGTCGAACCTGTTCGTTACGATGTTGAGTGTTGTCGTTTGCAGGCGAATCTTGCCATGGCCGTGGGTCAACCTCCCCGAGGCTATGCTCTGCAATCTGAGGTTGACGCTCTTCGGACGGAGCTGGAGAAGACCTGGGCCGGCCGGGACGCCTCGAGGGACTCCACGATCCAGCTGCACCACCAGCTCAATGCCGCTCGGAGGCAAGCCGTATCTCGCTCGATGAGGCCAACCGGTCGCGTATGGACGTTGTGTCGGCTCGGTCAGAAAACCGGAGGCTCTCCTCCGACCTCACCTCCGTGCGGGAGATAATCGCAAGTAAGTTAGCTAACAGTTTTTAAGCTTTACCATATTGAAGGTCGGGGTTGGATCCCGACTGAAGACTTGGTCTTTTTGCAGAGCTCCGAAGGCAGACCGTCCAGCACGACGCGGAGGTGCGGCGCTGTAAAGACCTCCTGGCTCACACCGATGGGGCCCGCCAAAGTGCCGAGGCCACCGCCAACAGGGCCTCGGAGGAGCGCTAGCGAGTTTTCGAGCAGCGGGACCTGATTGACTCGGAGCGGGCCTTTGCAGAGGCCGAGGTCGAGCGATTGACGGAGGAGTTGTAGGAGACGCAGCGGGCCACCTCTGAGGTCTAGGAGGCACGCCTGGCTGCCGAGGTCGAGGTCGAGTGACTTCGGGCGGAGCTGAACGAGGCCAAAGGCCTTGTCGAAGTTGTGGCAAAGGAGCGTGATGGTAGGTGTCGTACCTTTTTGTTTATGGATTGGTCGTGGGGGTCAGTCTTTTGACAACGTCTTTGCTGTAGGTCTGGCCAGCGAGTTTTGATCCTTAAGGTCCGCAGGCTGATGCCTGCTCCAGCAGGTCTTCGCTGGCGTGCACGAGGACTCCCTCTCGGCGGAGTTTGTCACGCACATGCTGCAGCAGCTGCCGAGGATCATCTCTGTCGAGATGATGAGGGCGCTTGAAAATGGGGCCTCGTTGGCTCTGGCTGGACCTGTTCCCACTACCCGGACGCATACTTCGATCGGATTGTCGAGGTCTTTGCTTTCGGGTTGTCGAAGGAGGAGATGAGGGCGCTCGAAGCTAACATGCAGCCGCCAGCGCGAGAGGTCGTTGCCAACTTCAGGAGGCCGGATTTTCTACGAGAGCGGTTCGGCCACCTGCCTCATCTACAGCAGTGACGTCCTTAATTATCTGTAGAAAGTAGTAGTATTTTGTGTCCGACTGTGTAATGAACACTCTTGAACAATGTGTAAATACGCAAGTTTCTGACCCTCTTCTGTGCTTCAGTTTTTCGCACTTAACGTTTCTCGAGTTCCGTTGGGCGTTAATCTAGCGACTGGGTCGGATATAGCTCGTAGGGTCAAGTGTCGGGCTCGATACAGTTGTAGAGCGTCACCAACGCTGGATCGAATCGTTAGCCGCGAGGAAAACTTGGACGAGAGTGCTTTTGTAACTTGGCACATCTGAGGGTCACCTGTGAAACTAGGCGTGGGTTGGGGGGTCGAGCCCCGAGAAAACAGAGGGAGACGCGGAGCCTTTTCGCGAGACTAAGGCACGGTGCCTTAGAACGTAGGAACGAGGCGCGGAGCCTTGTCGAGACTAAGGCACAGAGCCTTAGAACAAGGGAACGAGGCGCGGGCCTAAGGAGTTGAATGCGAAGGGATCAGTCGTTTCGACCCTCAAGTGGGGACACCGAGACTAGCCCTCGGGTAGGGAAGGGTAGACGAGTCGGCTGCGCTTCACTTCCAAAACATAGTTAACGAAACAAAAGAATGAATAGAAACTTAGCTAATTTTATTATGCGTAAAAACGACGTAAGCTCTCGATGTTCCAGGCATGGGCTAGCTCCCTGCTGCCCTCGTTCGCTAACTTGTACGCGCCAGGCCTTAAGACTCTCTTGATTACATAAAGACCCTCCCATAGGGTGATAATTTGTGGTGGTCGGTCTTGTCTTGCAGTCTCTTGAGCACAAGGTCGTCGACGTTGAAGGCTCGACCCTTGACGCGCCAAGCGTGTAGTCGTCGTAGATTCTGCTGGTACTTGGTCGACCATAGAATGATGACGTCGTGCGCTTGGTCCAGCTGATCCTGGGCGCCTTGCTGCGTCGCTTCCGACCTTTTTTCGTCGTAGGCTCGGACCCTCGGAGAGTCGTAGTCGAGGTCGTTAGGCAGCACAGCTTCCGCTCCGAAGGTCATGAAGAAGGGGGTGAACCCTGTAATTCTGTTGAGGGTCGTTTGTAAGCCCCACAACACGGGCGGGAGTTCTTTGACCCACCGATCGGCCGCTTGCCTAACGGAGTCGTAGATCCGAGGCTTCAGTCCTTGCAGCACCATCCCATTGGCACGCTCGACCTGACCGTTGGTCCTCGAATGGGCGACGGAGGCTAAGTCGAGGCGGATGTGGTACTCCTCGCAAAATTCCTAGAAAATGTGATGGTAAATTGCGTACCGTTGTCGGTGATGATGGAGTGTGGCACTCCAAAGCGGCAGATGATGTCGTGGATGAACTCGACGGCCCGGGCGGAGCTGATGCAGGGGGACGGCTTCGCTTCGATCCACTTGGTGAATTGTCGACGGCGACGAAGAGGTAAGTGAAGCCCTCGGGTGCTGGTCGGAAAGGCCCGAGGGCGTCGAATCCCTAGACCGCAAATGGCCATATGATGGGAATCGTCTGGAGCTCTTGAGCCGGTAGATGCGTCTGTCGGGCGTAGAACTAATAGCCTATGCAAAAGCGAACAAGTTTCTCAGCGTCGAAGACCGCTGTGGGCCAGTAAAATCTTTGGCAAAAAACTTTTGCGACCAAAGTTCTCGGAGCGGCGTGATGCCCATAAATGGCTGAGTGAATGTCGTCTAGGAGATGGAGACCCTCTGCCCGAAGGATGCAGCGCTGGATAACGCCACTGGGACTCCGCTTGTAGAGCTCATCATCAATGATGACGTAGGCTTTGGCTCGCCGCGAGACTCGTCGGGCCTC
The DNA here is from genome assembly GCA_001602275.1 of Zoysia japonica. Taxonomy (NCBI): domain Eukaryota; kingdom Viridiplantae; phylum Streptophyta; class Magnoliopsida; order Poales; family Poaceae; genus Zoysia; species Zoysia japonica. Next base: position 56,592 of record BCLF01000067.1, on the reverse strand, counting down.
ATTGGTGTCGGCTAGAAGTGTGCCGTTTTGTAGGAAGACGTAGATGTCCTGGGACCAGTCGGGGATGATGGTCATAATCTCTGCCCCAGAGGTCGGAGTCTGCTCGCCAACTACCGTCTCGACCTGGGGGTCGACGGCATCATCTTTGTACTTGATCGTCGGCTTGGAGAGGACCTCGAGGAAAACATCGTCGAGGACCGGATCCCGCCCCAAGGCAATTTGGGCGAGGGTGTCGGTCGCTTCGTTTTCGCAGAGCAAAACGTGACAGAGCTTGTGCCCGTCGAACTTGTCTTCGAGCTTACGAACTTTCTGACAGGAAGCCTCCATCTTGGAGTCTTGGCAGGACGATACCTTTATGACTTGGTTCACGACGAATTCGGAGTCGCCCTTGACGCAGAGCCGTCGTATGCCAAGGGTGATGGCCATTCGGAGACCATAGAGCAAGGCTTTGTACTCGGCGACGTTGTTGGAGGCGGGAAAATGGATTTGCAGGACATACCAGAACTTATCTCCCTTGGGAGAGATGAGAACGATGTCATCGAAGAACATCGTCCAGTGCTCGAGGTCGACGGGGCTCGACGGTTCTTGAGCCTCGGTCCACTTGGCGATGAAGTCGGTGAGGGTCTGAGAATTGATGGCTTGCCAAGGCACGTAGGTGATGTCGTGGCCCATGAGCTCCATAGCCCACGTGGTGATGGGCTTGACCACGTCTTTGCCGTTGATGATCTCTCCGAGAGGGAATCTCATCACCACTTGGATGGAGTGGTTGTCGAAGTAGTGGCGAAGCTTGTGGCTGTGATGAGGATCGCGTAGAGGAGCTTCTCCACTTGGGTATACCGGGTCTTGGCGTCGGCGAGCATCCCGCTGATGAAGTAGACAGGCCACTGGACTTTCAAGGCCCGACTCTCCTCCAGTCGCTCGACGACGAGGACAGTGCTGACGACCTTAGTGGTTGCGAAAATGTAGAGGAGTAGTGGCTCACTAGAGGTCGGTGAGGTTAAGACTGGCGGAGAAGAAAGCATTGTCTTCAGTTGCTCTAAGGCTTCCTGGACCTCGGTGGTTCAGGTGAAGCGGTTAGACTTTTGAAGAAGTCGGTAAAAAGGCATAGCCTTCTCACCCAGTCGAGAGATGAAACGGCAGAGGGCCGCCAGGCACCTAGTGAGCTTCTCGACCCCTTTGACGTTGTTGATGGGCCCGAGGTTGCGGATGACAGAGATCTTCTCAGGGTTAGCCTCGATGCCGTGCTCGGTGATGACGAAGCCGAGGAGCTTGCCGGAGGGGATGCCGAAAACACACTTCTCGGGGTTAAGCTTGATGCGGAACTTTCAAAGGTTGGCGAAGGTTTCTTCCAGATCTCTAAAGAGGTCGGCGGCTTGCCGAGTCTTGACAACGTTGTTGTCGACGTAGACCTCCAGATTCCGACCCAGCTGGTTGTGGAAGCACTTTTGCATGCAGTACTGATCGCAGGAGTTGCCTGCGTGCGTGTAGGTCCCTTAAAGTTGCCGACGAAGGCGTGGCGGAGGTCGGACCAATCGTGGATGTTGTCCCTAGGAAGATGCTCGAGCCACCCCCTAGCCGAGTCGGACATGAAGAGTGGAAAGTACTGGATGGCGAACAAATCATCGGCACCACCGGCTCTGCACGCAAGACGATAATCTTCGAGCCAGTGGGCAGGGTTGGTGTCACCGGTGTATCAGACGATGTTGGTTGGAGCGTGAAACCTCTGCGAAAAAGGCGCTCTCCAGATGTGAGACCTAAACGCTCGGGGTCCGACCTCGTCAGGACTGGTGCTCCGGACGTGGTCGTAGCTGCGCCGATGGCGGCGATGGTCGGGAGACTGCTCACGCCTGGACTCGGCGTAGCGCTCGCTCTTGGTTTGCTTTCACGCGTCGATTGTGTGACGAGCATCACGGTGCTCCCCGAGGCGCTGGCGAACGTTGCCAGCCAGAGGGTAAGGATCGCGAGCCTCGGTCCGACCGCGGCGGCTATCACGGGCCGGATTCTGACAGTTGGCGCTCAGTCGATGGGAGCTTTGCGCCTCGGAGTGCTGACGAAGCGAGGGTTCAGGTTGTTGAAGCACACCGTCGAGGTAGATGTGTAGACGGTTGTAGGTTTCTTTGAGCATGGGGTTGTCGGGCGTGACGGACTCATAGAGGACGTAAGCCACCGCCGTCAGATTCTCGTACGACGTGTCGAAGGCGGGCGTGCCGCCGTCTATTATCTGCTGATAAGTGGACCGGGCCCGGGCTCGGGCGCCACCGCCTGTCGCAGCGGCACCCTTGCCCTGACCATCACCCCAAGTGGCAAGCTTGCGCCGGAGAGCGTCTTCGACGACAGAAAAAGCGTGACGGTGCGGCGAAGGATCATCGTCAAGAGCCTTGCCGGGAGTGTCGACCTCCACGGCCTTGTTAGCCTGCAGCCTGAAGCACTCACGAGGTCATGGCTCAACACATCGTGAGGCAGACGTCGAGGCGAACGACGGCGAGGCGCATGCTGCTTGCGCGGGGCCTGAAGATGAAGCTCGCCGCCGTTATCGGCAACGAAATCCAGCCTTCCGAAGCGGAAGACCCGGCCAACAGCGAAGGTGAGGATGCTCCACAATCGACCATCACGAGCGATGGCAAGCGCAAAACTCCCAAAACGCAGGTGAGAGATCGAGGACTCTCCCACTAAAGCTAAAATCGAAGCCATCGAAAAACGAAGCGAAAACGCACCACAAAAACCCTCTACCTGACGCGCCAACTGTCGGTGTTCTGACCACCGGCACAGTAAAATTTACGTAATTAGAGAGAGAGTTTGTGCGCTCTTCATATTCGAATGGCCTAGTCTACGAAAGACTCGAAGGTTAACCTGGTTCAAGCCGCCGAGAGGCGTAATACCCTGCGTCCAAGGGCGAGAGAAATCAAATCGTATGAAGTCAAGAACACAAGTACAATACGGAAGGGCCTTGGCTCGATCAAGATCTCTAACACGCGTGGGTGGATATGGTTACTGTAAAATACAACTTGGCTAACTTCACTTGTCCGTCTAATGCCCCATGGTACTTTTTTTATAGGGGTCGGACCGGGGGTACCAACTTGGCGCCAATGGAACTTGTTGGTTCATCGTCAAGTAGAGCCTCGGTCGTCGCTTGAGTTGGTCGCCGAGCGCCTGCTGGCGCTAGTGCAGTTGGCCGGTGTCTTTCGTACGTTCTCAGTTGTGGGGGATAAATGACACTTTTCCATCTTACTTTACCGATCGTTTGGCTGCTTTACCAACTTTCGAAACGCTTTATCTTCCGACAAGGTTGCTTTACCTTCTGCTGTATGTTGGCAGGAATCTCTTGGGCTGTCAGTGGTTGCTAAAGCGGTGCTCGACCTCCGGGGGTCGGGTCAGAGTGCTAGCTTCTAGTCGTCGTTGGCGGGCTAAATCTTGTTGTCGTGTAGCTTTGACCTTTCGTCGGTCGGGCTTGGACGTTTGTGCGGTTTCGACCCTTGAGGTCGGGACGTTCTTGGCGGGATGTGATCGTTCGTGGGCTGTAGATGGGTCGCGGGCTGTAGATAGGTCTTTGTGTAGTAGCCAGATCCGTAAGTAACCGAGGTATACTATCCCGACAGTACCTGAGGTCCGGGTGCCCGGACTGGTACGCGAAGGAGGCCGCGTTCGGGTTGTGCACCGTAACCGTGAGCAGCAGTGTGACGTTGAGCGGCGTGAGAGACGGCAAGGGGAAGGCGAGGCGTGGGGCGACGCCGGCCAGGCTCGTGGACTCGAGCCGAGCGGTGGGGTTCCGCATTCAGAAGACAGTGAGGGAGAGGGTCAGGATGGTGATGTCGAGCAAGAGGAGGAGCGTGAGGGTGGCGAGGACGCAGAGGCAGCGCCGGCCGCCATTGGGTGGTGGCGGAGCCGGCTTGGAGGAGGTGGAGGTGGTGGTGGTGTGGGTGGGGATGACGGTGCCGGTGCCGGTGGCGTGCGCGGCGGAGGAGGCCATGACTGGCGGGCGAGGCGAATTTGGTGGTTGCTGATGGATCTGGGAGGCGAAGCGAACGTTGAGCTGGAGTACAGAGCAGAGGTGGTTGTGGAAGGACGCAGGGTGAGGGAGAGTTGGTCGGTGATTGGTTGTCCGATGGACACGACCTACGCGTGAACCATTAATATTGGAATCATCGTGCTGTTCTTGCATCTTATTCCAGATGCAACAAATTTTGAACCAAACCAATTGAAATTTTTGTGTGATCTTGCTTGCCCATGGTGCAAAGAAAGCTGCAGTATTCCGTTCTACGTCGCCATCCCGTACTGACTGCTTGCTCGTAGTTAGGCAATGCACAATCAGTGATCATGTATGTACCGTCAAAGTGCATACATGTCTTCTGAAAGAATACATGCAATTGTCATGCCAACAGAACTCAACGTAATGGTCCAATATAGGAGTATCAAGTTAGGCATCAGTACATTGCTTCTGAAAAAAACACCGAGATCAATACGGCGAGTTAGCTACAGATAAGTATGAATGACAAATATATAGGCCACTAGATGTTCATCTCAGCATCTCACACCATCACGGACGAAGAAGGATCAATCCAAATCAATTTCTGAGAAAGAATAATACGTATGCAGTCGCCATGCCCTGCCAATAATCAGGATGGTTGCTGGGTGCTGTTGGTGGCGCCGCATCCGCAGGTGCGCGGCGTGAAGGCGCAGACGCCGAAGGGCTTCCCGGGGATGTCGCAGTCGATGGCGTAGCAGCAGCTCGTATCCACGCAGTCGCTCGCGTTCGACGCCGCGCAGCACCGGCACCCTTCGCACACCTCGAACGGCTCGTACGCCGCCTCCTCTGCCGTCGTCACCGCTTTCACCGGCAGCGCCGCCGACTGCCGCCGGTACACCACGCTGCGGACCGGGACGTAGTGCTTCTCCCTGCCTTCTCTTTCTGGTGGGTTAGAAGTTACAACTGATCAATCGAGAATAACATGATCCGATGCATGATCCTTAAAATTACATGCATGCATGTGACTCACTCATCGATGGTTAATTCATTAATTCTACTACCTTGAGCTTCGTGGGAGCGGAAGAGAAGGGCGAGTGACAGGTGGAGCAGGATGAAGCACATCGTGGAGGAGACAGGGCGGCTAGCCATGGCTGACGATTTTTGTTTGGTGTCTTGGTGACAATGGAAGGGAGAGGGACAAGGGAATTGAAATAGTGATGCTTTCTTTGGCTGCCTTCACTAACGCACTAACAGTATGTATTGTGACGACTTTCCAGATGGCCGACGGCAACCTATCGCGGGAAACTAAAAGTCATTTCAGAGTAGAAACTGGAACGTTCTGATGGCTTTTTATAAAGAATGTGTGAGATTTCAAGCTCTACCTACAACAAATCGTAAAATAACTTTTTATAAAAATATTAATATAATCAACTCAATATATTAATATCCTGACCACCTTGTTGTAGCTAGTGCTCATGACCAAACTAATAATTAATGAAAGTCAACACATGAGCACTGCATGTTTGAAAAAATATATATACTTGACCAAACTGCTTGGGGAAGTTCAACTCAAAGTGCTGTAGTCTCTTGTGCTTTCAACAAAGGAAGAAGACAGAATCACAAGAAAGTTGTGTAGCCATTTGGTACCGAAGCAGCACCGGGTGTTGACGAAGATATCTGATTCAGCTCAAGGTTCATGCATGTCTCCATGGTTCTCTCCCTTGTTCTTATTTTTTATTTTTAAGTAAATTTCACAAAACTGTAGGTACTTTATCAAAACTATCACAAAACTATAGAATTAAGAATGTATTTTATAAAACTACAAATTTAGTGCATATATGTATCACAAAACAACATATTTAAATAATTAAAGAATTGTAACACAGAACTACATATATTTATGAGTGGTGTATCACAAAACTACAGATTTAAAGAGTCACAAAATCTATAATTTTGTGATACATCACTCACAAAATCTGTAGTTTTGTGATAATTTTGACAAACTAGTTGTAGTTTTGCGAAATTTACTCTTTTTTTAATTATATGCAAACTGACTATCTACCAACATTCCTTTGCCATCCGCCATTTCTTTCCCACTGCTTTCCACGGACAGACTGATAAACACAGCAAATAAAAGTAGACCTTTGATATGCCAAGGCTCAACATCTGGCGGCCTTCTCCACCTCACAAATGGCTCCATTCTAGTGTAATGCGAGCGATGATGGCGACCACGAACATGGCTCCAAGGCAACGGATCAGCGTGTGATTATTCACGATAAGAAACAGCTACTGAAAACGACATCCGCTGAAGAGTTTTTTTTTCTCTGAATTGACAAATTAATCGGCTAGAATGCAACGAGATGAGTGCAAACGGAAGGCATATGCGAAGCTTTTCTATATGCAATTCAGTTGCCAAACCAAAACACATGCCTGGAGCAACCGTTGATGTAAGATGGGAAAAGCAGAGCAACCAGTTTTTGTCCTTCACCGTGACAAGAATCAAGATATCTGTCAAGAGAAAACTTGCTCTGCATTTATACACTGAATTCTGAAAACGGGCATCAATATAAACACCATGATGCTATATCAACCATCCAACTTTCATTTCTAGGGTTAAACCCACCACTTTTTCCATCAAACACCAGCTTCATTTTGGAGTTGGTGAGCGGCAAGGAGAACCTTCTCATGCTGCCCACACCTCACGAGGTCAAGCTTCTGCTCGATAGTGCGCAACTAATGGTCAGCATAAAGAGGATCCTTTGACCGGGTGAAGATAGGCGGTTTTGTGCGCAAGAAATTCGTGAAGTCACCCTCACGGGCAGCTTCATCTCCTTCACGGAGAGCCAAGTATTGAACAATTGCTTGAAGAAAGCCAGTTTGCTCGCGATGATTTTGCTCCATCTGCATGAGCACTTCGGCAGTTGTCGGCGGTGGTGGATTCACATTTTGAGCATCGAGGTCCTCCAGAACCTTTTCACTGCCACTGTTGCGAGTACTCATCCTGTTGCCAAACAAAGATCAGCAAACGGACATGAGCCTCAAACCTGATAAAAAGAGGTTAAGGTAGCGGGGTTATAAGAAAGTTTCTAGACTGAAAATTAAGCAGCTTTCTGGTGAAAAATAGAGCAAGACCAATTCTGTCTTGGGTTGACAGTAGCCACAAAAACTGAATTCTAGCACTGACGGTGGCTGAATTAGAATTGAAGTTGAATCACAAGGTTGTAGAGGACTTTCATAGCTTTCCAATGTATTTTACCAGCCTTCATACAAAAAAAAAACAAAACAAAGTTATGGAATTTTGAAATCAGAGGCACGGTGCTGATTTTAGAAATAATGACAGTTGATGGTTTTATTTCGAAACATAAGGTTGAGGGATTAAGTGGCCAAGACTAGAAAAGTCTTTACTACCCAAGTTGGCTGGATAAAAATCTTTTTAAAATTTGCAAAATAAGTCAGGAGATTTCTTATCCGATGATTTAGTTATTTATAATTTTTAAATGCAAATGCTCAATATACAGTCGTCCTATCAAACCTCACCCAAAACAGAAAATTGGCTAGCGCGTACGTGACCTCAGTGGCAAACACGATCTCTTAAATTCTACACGAACTAAGGGTCGGCGGTTAGCACACTCAAAAAGCCACCTGATAAGACCAGCATTAATATAGTCCTTAATTGGGCTATAATTAGGGGCTTTCAATGTAGTTAGCTTTTCGGAAATAGCTTTAAAGTCGTATTGTTCCCGATATTGCTCTGATACTAGCTGTGACAGACCGCCCTTCGAAAGAGACGATCTATCGACCACAGAATCTTATCGAGTGTCAATCGGAGAAGCGAGGATCAACAGTACAACTTAAGCACGATAAAATATAAAACAAATTGTTGTTTAAATTTATAAAACAAAGATTTTAAAGATGCGGAAGCGACAACCTGAAATAACTAACAGGGAATTCTAAAGTCAATGCAAGGAATGCATCGAGCCCATATGGTGCACCTTCTAGCAGCACACACCAACACCACAATGCGGCGAGCAGGTCTTTCATTGGAATTTTAGAGGGAGAGAAAAACACACCTGCAACAAAAACAACAAAGAGTCAAGCCCTGAGCATTCAAATGCTCAGCAAGTCTTACTCGTCAACATGGCCAACTATAGCCGACTCCAAGGAATATGAGAGGGCTGACTCACAGGGATGGCTAGTTGGCAAAAAGCAGCGCTAACAGTAAATCCTTACTTTCAAATTTTAACAGTGAATTAAGTTACGCCAAAAATATAAATTTAATTTGCACTATAATCTACATCAAACATGGTTGCCAAACAATTTATGACAAATGTACCAAGCAAATTATATTAACATCCTCATTTCTTTCTTAATCCACTTCTTACTACGATGTGACTCAAAGTGACAAGTGGTACTCGTTACTGTGAGGAGCAACGACTATAATCGATTTACATCCAGCTGGAGAAACCTGATTACACGACACGTACGCATTTCCCAGAAGCCGCACGTGGCAACCTTTCACAAAACTACTTCATTGTCGGTCCGCTGCTACCAACCTGGGCAAAAGGGCCTACACGCAATCCACGTCCGAACGTGATTCGTGAGGTACTACCCCTTTTGCTATCTCTCCCCTTAGCGCCTTCAAAACCAAGGGGAAGCGTCACGTCAGCACAATGCTGCATTCAAGTTACATCGGTGTCCTAGGCCCTGTTTTCCTAGTATGTAATCAGTACTGTTCAAACTTGCTCAATAGGGCCGACAACATTGCAGTCCTTAACTGACACAGACAGGGCTATCACACATTGGCCATACGTCCGCAATGGAAACATGCCGTGTTACAACGTCTCTAATTCATCATTTCATATGATTTCATAATCAACCTCATTATTTCATACCAAAATTTCAAATCAGATGTGATAAACTATATCTCGCGAGTGAAATCCTCATTCACTCGACTTCTACCGTTAACTACAACTTAAAGCATAGCTGTACGCTGGGTTGACTATACTAAAGACACTTAACATATAGGTAATAAAATACCTATCATGCAATCTATGGTTTCAATCAACTCGTAAAACCTAATGCATATTACGGTACTAACTATACACAGTGATAAACTGAAATTATTAAAAACAGGGTTAATGCACCGGGGCTTGCCTGGGCTTTGATTAATGCTAGAATCTTTGGCTACGGAAGCGTAGACAAATGGAATTTTCTGAAAGGCCGATGGAAACTCTCCAACCCCATCTTTAACTTCTTTAGATCCTATATGAAATAATATGCAACAAGGGAAATGAAGAATGATTCCATTTATAAATGAAAGTTTGTTAAATGAAGTTATAAGTAATAATATACAAGTTTGTAAGGTAAAATAAGTAAATATAATTATAAAATTTCTTTAATATGATTCTTGAAGACATAAAATTAATTTCAAAACTTTCACTATAAAGGAAATTGTTTTCGAATTTTCCAAAAAAAATTTACAGGATTTATTGAAAACAAATATATTTATAACGATTTAAATGCTAGATACAAGGAATAAATCATTTATAAAATTACATTTACCAAAATAAATTATAATATTTTTCCAAACTAGTAAGATTTAATAAATGAACATAAAAGTAAATTTTACAATAGTTTTATATGCTGATAAAGAATAATAATGCATTTTCTTGTTTATTAAATGTTCTGAATTAATTAAATTATTTTAATGCATAAAATAAAAGAATTTTAGCTTCAGAATATAGTTCTAGTTGAGAGGATCCTAACAATACGTATTTCACAATTTTTTGAGTTATAATGAAGTTTCTACGATTTTTACAAGTTTGAAGCAATTTCTGAGCAATTAAATAAATCATTTCGCAAAAATAAGTAAAAATCCCAGCTGGATGGGCACGTGGCGGCCTCTGGAGGCTCGCCACACGGATGGCCACAGGCTTGCCGCACGGGATCCGAATCTGCCACAGAAGATCCGCGCACCGGCTCTGCCTCCCTGGCTGGAGCAGGGTGGCGACCATGGCGGGGCTCGCCGGCGCACGGCGGCGCGGCTCGCCGTCACGACTTACCAGCGACTAAACCAGCCGGGTATGGCACCAAAAAGGACAAGAGGAACACGGGGAGCTCAGTGGGGTGGTCAGAGGGGTGAGGTTCTCACCGGAGGTCACCGGCATCGAGGGTCGCAGCACTGTGAACTCCGGTGGTGTCGTGCAGTTGCTAGGAGCGACGAAGCTCCGAGCTGTAAAGTGCCAAAATCTTCATGGGAGTGAGCTGAAAACCGGCGCGGAAGTTGCTGACGGTGAGGAAAACCGGGAGTAAGCTGTCGACGAAAGACGGCGCCGGACAGAGGTTCGGCGATGTTGCGACAGCGTTTCCGGTGACAAAGCTCGATTGCGCCTTCCACGAAAGTTTCATCATGACCTACAGAGGAGCGGCGTGGAGGTCGTCGGCACCGGGAACGGGTGGAAGCAGGGCGCCACCGTGGTGCTCGCAAGCTCCGAAGAACGCCGGCAATTTATGACTTAGAAAACTGCGCAATCGATCAACAAAATGATTGATTCTCGACTCCTACGGGTGAGCCATGAAATGAGAAATCTAGGGCCGTGAGGAATCGAAGAAACCTCACCTGAATCGGCCAGATTTTGGCAAAGAACAGTGGCAGGTCTGAAAATCATCACTTGGGGAAAACGTCAAAATCCTAGGAAATCCGACGGGGATAAGCAAGGGAAACTTAAGGCTTTCCAAAAGGAGGACGAGGGCTTCTTTCTGCGCCGTTTGGGAGGCTCGGAACACGTCGTGGAAGCGGGGCACCGAGCTCGAGCCAGGGGCAGCAATGGTGTCGGGGTGACAGTGCTGTGCGAACAAGAGAGAGAGAGAGAGAGAGAAAGCGAGGGAGAGACGGCCGGGAGAAGTACTACTCGCGCCAAAACTCGGGGACACGTCCTCTGCTTCGTGGCGAGCATGCAGGACGGGGAAGCGCGCGCGGCAGCTGTCCTCCTAAGCTGTCCGCTGGAGGTTGGGGATGGAGCGGGGTGAGACTGACAGGTGGGTCCCGCGGTGTTTTTTCCAATCTTCCGAAATTTGCTGATTTCCTGCGCTGCTCGCTGTTTTTGATTCGAAATCCATACTTTCTGAGCTCCAAGAATTTGAAATTTTGCAGAGAGCTATAACTTTTTGAGAGAAACAACTTTTATTTTGGGCCCAAGTTCAAAATCGAAAAACATTTTATTCTATAAAATTTACAAGACAGGAAATCGTTTGAAGGTAAATAATTTACTTGGGTGTCTTAAACTTTAAATAAAATTTTATAAAACTTTCTAAAATTCAAGTCTTTGCAATACCTTTCCTAATAGAATTTTTATTTTGTAACATTTATTTAAATTTCTTTTTAACTCGCATTTGAAATTTGAATTTTCCTTAAATTTGGGAATCTGTTTGAATCGTTTTAATTTTTTTGAATAGTTTTAATTGCTTTAGAGCTCGGTTCCAAAATTTTGAATTCGAACAAACCTGCTTTTTTATTCAAAACATGAAGTGTTACAGCCTTCCCCCCTTAAAGAAATCTCATCTCGAGATTTAAAACAAAAGAGGGGGAAATTACATTAGAGGGATCGAAAGAACTCTGGAAAATTTGCTTGTAGATATTCTTCAGTCTTCCAAGTTGCTTCATCTTTGGTGTGATTGCTCCATTGAACCTTGTAGAATTTCTGAGTCTTGTTTCTTGTTTCTCTGTCCTTCTGATCAACCACTCGTATCGGCTTCTCGTCGTATGTCAAGTCAGGTTGCAGATGTTCTATATCTTCAATCTTGATGTCTTGCGGTGCTTTCAAACATTTCTTCAATTATGAGAGATGGAAAATGTTGTGTACCCTGGATAATTTGGTCGGCAACTGCAGTCGATATGCCACCGGCCCACATCTCTCGATGATAGGAAAATGGCCGATATATCGTGGTGCCGGTCCAAAAATCACCCGTTCCTCGATTCAGACCAAGTTAAGGGTGTTCGGCATGGACGCCCATATAAAGCTTCAAATGGTAACATCTTGACGCTTTCTTGGTGACTATTGTTGTATGAAAATTCTGCTAGTGACAAACCTTCTCCCAGATCTTGCTGTGATGCAGCACATACGCACGTAACATGTCTTCAAGGATTTGAATAATCCGTTCTGTCTGACCGTCTGTCTGACGATGATAAGCAGAGCTTCTAATCAAGGTTGTTCCCAACATGGCATGAAGTTGCTCCCAAAAACGAGAAACAAACTGTGGGCCTCTGTCTGAAACTATGGTCTTCGGAACCCCATGCAAGCAAACTATACGAGAGATGTATAGCTCGGCATACTTCTTCGCGTTATAACAGGTATACAATGGAATGAAATGAGATGACTTGGTCAATCGATCGGTGATCACCCAAATAGAATCATGCTTCTTTGATGTCATGGGAAGTCCCACAATAAAATCTATGGAGATGTCCTCCCACTTCCTTGCAGGAATACTTAATGGTTGCAACTGCCCGGCTGATTTCAAATGATCTACCTTAACTTTTCGACAAGTATCACATTCCGCTACATACCGTGCAATTTCTCTCTTCATTCTTGTCCACCAAAACTTTTTGCGCAGATCTTGATACATCTTGTTGCTTCCAGGATGGATGGAATACTTGGACAAGTGGGCTTTGTCAAGAATCTTCCTACGTAGCTCAAGATCTTTCGGCACAACTAATCTTCCTTTAAACCACAGAACACCTTCTTCATCTAGATGAAAACACTTTGCAGTATTTGCCTTCACTCCTTCTCGGAGATGTGCCATACCCTTATCTCTCTTCTAAGCTGCAACAATCTCTTCTCGGATTGTAGGTATGAGAGCAAGATTGAATAATGCTAAGTGTGATAAAACTCGTAGAGCAGGTTCCTCATCCACTATATTTGCAAGTTCAACAAAATTGCAATGAGCCTTTCGACTTAGTGCATCCGCTACCACATTTGCTTTACCAGGATTATAGCGAATTTCCAACTCATAATCCTTGATTAATTCTAACAATCTCCTTTGCCTCATATTCAAATCAATCTGTGCGATCAGATACTTCAAGCTCTTGTGATCTGTATAGAGGTGCACTAAATTTTCCATCAGGTAATGCCTCCATATTTTTAGTGCAAGAACTACTGCTACTAATTCCAAATCATGAGTAGGGTAGTTCTGTTCATGCTTACGGAGTTGTCGTGAGGCATAAGCGATGGCTCTTCCTTCTTGCATCAGCACACATCCAAGACCGGTGCCCGAAGCATCGCAATAAACATCAAAAGGCTTTCCAATATCCAGCTGAGCTAACAGCTAACACTGGAGCAGTAGTAAGATGCTTCTTCAATGTTTAGAATGCTTCTTCACACTCTTCACTCTATACGAACTTGGTGTCTTTCTTCAGTAACTCCGGCATTGACTTGGCTATTTTGAAGAAATTTGGGATGAATCTTCTATAATAACCTGTCAAACCCAAAAAACTGCGGATCTCTGAAACAGAGGTACGAGACTTCCATTTCAAAACATCTTCAATCTTGCTTGGGTCTACGAAGATTCCTTCTGAAGATATCACGTGGCCCAAGAATGGTACTTTTTTAGCCAGAACTCGCACTTACTAAACTTGGCATAAAGCTGATGCCCTCTTAGTCTTTGCAATACAATCCGAAGATGGTCGGCGTGCTCTTCTTCTGACTTTGAGTAGACTAAAATGTCATTGATGAACACAACAACAAACTAGTCTAACTCCGGCATGAAGACTGAATTCATGAGATACATAAAATGTGCTGGAGCATTTGTCAAACCAAAGGACATGACCAAAAATTCATACTGACCATATCTGGTAGAGAATGCTGTCTTTGAAATATCTTCTTCTCTAACTTTGATCTGATGATACCCTGAGCGAAGATCAATCTTGGAGAATACCTTTGCACCAAACAACTGATCAAACAGAATGTCAATGCGAGGAAGTGGATACTTGCTCTTGATGGTGACGGCATTCAACGGTCGATAATCACACAAAGCCTCAGTGATCCATCTTTCTTCTTCACGAACAACACTGGATAACCCCATGGCGAAGAACTAGGCCGAATGATCCCTTTGTCCAGAAGCTCATTAAGTTGCACTTTCAATTCGGGCAATTCTCGAGGCGCCATCTTATAGGGTTGTTTAGATATAGGTGCCGTACCTGGTTGAAGCTCAATCTTGAACTCAACTCCTCGATCGGGTGGCATCCCAGGTCGATCTTCTGGGAATACATCAGGAAACTCACAAACCACTAGAATTTCTTCTAACTTCTTTTCATCAGTGTGATATACCATATGATTAGAGGGTTGTGTACCTTCTAATCTCACATGATGGGATCCATGGACCCCATGATACTTCATCCAATTTCTCTCCAAAGTCCTTCTAAAACAATGAACTGGGTTTGATAGATTTTTCCACCCAGATCCAAAGATGCATCTCTAACTTCATACCTGGCTACCATTTGTCCTCCCGGAGATTTGATAGAATATGGTGACCTCATGGCATCAATATGAATACCATGTCTTTGAACATAGGTCTTGCTAATGAAATCATGTGACGCATCTGAGTCGAATAGGACAAAGGCGGGCTGCCCATAAAGCAAAAACATACCCGCGAACACTGTCCCATCATCCGAAATTTCTTCGGTTGTGGTATAATTCACTTGGCCAACTTTAGCTGCCAGCCTTTGCTGGCCACGGCGCTGAATGTGCACTTGAGGCTGCAATGTTGCATCATTTACCCGCTTTGGCTGAGTGCAATTTCAAGTAAAATGACCAATTCGACCACAATTAAAACAAGGATGTGGTCCTGACTTGGTTTGTCGCGGTGATGGCTGCAAGCTGATTAAAGAATGTGGAGACAAGGCTGGAGCTTGATACACACTCAGCTGTAGTTGTTCAAGCGGTTGATGAGAAGATTGCTGAGAAGGAGTCAACTGGTACAGTTGGCCTGTTGGACCAGTGCATATCATACTATACATATGGGGCACTCCACTTGATGCTTGAGCAGTACGCTTGCACTTCTTGGCCTCAAGCTTGAGCATCTTATCTTCAGCGAAAATAGCTCGATCCACAAGATTCACGAAACTCAGAAGATAGGAGCTTGTCTTGCATTTCTTCTGAAAGACCGTTATAAAAATAAAACCTCTTCTTTCTGTCGGTATCGTCATCATCCGGAGAGTACTGTGCAAGATAGTTGAAGTCATTTATATACTCCATAACTGACTTGCTGCCTTGCTTCAAATTGAGGAATTCCAATCTCTTGATCTCCATCACACTTTCTGGAATGTGAAAGGTGCGAAAAGCAGTACAAAACTCATCCCAGGTGAAGCAGTGATAGGTAGGTCGTGTGGCACTAAAGTTTTTCCACCAAACACCAGCTTCATTTTGGAGTTGGTAAGCGGCAAGGAGAACCTTCTCATGCTGCCCACACCTCACGAGGTCAAGCTTTTGCTCGATAGTGCGCAACCAATGGTCAGCATAAAGAGGATCCTTTGACCGGGTGAAGATAGGCGGTTGCGTGCGCATGAAATTCGTGAAGTCACCCTCACGGGCAGCTTCATCTCCTCCACGGAGAGCCAAGTATTGAACAATTGCTTGAAGGAAGCCAGTTTGCTCACGATGATTTTGCTCTATCTGCATGAGCACTTCGGCAGTCGTCGGCGGTGGTGGATTGAGCATCGAGGTCCTCCAGAACCTTTTCACCATCACTATTGCGAGTACTCATCCTGTTGCCAAACAAAGATAAGCAAACGGAAATGAGCCTCAAACCTGATAAAAAGAGGTTAAGGCAGCAGGATTACAAGAAAGTTTCTAGACTGAAAATTAAGCGGCTTTCTGGTGAAAAACAGAGCAAGACCAATTCTGTCTTGGGTTGACAGTAGCCACGAAAACTGAATTCTGAAACTGATGGTGGCTGAATTAGAACTGAAGTTGAATCACAAGGTTGTAGAGTACTTTCATAGCTTTCCAACGCATTTTACTTGCCTTCATACGAAAAAAAAATAGACAGAAGTTATGGACTTTTGAAATCAGAGGCACGGTGCTGATTTCAGAAATAATGACAGTTGATGGTTTCATTTCGAAACATAAGGTTGAGGGATTAAGTGGCCAAGACTAGAAAAGTCTTTACTACCCAAGATGGCTGGATAAAAATCTTTTTAAACTTTTCTGGTGAAAAACAGAGCGACGAAGCTCCGAGCTGTAAAGTGCCAAAATCTTCATGGGAGTGAGCTGAAAACCGGCGCGGAAGTTGCTGATGGCGAGGAAAACCGGGAGTAAGCCGTCGACGAGAGACGGCGCCGGACAGAAGTTCGGCGATGTCGCGACGGCGTTTCCGGTGACAAAGCTCAATTGCGCCTTCCACTAAAACTTCACCATGACCTACAGAGGAGCGGCGTGGAGGTCGTCGGCACCGGGAACGGGTGGAAGCAGGGCGCCACCGTGGTGCTCGCAAGCTCCGAAGGACGCCGGCAATTTGTGACTCAGAAAACTGCGTCGATCAACAAAATGATTGATTCTCGACTCCTAGGGGTGAGCCATGAAATGAGAAATCTAGGGCCGTGAATCGAAGAAACCTCACCGGAATCGGCCGGATTTCGGCGAAGAACAGTGGCAGGTCTGAAAATCGTCAATTGGGGAAAACATCAAAATCCTAGAAAATCCGACGGGGATAAGCAAGGGAAACTTAAGGCTTTCCAAAAGGAGGACGAGGGCTTCTTTCTACGCCGTTTGGGAGGCTCGGAACACGTCGTGGAAGCGGGGCACTGAGCTCGAGCCCGGGGAAGCAATGGTGTCGGGGTGACAGTGCTGTGCGAACAAGAGACAAAGAGAAAAGGCGAGGGGAAAACGGCCGGGACACGTCCTCTGCTTCGTGGCGAGCATGCAGGGCAGGGAAGCACGCGCGCGGCAGCTGTCCGTCTGCGCTGTCCGCTGGAGGTTGGGGATGGAGCGGGGTGATACTGACAGGTGGGTCCCGCGGGGTTTTTCCAATTTTCCGAATTTTGCTGATTTCCTGCGCTGCTTGCTGTTTTTTCTTTGAAATCCATACTTTCCGAGCTCCAACAATTTTGAAATTTTGCAGAGAGCTAGAATTTTTTGAGAGGAACAACTTTTATTTTGGGCCCAAGTTTAAAATTGAAATACATTTTATTCTATAAAATTTACAAGACAGAAAATCGTTTGAAGATAAATAATTTATTTGGGCCTCTTAAACTTTAAATAAAATTTTATAAAACTTTCTAAAATTCAAATCTTTGCAATACCTTTCTTATTAGAATTTTTATTTCGTAACGTTTATTTGAATTTTTTTGAACTCCATTTGAAATTTGAATTTTCCTTAAATTTGAGAATTTGTTTGAATCGTTTTAATTGCTTTAGAGCTCGGTTCCAAAATTTTGAATTCGAACAAACCTGCTTCTTTATTCAAAACACAAAGTGTTGCACTTTTGGCTTCTCAGTTAACGATACATAAGACCACAGCGAAAATTTGAGGGCCTTACAAGCAGCACCATGCAGCTCGAATTTACACACCAAAGGGATAGCCAGAAGGCCAAAAACAGAGAATAAAAACTCTCAACGCACACAGCAGTACACGACAGATGCATGCATGCACCACACTAGTCACTGCCCTTGGTTTAGACCTTGCAATGTACAACTGAACCTATTCCAGCAGCAACTGAAACAACACCCTCACCTCACTCGGCATGCTGGAACAGCAGGTGAGCACTTGGGGTTTGGGATGGCCCTATAGTGGATGCTGTTCCCTGTTAGCTTGCGGCGAAGTCTGTAGTCAGGAAGGCCAGAAGATTGACCAGCTCCATCGTTTCCACCGCTGCTCTGCAATGGTTCGAGGGTCTCTACGACGTCACTCATAAGTGGTCTCGCCTTGGGGTTGTGGTTTAAGCAGTAGTATGCAAGGCTGCAGGCCTTGTGAGCCGCCCGCAATGGATACTGTCCCTCCAGTTTTGGGTCGATAATTTGGAGAAGCCTCCTCTTGTCAGTGAGCTTGGGGAGGGCCCAGTCAACCAAGCTCTGCTCCCTGCTCGGCCGTGACTTGTCCATAGACTTTCTCCCTGTCAAGAGCTCTAGAAGGACGACACCAAAGCTGTAAACATCACTTCTAGCAGTCAAGTGACCTGCACATATTAGGAATTTATAACTAGTACATGAGTATTCAAAACACATGTTGCCTAGGGATTATATATATATCGTTTTCTGCTTATTCAGTATGGGTATAAGGTGTATATATATATATATGTCATTTCAGTTAATGAAGTAGAAAAAAATACTTAGTGGCAGAATTCCTTTTTACAAGGTAATATCCTAGCACTGTACCAAGAAGCAAATGTTTCATGGAGAGAGCAGTCTCTGGAGTGAACCATTAGTTCTGTCACTACACATTACATCACCAAAGCTCATATCCAAAAAGTCAGGTGATATCTTCTAAATGCTTTTAGCAAACAAATTTTCTGTAATGAGGAAAGTACCAGTCATCACATATTCAGGAGCCGCATAACCATAAGTTCCCATCACCCGAGTCGATACATGGGTCTCATCACCTTCTGGGCCAGCCTTTGCCAGGCCAAAGTCAGACAGTTTAGCAGTATAGTCCTGTGGCAATGTAAACAAAAGGAAGGGTCATTATGTCAGAAAAATAAATGCATTTCCTGTGAATGTGCATAGAACTGAAAAGAGAGGGACAAATGGGAATAAGCAAGTAGTTAGCACTGAACTGAGTCCACCAGAATATTTGAGGTTTTGAAATCTCTGTAGATGACAGGCTTTTGAGCATTGTGGAGGCAGGCAAGACCTTTGGCAGCTCCCAGTGCAATTGACATCCTAGTAGCCCAGGGTAATGATGAAGCTGTCTCTGAGAATATTAAAAATTAATAAGTGGTCAGCAAATTTCTTTCCTCCAAAATACATGTTCACGTAAATGACTCCACTGAAAAACAATAGACATGGTACATATCATACATGGTAACATTTTTATAAAGCACTCCTTATTCTTTTTTCAGTGGGACAAACTCATAGACAAGCAGGTAGTCATGACAAAGGACAAGAAGCATTACTTCGGAATAAATGATTTTCTAGACTTCCTCGAAACATGAACTCATAGACAAGTAACCGGTGGTCATCTTCGCAGCAATATCCAATCAACTTTACCAGATTTGGATGCCTTAACTGCCCCAGGAAATTAACCTCAGTCTGGCAAAGAATCAAAACATGAGTTAAACATTTTATATTTTTTAGCTCAATACATACATTTACTTCTAGGATAATAATATGCTTAAAAACAGTCACAGCAGTCTGCGCCGCAGAAGAATTGCAATTTTTATAGCAGTCAGATTACAAATCAAATCCATCAGGTTATTTTTGTTAGTAATTTTGTTTATCCTGAGCATGCTTCAGTACACAGTTAGCATCCATCATTAACACAAGTACACTCTTAAGTAGTAGAGACTACACATATATCTGTAGATGGAACTGATGGATAACTATATTAGTTTATCAACTTCAAATGCTCTTTCTTTACAGCCATTTTTTTATTTCATATCTCATAAAAGACTAGAGACACATCGCCACATGAACAGCATAGAAAACTAAGGAAACAAAATACATCAATGAAGTTGCATGGAATTCCAGCAGAATGCACATTTATTTATAAGCATACTCGCTACTGACATGAGCTTGACCACATCTATGGAGCCTTTTGCGTGTCATATAAAGAATGCACATCTATGAAAACGGAAAACATAACTAATATGTTTCATGTTTTTGTATCAGTCCTTATTTATTTCCACATCTCCATGCAAATAACAGAAAGTAGTGCATGCCAAATACTGAACAACTTAGCTACTCACAAGCCATTCTCTGTGCCCTTGATGTCCATCTTTATTGAGCACCTTCACTGCAACAGGCAATGACTTCAGCCCAACCCTGACATTCTCATCTATGTAACCCTTGTAAACAGTCCCAAATCCTCCTTCACCAAGAACATAATCAGCACGAAAGCTCTTTGTGATCGTCTCGAGCTCAAACAATGTGAAGGAAATCACATTATTATAAATGGAAATGTCCTTGGAATCTTCAATTTTCCTAGGTGTTGAAGGATCACTTGTATCTGATGAGGTGCGGGTGTGCTTCCTATCTGCATTTGTGCTCCTAGTAGGATTTTGTAACAAATGGATCTGCTGAACTGCAAATATGAGATTCAAACAACCAAAAGAGAATTTTTTATATCCATGGGTATCAATGGAACTAAAATTATAATAAAATCTCACATATAAGATAGAATAACAAAAGGGCATCATTAGAGAAAATACACATGTCCAGTTTCATATCGCTAGTACAACCACAAGTATACTATTGTATACTATCAGCAATTGAAACATGACTGTAGAAAGATACCACAATAGCTAGAACGCTGCTAAAATACCAGCTATCTATGTCAAGAATATTAAAACTAACATCAGAACAAGTGGAAACTAATGAGTTCTAAACACTAGCATCCACTAAGTGTTTTTTTCCTAAAATAATACTCCCTCCATTCCAATTTACTCCCTCCGTCCCTAAATATAAGCATTTTTAGGTTTGTTCAAAGTAAAAAACTATCAACTTTGATTAATAATATCTATAAATTTAAATAATTTCTAATATAAAAAATTACATATTATGAAAGTATGTTTCATGAAAAATCTAGTAACATGATCTATATATATGATAAAACATTATTAATTTTATATTATTAATGGTCAAAGTTAAAGAAGTTTGACTTTGCTATAATCTAGAAATACTTATATTTAGGGACGGAGGTAGTTGTTGTCATCCTAGATCCAGGCACAGAAATTAAAGAAAAGTGAAAAAGTGAGATGTGCTGAAAATAAGAAGGAAAAAGATAGAGACAGAGATGTATTAGAAATAGAGAAAAGTGTATTAGGAAGCGAAGATGACAAGTAAATTGAAAAATCATGTGAATGCTAGAATGATTCTCAGTGTACATTGGGAACAGAGAAATAATTTGGGACGGAGGGAGTAGCTTCCACTGTACTTGTTTCTCTCAGTGGGAAGCAAAAGACGAAGAGAAAATACAGTACACGACCAGATTGATTACAGTAAGAGTAAACAGTACCAAGGAGACCAGATCTACTGCATCGAAAACGTCGAAATTGCTAAAAAATTGCATGTCACAGCAACAGTAAAAGATATTTAGTTTATTCAACTAGGAGGATCATGATATTTTAGCCTTACTAAATTGGAAGTCAATAGTCGAGGGGAGAGCACAGAAAATGAAGCCTCGTTGGGGAAAGTGCCTTTGAATTTTCCCATGTACGCGAAGTAGAATTTGTGACGCGAAAGCCGTCGAAATGAAGAAGCACAACTTGACTCAGAAATGCAGTAGGAAAGATATGGCAAATTAAAAAGAAAAAGGATGAAACTTCAGTATGTGTAGATTGTAAAAAACTAAAGGCCTAAGATTGGATTCAAATCGAAGACGAAACAGCAAAGAAAATAAACAATGGATCAAACTTTCTAATGTGATGAGATTCCAATCCATCCCATCTTTCTACGATGCCGATTCGAAGCAGGATCCAAGCCAAAATCAAAATTTGCAACCAAGCCACCAATCTGAATGAACCCAGAAGAGATCACAACCCATCTCTCCTCCGGGTCAGCAGAGATAAAGATCGTATTTTGGCGATTCCTCACCAAGGCACCCCACCTCGAGATCCTAGGAAACGAGAACTAATAATCCTCCAAAAAAAAAGAAGTCTTTTGATGCGCATGCGCACAACAAGGATCCCAGCAACTAACCACTGACGGAGCGATCCCCATAGTACCAAATAAATCCGCGGAAGAGAAGGCATTGGTAGAGCAAACAGGAAAGAATTACCTTGTGTGTGAGCAGAAACGACGGCATTCTCTTCTCTCGTCCCACAGTTGCCCATCCCCTAATCCTATCCCTTCTCTCGTTATACTGCTTGCGATACGGTGGGCGGAACTCTTCTACTTGTACCAAACGTAGACCAGGCTCTCATCTTCTGCAGGTTGCTTCATGCCATCCGCGCGCGCCGTGAGGAGAGGAGCTCGCCCTGTGTGCGTTCCCTTCCTCTTTGGTGAGGAGAGCAAAGCTGAATGCTGGCTTCCTGTAGGGGAGATGGGAGCGCTGTGCGAGGAACAAGCAACTTGGGCGGCGGGCAAAGCCGTAGTACCAGCAACGCTTCTCAGCCGTTACAGGGGATCGGGGATGAGCTGTGAGGAGCGTGAGTGAGATTGTGTCGATGGTACGGTAATGTCGGACTACCGGAAGAGAAAGAAGTGCGCGGCTCCTAGTATTAGATACACGCGGAAGCGGATCCGCTGCCGCTGTCGTTGGGTCGCCGGCAGACGGGCATCGGCCCCACGCAGCAGCGACGCGGCCGCACGGCAGCGAAATCCCGCGTGTGCAAAAGATAGCGCAGCATTTCACTTGCGTAGCCTTGCAGCTCTCCTTATACATTGATGGTAAGTATTCTTAGACTCCGTTTGGAAAGTACTGAAAATTTTAAAATAATTTTATAGAAATTTTATAAAAATTAATTCAATTTTTTAGAAAAAAACATATGAACCAAAAAGTTTTCGTGGTCCAAGCAAAGTCTTAGATTTATCATTGTTAATTGTTTTATGTACTAGTTTATTTTCTATGAAGTTTTAGTTTACTACTAGTTGTTTTAAGTACAGAACACAAACATAGTGATGAAATGGAATGTGCGCATGCTTGCTGCGCTAATTACCAGCACCAGCAACAGCAACACGGGAGCACACCGAGGGAGCCGAGTGGCAAAAAGCTTCTGCCTGTGAATCTTTGGGGGTGGGCATGCATGAGGGAGGCCATGATGGGGGCAGCCATCAGAGATCAGACCTCTCTTCTGCATGACTGCCTGTGCATACTGCATACTCTGATACTCCTTTTCTGTGCATGAGGCCATTGAAAGGAAAGAAAAGAAAACGAGATCTTCTACCTTGGAATTAGCAAAAGCCAACACACTGGAGTATCACGTCAATAAAGCTGCTCTGCATGCAAGGTTTGCAGGCACTGCAAAAGCAAAATACAGTTAGGATTTGCATCTAATACAGTAACTACCAACTGTCAACAAAGTGGTTAATTAATCAGTTTCCCTAGAAGACTGTCTGCTTAACTTTTAGTCCTAGTCAGTCACCACTACATCAGGGTGCTTCGTTATTTGCTTTAATTAGATCCATGAACGAACGAACAGCACTGCTGCAAATCATGCTGCTACTACAGTTGCTTTGCTGCAAGAGAAGTGCAAGCGTGATAGTAGAAATAAAAATGGAGCGGGGATGACAGGACACACTGTGACAGTTGTTGGGTAGAACGTGCAGTGGTTCAGATTCCCACGATCGTTAAGCCTCCACATCATGTTCATCAGTAGTTAAATTGAATTACCCTGCAGACAGCAGGTCAAATCAGCATAAAATTCTATCAGCTAAAGATCGAAGAGTCGTGCGTGTGTGTGATGATGATGAACGTGCATGCGTGGGAATAGGGGCATGGTTGACGGTTGATTATCTTCAGACTAACAATGCGAGGTGACAACAACCCTGAGGATTCCCATGGCTTTTAGCGGAGTTAGTTTATTACTTAGTCATCTTTAGGTCGATGCCTACAGGGGTAGTACGTAGTAGATGTCAACTTGTTGGGAGACGAGCATGGTACGTGCAAAGCGCTTGTCCTGGAGCTAGCGATCGATGAAGCATTGTTATATGCTTGCGCCTGCAACCTGCACGTGGCTACAAGTTTTCAGACCTCTTGGGAAACGTTAACTACTCCGATGATATCATAGTTAACGGGTACTAGTAGTCTGCTGGTTAACGCCAAAAGAATTTCTTGGTTACTTTACAGTTGCACGCTCGATCAGCCACAGGACACCGGAGGTGAGCATGAAATGGAAGAAAAGGACGGCGACAAAAGCGGTGGACACATAGTCCAGTTGAGCTGAGTGACCACCATGTGATAGAATCGAGCGTGAGTAATTGGAAGACGCGGGCTGGATCTTCTTCCTTGTACCACACCTCCACCGTCGGCACCATCCAGTATCAAGGCACCAAAACCAAGCAGCACATCCCATCTTGATGCCGGCCTGCGCTATTATTTGTGTCGAGATAGATCACAGGTAGCGCGTCCCTTTCACAAGCAAGCTGGAGCAGAGAGTGGCAGAAAACCTTTTGTCAAGATTCAGTTACAAACGGATCGTCTATAGGAGTATATCGTACTACTCCTATCATCAGATCCCAGTGTCCCAACAAACCACGTTCATCCAGGTGTACCATCAATTCATCGAACATCACCGGGACCCACACGTATCCGTCAGTCCATTTTCCAGCTCAACAACACAACACAAATCAACCAAATTTGAGATGGTGAGAGCGCATTGCCATTCATCCGTTCCGGCGTGGCAGTTGCAAAGCTTTGCGTCGCACTAGCAGCAGGTCCTCCCTTGCATACCCGAGCTAATGATCAAGCGCTCAATCATGTTGCTGCGATTGTTTCCTGCCTTCGCAGCTGCAGACTGCAAGGGACATGCTCCACTTTGGAGCAGAGCACAAAAAAAAAAAAAAGAAGGATAAATTACATCTCATAACACCGATCAGCCTAGCGGCAAAAGAATTACAGCTGAATATTCGCTGCTTCATGCATTTCTCCTCTGTACATGCCGCATTGTATTCAACAGTGGACGCCCTCAGTTTTGTTCTTATACAACGAGCACAAGAATTGCATTGAAGACTTGTCCCCTCTATGGCTGTATAACATAAGGGTTAAAGAATCATCTCCCAAGTCCTGACATCTTGGATGCTGGGTTGGTTATTCTTTCAGGAAAGCTTTCATCCTTCTTTTGGATTCCGTGCATTGCTTTGTGGAAGTTTTTTTTTTTAATTCATTGTAGCCGTCGCTTTCACATCATAATCCCCTTTCTAAGAAACTCCATGAGACTTATTGCTTCATTTGCTCACGACAGAAGCAGTATGAATCTAGATCATGTCACTGTTAGAAATGTATGTTGCATTCTGTCATGAATCTCTCTGCATGTGTCATGTACTTCGTCCAGTAGCTCCTGTAGTTCTGTATCCCCAAATCAAGCCAAGGTTTCATGACACCATTGTAATGCAGAGTAGCAGCCTCTTCTATGTCGTCACGATTAATTTTGTAATCATGTCCAAGACCTGATTGGACCCATGAGTCTTCCAAAGGATATATCAGATCTTGAAAGGCAACCAAAATTGAAGCAAGCAAATTAATTGTCTGTGATGTCAGGCTGTCCTTTTGTAACTACAAAATAGAAAGGTAACATTAGATGACTGCTTTTATATCAAGAAAATTTTATGAGAAGCGGGTTATGTTGAAAGAATATGACTACGGGTGCTGCAGGAATAATATAGATTGTAATGGTTGTATAAGGAGTAGTGGACACCACTAACCTTTTGTAGTAACTGATCATACAAACCGGTGCTGTGGAGCTCCCTCCATTTTTCCAATTCAATGACGTTCAGACCAGATAACCACACACAGGAATTGGTCTTGAAATTATGCTCTGAAATATAAGTTCTCAAATGGCCGAGTCTAAATCCACAGTGCTGGACAGCACCAATCACTTTACCATCCATATCCAGGTTCCACAGAGATGACAAATCTTTCTGAACAATCAAATCATCATCCAAAACAACTACCCTATTCAAGCTAGGAAGAAGATCAGGCAGGAGGAAATGTGAGTGGCCAAAAACAGATATGTACTCAGTTTTCATCTGCTTCTGCAATGGTTCAGAGTGATTACGAATTATGACACGGAATTCTTCTGCAGGCCATAATTGTTGCATATCAAGCAAATCTACATCCCTAGGGAGCTTGTGATCCTCGATGTTAGTTACATGAACAGCAGCCTCCAAGTACGAATTTCTGTCAAACCAATGCTTCATTGCATAAAAGTTTTGCGCATCAGTGAACAAGTGGAAAGCAATGGTGCCAGAATCCTGAAATGTGTCACAGCACATATGTTACCTATCAGATGAAACTCCTCACAATAATTTTCAATTCTTTAGAAAGAATATTATACCTTAGAATTCATAACTGTTGAGTTGATAGTGGTCGAAACTGCAAGTACATTCCGAGAAAATATCACGTAGTTATGGAACCTAGGGCTTTCAAGCATCTGCTTATTTAACTGGTCCATGTGAATTGATGCGGACTTGAAATATTCTACTGTCAACCTCATGTTCAAGCAATGGTTGTTTTTTGGCGTAGTCTGGACACCAAGATGATATAGACGTGCACTCTGCCTCGTATGAAAATAAGCTTCATCTTCAGTCATATCAAGCAGCTGCCTAAGTTTCCGTTCAACACTTGAGCATGCTAATCCACAAGACTTGGCTTTCTCAATCACGTGCTCCATTTTCTCTAGCTTCTTTGCATAACTGAAAACATCAAGCAATCATAGCCTTAAAAACAATTAAACTGCATAAAAATGTAGTGTGATGTTTATGAAAAATGAAATTCTATAACATAACATTTTGCAATATTTTATTAACTTCACCCTAAGTAGTGATAACATTATACCTTTTCTTTTAAGGGCAAATAATAACACTATGCCACAGATTTTCTAATCTATAAAAAACATAGAAATACATAATCAAATAAAGGAATGAATTACAATAACCACTATGAGTCATGAAGTGTACAACTTTACAGGAAACAAAGAAGCACACAAGATTTCAGTTAAAGGAGACTAACGCTGGTGGAAGATCATCATCTGCTATGGTGTCACTTAGCATGCGTTCATGTTCTTGGATGTTCTGTTTCAGTTCACGTGTAAACCTTTCCTGTTCCTTCAGTTTTGCAATACTTGGATAATGAGCTCTTGCTGTAAAAAGTTGATCCTTAAGCCTCTTCACAGTGGCATCTTTCATCACTTCCTTATGCTCCATAGACCAGATGCAGTAGCTTCCATATTCAAGTTCACAGGGCTTGGAATTCTCCTTGTACACTGTCTCTTCATCATGGTCCTCTCCATAAACGGTAGTATCCTGTTGTAGAACAAATTTAGTAAATCACTCTTGTATGCTAAAAAAATAAAATAGTTATGA
Organism: Zoysia japonica; assembly: GCA_001602275.1. Taxonomy (NCBI): domain Eukaryota; kingdom Viridiplantae; phylum Streptophyta; class Magnoliopsida; order Poales; family Poaceae; genus Zoysia; species Zoysia japonica. Next base: position 29,460 of record BCLF01000067.1, on the reverse strand, counting down.
ATGAATCCACTTATTTTAAAAAAAATCCTGGCCTTATTCCTGAAACGTGAATCATCATAGTTGGCAAACCAAGAGATTGTCTGTTACCTTTGATTCCCGGGGCAAATCCTCCAATTGATTTCTTTTTGGTGTATGATGTCCTAAAACACCATTGAATACTGTTAGTGTCTTTTTTTAAAGCAAAGGTATTTCTTTTTTTCTAGAAAAGGAAAAAAAGGTACCTCTAGACATCAGCTATTTGTCTATTTCCTAATTCTTACCATTATTTTTGAAGGCATGGTCTTTTATGTCAGTTAAAGAGAAAACACCCTTGAGTTTTGCTTTTGACTTGACAGAACGGTTCTTGGAATTTGATATACTAGATTTCTCAGCCGAAATCCCATTAGAACCATATGTTTTCTTTTTGGAAATATCCTGCTTACAAGGATGAAAAAAGTAGGTTAATAAACACTTAAAGAAATATACGAAATTTGGTAGAGCAGGCTCCAAATATTCGCTATAGCCAAGGCAGGAATATGGCAGAATTATTCACTTATGACTCGCAAATTATGCAGCAGTTCTGCAGATTCAAGCAAAGTTTCAGCTCCAGCATGAGTACTGAACATTTACACATTGATATAATTTGAATTTAGAGCCCTTCTAATTCAGATGGTTTGCAAGACTTCCTTTGTGTGGTTACAAAGCTACTCCGTATGGTCTTAAATGTTATCGTGGCATATAGATAACGCCAACCAAAAATTTATGGAAGAAAGGATCCTCACAGCAGCAACGGCAATTTAGGCACATTAATTAATTTACTCGTTGACATCAGAAACGAACAATTTTGGTTATGACGCAAAAAGAATTGCGACAGAGCGCACGGTGAGAAGCAAATGCAGTAGGCCGTTGAGGAGAGCTTCAGAACACGCAGCACACGTCCACAAAACGCGGGCACGCGCGGAGAGCATGAACGCCCTAAATGGCTAAATCAGCCAGTCTCCCACGAAACTGAAACCAGCAGACGACATCGCTGGATAAAAAAAATTATTGCGGTGGTACCTTAAGCAGCTTGTGCTTCATGCTGCCCTCATCGAGATGCTTGCGCTTTCCAAAATCCAGCTTCTAATGAAGCAAGCAAGAGACAGCTTGTGCTTCAGGAATGCAGCTTTCACATTGCAGCTAGGAAAAAAACTGTTCTTTTATATAGAAAAAAAAGGAGATGGCAGAAGATACATACGGTGCTTATGACGACGGCGGCGCGCTCCTCCGCTCCATATCCTGCAGGAACAGAACAAGACAAAACACCGTAACAAGAGAAGCATGCACGCGTTGGAATTTGGAATGGGCACAGATCCGACGGCGAGGCTTACGTACCGGGGCGGTGGAGGCCGAGGAGGAAGACGAGCGGCAGGAGGATTGAGCAGACGACGAGCGCCGGCACGGCGGCAACCAGCGCGCTGCAGCGGCGCTTGGGCGGCAGCAGCAGGGGAGAGGAATGCTGCTGCTGGTAGTAGTGGCCCTTCATGCTGCTGGCTGGTTCGTACTCCACCGCAGCTCCTGCTTGCAGTCTGTGACTCTGCTTGTAATTACTGTACTCCCGATGGTGGCGCCGGGCGGCTGTCTTTCCTCGGGGAGCGTACAAGCAAGCAAGCCTCAGGAAGAAGAACCAATCACAGCGCAGCACAGGACAGGCGAGAGTGGAGCGGGGCCGACTGGAGGAGGAGCCGCGCCCGGTCCCGGCCCCCAGCGCCCATTCTCTCCCAAACTTTGATGCTTTGCAGTCAGCAGTGCTTTTGGATGGATTGATCTTCTCTTTTCAGTGACAGATGCTCGGATTTGGATTCGTTGTAGCATAAACGGAAAATCATCGCAAATAAGGGAAACTGAGCTGAATCCACAGTCCATGGCGTCTCTCTCATTCTGTACAGAGTGTCAAATTCCAATCGTATTGGTTGCTGCCCGCTGCTGGCTCTCCAATCTCCGTACATGCACACACATGGCTGTCGCTCTAGAAAGACTCAGGGAGAGAGATCCATTCCTATACACCGTCAGGGCTCTTTGCAACTGCAGGTTTTTTATAAGAATTGTGCAAAAATTTCATAGAAATCAGTTCAATTTTACAGAAAAAATACAAAAATAAGATAATTTTTTTTTCAATTAAAAAGGCCTCAAAGTATTTTTTATGAATAATCTGTGAAAACCTATAAAAAATAATTAGCTTGACCACCAGATTCAAGGCAACTCCAAGTTGGTTACTATTAAACGTTCTTTGTTGCATAGGACACAAGGAATTGCAAGTAAGTAGTAGGCTAGTAGCATAGTACTAAAATCAATATGGTCGCTAGCAACTGATGAGGAGGACTCAGGAGTCGCGTAATTTGTGCCGGGGTTTGATCTTTATGCGCGCTAGCATTTGATTTGGTGGTCATTGCTTTGTCCCAAGCCTGGCTGAATTACCTGAAGGCTGTCGGATCTCCAACATCACACGACCGAGTGATAAGCTATGCAGCAGAAGCAAACATCCTGCCAACATTTGCGCTTCATCACGCATATGCCTGCTGTTCCCAATAAAAAAAGAGTAAATTTCATAAAGCCCCAAGTTTTATGACATTGTTCTACAAAACTTTATATATTTTTGTTTGTGTCATTTAACTACAAGTTTTATGATCATAATATTTCACAAAACTTCACCTTCGACAAAACAATGTGAATATTAAACTTTTATATTAGAAGATTCTGTGCTTGCATCTCACTTAATAATTTTATTTATTTAAATTAATCAAAATCTATACACCATGCACACATAAAGTTAGAATTTACAGTTTATATTTATAACTATTTCTTAATACATATGGAGTTTTGTGAAATAAAATGACCGTAAAACCAATGGTTAAGTGACACAGACTAAAATATATGAGGTTTTGTGAAACAAGAACCATAAAACCTAAGGCTTTATGAAATTTACTTAAAAAAAATTACGGGCATTAGCTCGTTCCTAATCCCTAATCATGTTAGTGAGTCAGTAAGTCAGATTATTGTCTTCGATTAATGCTACTCTATTTCGGAAATGAAAATTGCAAAACTAGCTTACACTGATGAAATCCCGTTCTGATGGATGGACATACAGGCTGCCAAATCTTCAGCGTCAAGGACGGATGTTGCCCAATTGGCCAATCCAGATCGCATTAACAACTGTGCGGTACCGCTTGGCCATCAAGCCGATGATTTTCAGCGTTCGTGCAAGAATTTGGCAATCTTCGCCCAGGACCAAAGTCCCGGAAAAAAGGGAGATGCGATGTAGCTAACAAATCAATTTATAAGGATGGGCCAGATTCATTAGGGGGCTGATTGGTTGCCCGCATTCGCCCCGCCCAGGCCCATCTGATTGGATTCCCGGCCTCGTGGCTGAGCCTGGCCCGTCTCGTGCAGCCTATCTCCCGGAGCCTGGTCCGATCAGCACGCCAGCGTTGGCCTTCGCTGCTGGGCCTCGTTGCACGCAGCCAACCTCGCGAGCCCCCTTGAGGCCGGGTATAAAAGCGGCAAGTTCAACCGAGGGTTAGGGTCACCACACTCATTTAACTCTCCTGCGCCACAGCTCCGCTCGTCTCTCTCAGCGCCGCCGTTGCGCCCGGCGGCGACGCCATCGCATCCCATTCTGGTTTCACTTGCTAAAAAGCTAGCACGGTATACGCGAGTCGGGGACAAAGCTCCGACCTTTTTTCTCTGTTTTTGCCCTCTCTTCTTCTTTTTGTTTGTCCTGTTCTTTCTTACTTTCTGTTGTGCCTGATACTTGTCTTGTTCTTCGTTACTTCCTGTTGCGGATTTGAATTTGCATGATTTAAATCTATAGATATGTGTTAGCACAAGTTATTGGTCGATGATGTACTATACTTTCGTGGTGCCTGTCAGTTAACTATACATAATGTCTGCTACTGTCATTTTTGCACCTAGATCTGATGTTGCATCATGTTGATCTACACATGTATCCTGAGCATAAGTCCTTAGTCGATGATTAATGCTTGCTATAGGAGGAGCATCCAAAGGATGTGGCAGCTATGACTTGTTTATTATTTTGAATGATTAAATTTTGCATTTTGACAGTACTAGTCTCTTTTGCATCATGTATGATTATTTAATGAAATTAGTTGCATCTATATCTGAGCACAGTTCGATTTGACTATGATGTAGGCATGCCATTGGGGGAGCATCCTATGGACGTGGCAACCGTGACATGCTTCTTACTGCTGTGATTAAAGATTGCAATTTTACAGCACAGTACTAGTTCCCGTTAATTAGTTTGTCTCCTAATACTTGTGCCATAGATGGAACTCCAGTTTACACGTCGTGGGGCTGCTGCTTTTGTAGTTGCTATTACTACTTGGTTTATGATGTGGTTTAGGCAATGCGTAACAAGATCCCGCACCATTATCTAAGGGCCAATGTTGCAGAGGGACATTGAAAGGCAGGCTAATCTGAGCTTTATATATAACTCAGATGATGTGCATTGTGTGAACTTACTTAGGATGAGAAATGCATCTTTTTTTCAATTATGTGACTTTTTTCGTGCTAGGGTACTACTTATGGACAGCATTCATGCATCTGTAAAGGAGCAAGTAGCAATGTTCCTCTATATGGTTGGTCACAATGAAAGATTTCGTGTCATTGGTCTATCATTTAGACGGTCTGTAGAGACTATTAGCCGTTACTTTCAAAAGGTGTTGTCTGCTATTGGTCAATTAAGCAATGAGATGATTTAGCCCCCTTCCACTGCTGTGCATCCCAGGATCCTAAATAGTTGACGTTGGTACCTATATTTCAAGGTTAGCATCAAATTCACTAGTGTATTTTGAGTGTTGTCTGTTGCATTGGCTATTGTATGTTGATCTGTTTGAATGCTTGATAAATAGGATTGTATGAGAGCCATTGATGGAACACATGTTCCAGCTAGAGTTTCTGTGAAGATTCAAGCTGCATTTAGGGGTCGAAAGCACACAACCACACAAAATGTGCTAGGTGCTGTGGACTTTGATCTCAAGTTCACATATGTGCTTACTGGTTGGGAGGGTTCAGCACATGATGCTAGAATCCTTGCTGACGCTCTAGAAAGGGATGATGGTCTTACAGTTCCACCAGGTATCACCTGCACATAAACATCATATCTAGTACTGTATATGTATAGGTTCTAATGTTAGCAATTGGGTTTTTAGGTAAGTTCTACCTAGTGGATGCTGGATATGCTGATCGATCTGGGTTCCGTCCACCTTACCGTGCTACAAGGTATTATCTAACCGAGTTTGGGACCAATAGGCCACGAGACCAACGTGAGCTTTTCAATTTGAGGCACTCATCTCTTAGAGTCACAGTTGAGAGAGCTTTCGGTGCACTTAAGAATAGGTTTAGGATTCCAGAAAACAAACCATTCCACCCTTACAAGACTCAAGTCAAGCTTGTGCTTGCATGCTGCATTTTACATAACTGGATCTTGAGAGATGGTCATGATGAGTATGTGCCTCCTGAACATGTTTGGGCACCAAATATGGCTGATGAAGCAGCACCTAATGATGTCGCACCTGATAACAATGCTTGGGCTCAACAAAGGGACATGTGTGCTACCGAGATGTGGCAGAATAGGGGGTCAGCTCGTGGCTAGAGTTGTAATATATTGTTCTGCGCTATGATGCTACTGTACTATCTAATTCTGCACTATGATGCTATTCCAGTACTATGTTCTGCACTTTGATGGTATTGTATTGTTTAATTCTGCAATGAAACTGTGCAATGATGATAGTTGTTCACTTCTTGACCTGTACTGTCTAATTATGCACAATGATTGCATTCTGTTACATGAGACCAAAGGGACTTGTGCAATGATGATCCTTGTTCTGCATACACGTTCCCTATTTGCTAGTATGTTTCTCTATTTCCTTTTGACACTTGCTACATGCTCAACTTTTGTGGTCATCTAATAATGTTCATATGACTCTTAGGAAATGGCTGATCTGTTTGATGCTAACTTGGTTGATGTGGGTGCTGATGTTGGGGGAATTGGTAACCAAGGAGGGGGGACTGCTAACCAGGGAGGGTTAGGTGCTAAACAAGGAGGAGGGGCTGGTAACCAGGGGGAGGCCACCTATACGCTGGACTTCAGGCATGTCTGGGTTTGTGCTTAGAAGGTTTATACAACTGGTAGGAGAAGGGGTTAGGACAGACAAAGGGTTCAAGGAGATTCATGTCAATTATGTTGCTTGGAATTTGACTGAGTTTAGTGGTATTGATGTTACTGGCACACAAGTGTACAACCACCTGCACAAATGGCGCCAAAGATGGGTCAAGATCTGCAGACTGAAGGATTTGAGTGGGGCCAGCTGGGATGAGGAGACCTACACTATAGTGCTGGATGAGGAGCATTACTTGAGCCATACGAAGGTATGTTTCAATTCATCCTTCTACTACATTTTGACATTCTTGTTAATGCATTAAGTGCTTGTGGTAATTATTTCTGATCTGAACATGCAGGATCACCCTAAGGATGCTGAATTTCTGAACACCCCTCTTGAGAACTACATCCCTATGCAGATCATCTTCAGCAGCGGACAGGCTACAGGGATGTTTGCAATGGGATCAACTGAGAAGTTTGGTCGACCTACCACTTATGGGCAAGATGGTGATGAGGATGAAAGTGGATTTGGGTTGAAGTCTAAAACTGTTAACCAAGACTCATCACAGTCAGAGAGTTCCAAGATTAAAGGCAGCTCAAAGCCCATGGATGGATCTAGCACTGGTGAGGAATTCGGGAAAAAGAGGAAGAGGAGCTGTAAGGAGGAGTATATGGTGATGCTGGGTATGACCAAAGCTGTAACTAAGGTGGCAAAAGCTCTAGAGAGTTCTGTACACAATGAAGTGCACTCTGATCTGTACAACATTGTGATGCAGTGCCCTGGGTTCTCTGAAGAAGCACTGATGTTTACTCTTTGCCATCTGCTGCAGAATAAACCTGAAGGGCTGTGCTTTGTCCAGATGTCTGAGGCGCATTGAGTTCTGTGGCTAAGGACTTACCTAGGGAAGAACTACTTTCTGTAGTTTCTGTGACTAACCCCTTAGGATCTCATATTTTGGTAGTTAGAATGCTAACTCCAATGAACACTTGTGAACTATGATGTTTCTGTGACTAACCCAGTAGCTTATCAGCTTTTGGTAGTTAGAATGCTAACTACACTGAACACTTATGCTATGGAGTGAGGTGAAACTAGATTCTCTCCTTTTGGTAGCTGCATAGGTAACTTATTCACCTGCTGATGCTCTGAACTTTGTTGTTACCTGAGACCAATGACCTGTGCAATGATGATGTTCTTTTTTTTATTGTTCCCATCAATGTTTTTTGCTTGCCGGTGATTTTCTTGTCATTTCTGATATTCTGCCTCTTGATGATATTGTTCTGAACTTGGTTGTTAGCTGAGATCAATAATCTGTGCAATGATGATCCTGGATAAAACAAGTTTTCTGGTTCTGGTTCTGTTTTTGAATAAAAAAGAGTTTTAGATTTAATTATATGGTCCTTTATTACATTCTGTTGTACTGAGATCATTTTGATGAGCATTCTGATGTACTAATGTTTTTTGCAGAAAATTCTGTTGAGCATTCTGTTGTACTACTGTTTTTGCGGAAAATTTGATCTTGTTCTTTGATCATTCTGTTGAACATTATGGCCGCTATCTCAATTTTTGATCTTGTACAATATGGGATGTCAGTTTTTTTAGTTGGCGCCAATGGCGCCAGATACTTGCTTGGCGCCCAATCTGAGCGCCATTCTTGCTTGGCGCCAAATCTGGGAGGTGCTTTGGCGCCACCCTCTGAAAACAGGTGGTAAGACCACCAAGGTGACCGGACCTTATTCAGTACAGCCTACCAATCAAGCTTATGTTGCACCGCCAGATGCAGGCCACCACTTTGTTCAGAAAACCAATCACAGGTTCAGCTGGATCAGGTTGGAAGCATTCGGCCTACCAATTAACTTAAGTTGCACTGAATCAACCTGGCTCAGCTGGGCCTGCATCCGAACCTCAGCCAGGCCCAGGTTGACGGGGCAACCAATCAGCCCCTACAAGCCTTACATTATGCAAAGCAACAATAAAAAATATAATGCTCCTACTAGGAGCTCAACTTTCGAAAACAATTTCATAACAGAGGGAGTATCATTTTTTCCCTCAAATAATAATAACACCATTTATTGCAATGTGCACAGACACACACAAAAAAAAAGAATGCAAAGTTTTAACACAACTGGTTCACATGCCTGAGATGCTGGTCTCAATCATCATGGGAGGTGTACCCATCGAGTCAGCAAGCAGACTACTTGAACTACTCATTTCGTTTTTTAATTGATGTCGCTGTTGACTTTTAAATTCAACTTTGACCATTCGTTTTATTAAAAAAAATTGATAAATTTCATATATTTTGAAATAATTTGATTTATCATTAGAGTTATTTGGATCACAACTTAAAATTTTACACATTCGAGCAAATTTTTTGAATAAAACGAATGGTTAAAGTTGATTGTAAAAGTCAACGGCAACGTCATTTTAAAAACGGAGGGAGTACTTCAAACGCTATACATGCTGGACAGCTAGAGCTCCAACACCAGTCAAAAGCCAAAAATGGATTTAGGCCTTCCTTGAGACAAGCAATAAAAGCTGTATCCACTATAGAAAAGTTGTCTTCAAATATCCCGTGTATGTTTCCATGGTTCCTGATGGCCCGCTTTGACACAGGAGAGAAAAGAAAGGCAAAGCACCTTCAAAGCAAGAGGATATGTCCACTGCTTTAGCTCATCACTTCGGTTGGCATCATAACTTCCAGATTCTTCTCCAGTACTAAACTTATTTTCTTTTTATCTTTCAAAGCTTTGGAAATCCTAAACATTACAATTCAAACCACCGTGCAAATTGAACATCACCTGAAATTTACCAAACTGAGATGGCAGTTATGTAGCACAACATGATACGAAGGACAAACTGCAAAAGCCTTTCCTTGGAAGTTATTTTGCATATATGGTGTGTACCAGCCAAATTCAAAGTTATTTTGCATATATGTGGACCGAACTGAAAAAACCAATTCACTTCTGTCCAACAGATATGATGCTGCAAATGAAGGGCACAAACCACAGGACTAATCAGCAGTTTCGTTCATCTCAGTGTTTTTTGATTTAGAGCCTTTCCTTCGACCATTTTGAGATGGTCTGTTGTATAAATCCTCGTACTTATTGAGCAAAGCTTTCTTTTCCTCTTGTAGTCCAAGCATTTCATATGCATCTTCAACTTTCCGTATGATATCTTTGCTTGGAGGTTTCCGACCACATGCTTCTAACTCTTTGAAGAGCTAAGGAATGGTCATTCATATAAGTTACATTGTTACAAGAAAGTACTAAAAAAGTAAGACAAACTGCAATAGAAGTTACTGAGTAAGTCCATATCTATACCTTGACGAGCCTATCAAGCATGTTATTTCGATGGTAGATAGCCAACATAAGACGGCAGAAGCACCAAGGAACTGGATGCAGGTCATGGGCTATTTTCTTCTGCCAGATCCTATGAGCTTCTTCAGCTCTATTATCCTTCTCAAGTGCACAAACTAATCACTCAAATGTTCTCACTGTAGTTCCTTGACCTTTGCTCAGCATCCATTTTATCACCTGAGTATGTAGTTAGATGACGATTACTTCAAAGTGTACAAAGACAAATACAGTTGAAATAAAGCAACTTCAATACTTGGACAATTCTATGCCATTGTTCCTCCTTTTCAAGAGATGTAAGTGCTTGCTTTAGTGAGGCCAGAGGAAAATCCTGCTCAAATGCAACCCAAGCATCAAGGGTGCTATAAACAACTTCTTTTGAATATTCAAGGTTAAGGAGCTGCAGTTAAAGAACATAAAAGTTAGTATTTTGTTGCGCTCAACCACAGCAACAACATGATTACAACTGACAAAAATCTTCTTGAGAAATTTTAAGACTCTTATGTGGTATGCGTTTATGCATATGGTACAATGAATGAAGGCTGAAATTGGTGTGCCAGGTAAATACCAAAAGGCCAATGCGCCATTTTATCTTGAACAAAAAGTAGAAGATAAATAAACAATATCAAAACTCAATGCTTACAGTGTTGACAAGAAATTTCCTTTTCTCTGTTGATGATAGATTTTTTCCAATTGGTCCTTGTTTCAATCCTCTAGTACTCTCTTGTATGCGATTGATTATCGAGTCGTTATCCTGTGATACAAAGACAAAATATTCAGTCCCCATCATATATAACTCCAGGAGTTATGAAGCTAAATATATCTACCAACTGCAAGAACTAAAAGATAAGAAATGGAAAAATTGCACTAAAAAGAATGCTAATCAAAACATGATAAAAGCACAAGGAAGCAACCAGTGAAATTTAAATGAGAAGCACATCCTTCCAGCATGAACAATGTACAATGGCATCTTGTGTAAAAATCAAGTATACTATTTGACATGTGGTTCTACTAATAAAAAGTAACCTCAAGGTTCAGAGATATTTTAACGGTGAGGAAACAGGAGGAAGCATCTGTAATATGGAAGATTCAAAAAAAAAAAAAACTAGAAATATGACAAAAAGTGTCATAGTATTGTGGGTACCTTGACAGGCAAAGTCGGTTTCAATTCCTTTTGCTGATATAGCCGACCAATGGTAATTTCATTTTTAGCTGAGAATTCTCTTGTAGCATGCTTGTTACACCAACCAGCTATGAGCTAAACAGATGAACCAGCGGTGCAAATAGTTCTTTTTTCAGAACCAAAATAAATTCTTCTTCCTTACAAGTTACGAAGCAAAATATATTACCTCGATATGAGAACTCCGGAACCTACACAATGTGAAAACAAACAGGGGAAAGATTTAGCAAACGCAGTGTCACTGATGAATCATGAAAAAAATGTGTCGTTTCACTGCAACGCTGGTACATGGCCTCATTCTTAAAGGCCAAAGCAGGAAGTAGCAGTCAAGCGCTCGGAATGAGAACCCCCTAATCCCATCCTACGGACTCAGAAAGGGAGCAAGAAGCCAGGCAAGGTGGTTTGAAAGAAGAAAGAACGAAAGATGGAGTTATGGCAGGGGAATTCAGGAGTGTAAGAGCATTCACTCACAAGAGCGGGGCGAAAGTGTCGGATGCGGAGCGCCCGCTGACGGAGAGGCGGTGAAGAGTGCGGAGGGGTCGCCGGAGCATGGTGGCGGCGGCGGCAGCGCCGTGACTCGCCCGGGAGCGGCAAAACGATGGCCGTGGCGTTGCTTGGAGCGGGCTGGGCTTCCCTATTTCCAGTATCTACATACAGGCTGGGCCATGGATTATGAGCCTAAACAAATATAGAAGCCGACGATGTTCTTCCAAACCGCCCAAAGAAGTTGTACAGCTTCGTACTCTTCTCCCAGCCACGCAGGACACCACGATGTTCATTGCAATCTTTTTGCTTTGAGAGATCTAGTCGTCGAATCCTGTCAAGACAAGATCGATCCCTATTTGTTTTTAGTCGGATTGGAGATGGGGTTGCTGCTGAGGATCGGTATACTCATTTCTTTAGTTAATAAAATTGGCACCGTATTGTGCTGGTTTCTTAAAAAAAAACTGAATTTTGCAACTGCTTGAATTACAGGATGTGATTGTACTACGACAAGTGGATAAAGCCACCAAAACTGACTAAACGTTGAATCCAAAAAATACTCTCTCCCCTCCCCACCACAAGAAAAAAGAAAAAAAAAACGCTGCAAAAGAAGATGAAGGCAGAAGCCAATTCATAAACCTCCACACTTACCAGTAGTAGAGCACTCATCCATGGATGGTCAAGAAGACGACGATGAGGCCAGAGTGAAGCTGCTGGGCGTATGGTCGAGCCCTTACGTTTTCAAAGTGGTATGGGCGCTGAAGATCAAAGGCGTCCAATACAAGTACATCGAGGAAGATCTGAAGAAAAAGAGCGACCAGCTGCTGCAGTACAACCCCGTGCACAGCAAGGTCCCCGTGCTGGTCTACCTAGGTAAACCCGTCGCAGAGTCGGATGTCATACTCGAGTTCATCGACGAGGTGTGGAAGCACTGCGGCCACCGGATCTTGCCTGACGATCCCTACCAGCGTGCCGTGGCCCGTTTCTGGGAGCGCTTCGGAGAACACACGGTCAGATGAGAAAATCTTAATTTCGGTTCATACTTTCTTCCGTGATTAATTCGACATGCTGATGCATCGATCTACGATTATGAATTGCAGCTGTCACCACCGATCTGGAAGTGGTTCACAACGCTAGGGCGGGAACAGGAGGCGGCGTACGCGGCTGCCGTGGAGCGGCTGATGGTTCTGGAGGAGGAGCTCGACGGGAAGCCGTTCTTCGCCGGAGAGAAGATGGGTCTCGTCGACTTATCGCTCGGTCCGCTTGCGTACGTGATTCCGATCTACGAGGAGATCATCGGCGTGAAGATGGTCACAGAGGAGAAGTTCCCTTGTCTGTTCGCGTGGATGAAGAGGTTCTTGAGCTCGCCGGTCGTGAAGGAGCACCTGCCGCCGCTGGACATGCTCAAGCATAGGTACCAAGCAGCACGCAAGGCGTTCCTGAAGAACACAGGTTGACTGGCACGTAACGGCATGCTATCTATACCGATTTGATTCTCATCACCCGTGAGTGATCTGGTGGACTGGTCCTCCTTGCAAATGCTCCTCATCACTTGTCCTAATTCCGACTACAGATTGTATGGCTTTTGTCCACTCCTATTCTATGCTCCCTCTCTCTATCTCTCTCAACTTGTTTTTTTTTTCCTTTCATGTCTGGATGAAAACAGCATGTACAGAGGTACTACTAATTAAAAGACTGCTATTGTTTGAGAGTACTATCGTAACGAACCGCCTCCATTTCAGTAGTCTCAGATGATTACAAATTAAACTCCTCTCTGCTTCAAAATTTTTCTCCTATATAGGAGTATGTTTTGAATTCCTATAGCACGGCGCACTTCAATCTCACATTTTCCCTAGTAAGATGATGATAATATCAGTACTCCAGTCATCGCTGCATGTGGCGAACAAGCAAGCCCCGACGACACCGGTCACTTCACTTTTGCACGGCCTGCTCTGTTCCAACTTCCCGAGCTGTTCTACTTCTCTCCCCGCCGCTCAGCTTCGGATTTTTGCGAGGCCACGGAACGTTTGTTGAAGCGTCCTTCTCCAAGCAGTCATGGTGGCTATTTGCTCTCATGCCTCGCTGTTTGTAACGCATCGAACAAGCTTTCGCCAATCAAGACAGCTAGCTAGCATCTCTTTATTCGGCGCTTGAGAAATCAGCTCATTCCTCCCGGAAACAAGAAATCGTGTGTTTCTCGTGCGCTCAGCTCAGGTCATATATCATCACTCGAGAGTACAAGCACGAGCGACCAATATCTATCTCCTCCTGTGCTCGGCCACTAGTAGAGAGATAGAGCAGCAGTGGCGCAATGGCTCGCCTCGTCGGCCTCGCGGCTGCCGTGCTTCTCATTCTCCTCCACCTGGCCTCTGTCCTTGGTCGAAAGGGCCGTCTCACCGTCGACGACCCAGCCGATGAGAAGAAGGAGAACATGGCATTAGCTGAGAGGTACGCCGTCATCTTCGACGCCGGGAGCACGGGAAGCCGGGTGCACGTCTTCAAGTTCGACGACAACATGGACCTCGTCGAAATCGGCAACGACATCGAGTTCTTTGCGAAGGTACATATAAGGACTACTCTCTGCTTCCGAATCCTAGTTGATGGGGCTTCAAGTATAGTACTTCTTTCTTTATTTTGGGACAACCAACCAAAGGAAACGATTACATGATGCAGATAAAGCCCGGTCTGAGTTCGTATGCTGGTCAGCCCCAAAAAGCTGCAAACTCCATACTACCTCTTCTCGAGATGGCTAATGACATCGTCCCTCTTCAGCTTCAGAAAACAACTCCACTTAAACTTGGGGTAATTGCTTTCGATCTTTTAAATACAGTCCATTAAAAGAACGTAACAACAACTTTTCTTGGCCTATGATCAAAAGTGCAGGCAACAGCTGGTCTGAGGTTAATTGGAGATGAAAAGGCAGAGCAAATCCTTGAAGCGGTAGTTTCACCTTAATTGTTACTCCATCCGTTTCAAAATATAAGCATTTCGAGGTTTAGTCAAAGTCACTTTTATCACTTAGACCATAAATAATATATAATCAATAATGTTTTATCATATAAAAATTATATTTTTTGAAATCATCATTAAATAAACTTTCATATAAATTATATTTTTATATTAAAAATTATGTAATTTTTTAGATATTATTGATAAAAGTTAAAAGATTTTGACCTTATCCAAACCTAAAAATGCTTATATTTTGAAATAGAGGTAGTAATTATCAACTCAGTTATGTCATTTGTGCAATTTGTTTATCGTTACTTTGTGCCAGGTTCGAGATCTTGTTCACACAAAAAGCAAATTCCAGTACAATCCTAAATGGATCAATGTTCTTGAAGGTTCTCAGGAAGGATCTTACATATGGGTAGCAACCTGCAAATTTCGTCCATGAAAAGTCACTTGATTATCCCTATAAATGACTCGTAGGAAAGGATAGTGTCTTTTGTGTTCAGTTTATAAAACCTGTGCATTGTAGGTTGCCTTGAATTATCTGTTGGGTAAGCTGGGAAAGGATTACTCGAAGACGATCGGTGTGGTTGATCTGGGAGGCGGGTCAGTGCAAATGGCTTATGCCATCTCTGCAAACGCGGCTGCCAATGCTCCAGCGGCACCTGACGGGAAAGACCCTTACGTTACAAAAGAGTATCTTAGGGGAAGAGACTACAATTTATATGTTCACAGGTTCGAGATCTCATTTATTAAATTTGAAGAATATCAACTATGTGCTATTAAAAATGATCTGCTCTGGGATGGCCTCTGCATGCAGTTACTTGCTCTATGGCACTCAAGCTGCTCGTGCGGAGATCCTGAAAGCAAAGAACGGGCCATCTAGCTACTGCATATTGCGGGGATTCGAGGGTATGCTAGACCGGCCTCCATATAGCATGTTTATTTCTGCATGCCTGAAGAATACATGCCCAATGGTTGGTCAACTGATCCATTTACTGTTCTTCAAGGCAAATACACCTACAACGGGGAAGAATACGATGCAACAGCAGCACCAGAAGGCGCGGTGTATGACAAGTGCCGCGAAGAAATAATCAAGGCGCTAAACCTGGATGCACCCTGCGAAACCAAGAACTGCACCTTCAACGGCGTGTGGAACGGCGGCGGCGGAGCTGGGCAGGACGACCTCTATCTCGCTTCGTTCTTCTTCGACAAGGCCGCTCAGGTTGGCTTCGTCAACGGCGAGGCGCCCAGCGCGAAGTCTACAATCGTGGCGTACAAAGCTGCGGCGGACAGTGTGTGTTCACTGAGCGTCCAGGAAACTGAAGCTGCTTACCCTAACGTCCGTGACGTGCCATACATATGCATGGATCTCGTGTACCAGTACACGTTGCTCGTTGATGGATTTGGTAAGTTTTTTTGGAAACTTTTCTGCCTTGTCTGGCATTTGAGTGTTTTGAATTAACCTTACCCAATGTGGCTGAATACCCTGTATAATTTGGTGATTACGCAGGCTTGAAGCCAACCAAGGAGGTCACTCTGGTGAATAGGGTGAAGTATGGAGAGTACTATATTGAGGCGGCATGGCCTCTAGGCACCGCCATTGAGGCTGTCGCACCCAAAAAGGCGATGCACCAGGATGCATGATCTGTTGTTTAGTCGTCCAGTTGGACATGGCTTGTTTTCTAATAAGGATGCTTGAATCTTTGATCCGTGGATTCTGAATCTCCGTAATGATAATGTCCCATGAGAGACGACTACTTTCTAAGTATTTTTCTAGTGTTGGCTGATGTACACAAGTCATTTTGTGCTGAAACATCTGATCATCTGGAGGAGGAGACACTGTCGCTCTACATATAAGTAATTGGCAACGAAGGGCTACTAATTGAACTAAAGATTTCACACCATCTATTTATGCGCAATAATAACAGTGGCATTTGTTTCAGATCAGGCATTTGCACTAGAAGATGATCAGTCTGCAAGTTACAGATAGAAAAACAATTCACTGGATACGATGGTCTTCCAACCAATTCTCTATCAGGGCACGTATATTGTAACGCCCCGTCCATAATTCGCTTATTGTCCAATTCTACATTGGGCGGGCTCACACATTTATAAATAGTAACTCTCTTATGCTTTTTATTTGATTATTTAGTATAACTATTTTATCACTAAAAATCTTAGTTGCATTTTGGTCACTAAAACCTTCTCATTATATACATATATAGTAACTAATAATTGAATATGTTGATCACTAAAACTATATAGCAACCAGGGAACCATTGGTAACTAAATGCATTTATCAACCAATGATCATATATCTTAGTCACTAATGTCAATAATAAAAACCAAATATTGATCGCTATTTGTCAATTTTTAGTAACCGAATTCTTAGTCACTAAAACTTGGTGACTTCTTACAGTGTAAAAAGATTAACCCGGAGTTGCTATGATTGAAATAAGGATTAATTGGATTGGTGACATTATAATTTTTATGGTTTGGAAATTTACCATTATAGTTTCCGAAATGAGAGAGGTGTCATTATAATTCTTAGAAAGTTGGAAATATACCACGATGTACAGTTTTAGTTGGTTCAGGCCCACTTTTAGGAGTTTCCGTGTGTACCAAAATGCCTCCATCTTCTTCCTTTTCCCCAACCCGAGCTCACTTGTCTCTTTCTTCTGCACCGCAGCCGTCGATGCCTGCGGGCTTTATTGGTCGGCCACTGACACCGTACAAACCGGAGCCCATCGGCGCCTTGTAAGCTTTATGACCTAGTTAAAGGTATAAATTGATTTTGGTTATTGAATAAACAGGTAACGGTTGTAATTGTAGATTCCACCTCGCTAATCTTTACAACATGATGGGTTTTCTCGATGAATGATAAAGAACGATCCCAAGAAAAGGAGTTTCGAGCGTTGAAGGACCAAAGCTAAGAACTAGATAGAGAGTCTATAGAAATGCAGGTACTATTAAAGGAGGTCAAGTCATTCATCTTCTGTCATATAATTGTTAGAAGGTGTGAATGCTTTACCTCAAAAAGTACTGAAGATGCCAGAGAAAGCGAAGTTGAAGACCGAAGCTCAAATTCAGTTGAAGATGTAGTCACCGAACAGTACGATGAGATCACCGGACAGTCCGATGAGCTATGGAGGAGCCAGTCCAGAGAGAGGTGCTCTCTGAAGTCGAGGTGAAGTACCAGACAGTCTGGTGAACTAGAAGATAAAGTCCAAAAGAGGTTTCTATAAGAAGCTGTTTCAACAGTGACCATAAATTTGTTTGAACAACTATAATGCTCGAGGAAATACCTTATTTCTTTTTAAATCAAAAGTATAGTGCCATTCTGATAATAGTGGTCATATTTTTGACAATCAGGACATGGAGATCCGGGAAGCACTTATGAGAGCTGAAAAGCAGCTTAAGTTGAGCAAAAGAAAAGATTGGTACAAAATTCTTGGTGTTTCAAAGACATCATCAGCCGCAGAGATTAAACGTGCCTACAAAAAGCTGGCATTGCAGTGGCATCCAGATAAAAATGTGGACAACCGAGAGGAAGCAGAGAACATGTTTCGAGAAATTGCTGCTGCTTATGAGGTAGTACATTAAAAGAAAATAAACGTGAAACTTGTACTTCTTTTGTGTCAAAGGAAAGTGTATATCTGTCTCATAACTGTGCTATATTTGGCTTTAGTCAATCTGTGTCTCACTAATCATTTTATTTTTCTCGCTCTACCGATGTTTCATTTGTAGTAGTGCAATTAACGTGTGCACTAACTCATCTGCAGGTGCTTGGTGATGAAGACAAACCGGGGAGAGGATCTGGACGAGATGAATATGGGTGGAGGTGGCTTTAATCCTTTTGGGGGAGGAGGTCAGCAATACACGTTCCATTTCGATGGTGGATTCTCCGGCAGTGGTTTTCCTGGATGCTTTCAGTTCAACTTTTGATAAAATGGTGTAGGCAGTGTCATTGTTCTTATCATTGTTTTAGGAGTCTTGAAAGCTTAACTGCATGTGTTAACTATTTATAGGCACACTGGTATTGTTATACAAGGTTTTGAGAGCAGCTATAATTTTCCTTCTACCTGGAACTACATTGATTAATTGAATGCGAAAATATCAAAATAAAGTATGTCTTTGTGTTGTATGGAGTATACTCTTTTCCTAGTATGTCTTTGTGTTGTATGCAGTATACTCTTTTCCTACATGTATACCTTTGATATCCTTTGGTTTATAACCGCAACTCCAAGACTGATATATGGCTGTATCCCTTTTACCCTTAGGGCCCGTTTGGATCTTGGAACTGAATTCATTTTAAGAATTACAATTTAGACATAGATTAATTAAGCTAATATAGTTATATATAGAATATATTTGTATATTTATTTGTTAGACATACAAGAGACATACTTATATATTATATTTCTATTATTAGAGAAGTGAGTTGAAAAATATGTTATAAGTTGGAGAATTATAGCATAATGATCTATAGAATCTATTTTCATCTTCCACCCTATAAATTTGAGATAGACTTATTTGTGAGCTTGAGAAAATTGTGAAATGTCAAATTTTATGTAGATTTTAATTTCTCCAAAATGAACGGATCCAAACGGCCCATGGTCCTTAAGCTGTTTTATTTTTACAAAATGTGTCATCTAACAACGTGTTAAAAGTAGATTGATTGAGGTTAGACTAAATTATGGCCTGTCAATGCTCTCTGAATTTCTGAACAGTTGGGCCGATTTTACTGGTAACAGAGAGTATGTACATAAGTGAGTACATTTTTGTCACTTGCTAGTTTAAATTTGAATTAGCCGGTAACAATAATTTTAGAATGGAGTAAATATGAATATTTTTTAGTAAAATTCATGAATTGAACAACTCAAGATCACAGCCATAAGTAAGGGCCCGTCTGAATCCTACGGGATTGTGAGAATCTAGATAAAAAAATCTCACAAATATCCAAACAGATGAGGTTTTAGAAGATTATAAAATCCTATAAAATCTCATAGATTTAAATATTATTTAAAATTCTATACCGCAATGCACATCAATTTGCCTAAAATGATAAAATCTTGTAATCTAAATGATTAAAATTTTGAATTTATAGAATCCGAATTTTACAATAAAAAATTTAAATAAAATCCCATGATCCAAATGTTTAGATTTTGAATTCTCAGAATTCGGATTCTAAAATCTAAGAATTCAGAATCCTAATTCTGGGATTCAAACGGTACTGGCCTCCTTTGAAACACATGATAGGAAAAACAAAGGAATAGTAGTTATTGTTGATTGTGAGGTTACCAAGAGGGCAAGAGGCGCTGCTTCCACCGCAGGAATTTTTCAAAGAGGTTGGACCTCTTGCTTCTTTTTCTATGAAATCAAGCATAGTAATGCAATTCATAGGAAATTTTCTTTCACCATTCATGTGAACCAAAGGACCAACATAAGAAAAATTCCATAGGAATCAAATCCTACAAAAAAATCCTTTGATCTTCCTCCATTCCAAAAGCTCCCTAACACCTTCTTTCAAATGCAGGAATTGCAAAGAAATCTCATAAGAGTTTTGCAAAAATCAGTTCAATTTCACATAAAAAATACAGCAAAAAAGAAAAATTCTCATGTTTCAAATAAAGCCTAAGTAGGGTGGGAACTCTTAACAAGTCTCAATACCCGTGCTAACGCCACGATTTCACAAACGTATAATAAACCATTGGTGCAAAGATTGAGAAAAGCTTCACAACTCTCCACGAATAAGGCCTCGTATCTCTTCGTTCTTTAATTGTTGTCACTTGACTTCTAATTTTAACTTTGACTATTCGTCTTATTTAAAAAAGTTTGATGAATATTATATATTTTATTATAATTTAGTTTGTTATTAAAAGTATTTTAATCACAACTCATAATTTTATATATTAGAGTTTATTTTTTAATAAGACGAATAGTCAAAATTAAGATTAAAAATCAACGTCGACAACAATTAAAGAACGACAATTGATGAACGGAGGGAGTAACTACGATGCTGATTATTGTGCATGCGTCGAATGGCCAACGGAAGCATCACATGATCACACCAACAGTCAAAGTGACATGCATGCGACCGTAGTTACGAGAGCAGCCAATAGACGAGAGCGAGCGTTCCCTTCGTCTACGGCCGTACGCGGACGCCGGCGCGTTCAGCTTCCTCACGGTGTCAAACTGATCATCATCCAAGGTAAGTTCAAGATCGAGCCAGCGGATCAGACTTCTGAAGTAGGATCTGATCACAATTATTGACACCCAAATGTTTTTCGTTTTAAGAGATTTGCCTACTGCAGAAATTTAACTTGTCAGTATGATAAAACTTTTTTATTGTTGGATTACCAATCGTTGCATTGATCCATGGTAACGTGGAGAGACGATTCATGTTCGTTTATCTAAGAGTAGCAGTCTCTTTTCATTTGCTTGATTTGTTATATATACGACTACTGTCCTGATCTCCCATCTTAAGGCGGAAAGCTAACAGGCTGCTGACTGTCAGCGTCGTCTCCTATCCTGTTATTGTCTTCACCACTGTGACGATGGGTGTAGTTCCTGACTTCTTGCGGATGGAAGTGGTGCTGGTCGGCCACCATCCCCATCTGCTAAGGCCCGCATTGGCCATGGACGAGATTGAGTCGCTCAACCTCGCCTCACGGCCTCTCCGACCACACAATGATGCCGGAGTAATGGGTTCTCTACTCCTTCCTCATGCTTTACTGAGATGACAGAGAAGTGCAGTGGCGCATACAACAGAAATGTTGGACATGCCGATCTCATCTGCCAAAGTCTAAGACAAGTCAAGATCGAGCCTGTAGGCCGTAGAAATGCTCTCTTTCTCTCTCTAGCGCAACTAGGAGAATTTTCTCTTTCATCATCTATGCGCTGAATTTAATTGCCTACTTTAGTACCCTGCTTGGGCCTTGCACAAATTGACATGTTCATGTCAGCTGCCACCGCTTGATTATGAAAGAATCCAATTAGGTTCCCCTGTGTACGGCTCAATAGGCAGGTCAGGTGGAGCCTGTTGCCTGCTGATTTTTAAGCATCAATATATTGTGCAAACCTGTTTTTTACACCTTAATCATTCGTGGATAAAACTTGAGCTCATTGCTATGCCTTTATATATGGTTAGAAAAAGAATATTTGAGCTTTCATTGGTATCAGCAATCTTGCACTCATTTCTAATTAAACTGCATGTATACACCAAACAGGACAAATATATCAAAGGAGAATGGCTATAGTTGCCAATCATATGTGCTATATGCCTAGTGAAATATGGGTAAGTAAATGTACCATCTCTATTCATTTTAAACTTCTATTTAGCAGTAATTTGTATATCGGAATATTATTTTCATTTGACATTAGGTGTGGGAGGCATGCCATCCAAGTTATAGATGATCTTTGATTGGACGTTTTTTTTAATTTTTGGATGTTTCGATGTATGTAACTACAGAATATTGACTAGGTACTTTCAGGACCAGAAAGAGCAACTTTTTTTCTGCAAACACACAAGATAGTTAAACTAGCATTTTCTAGACAATTATGCACCCATATTTTCCTTTTCATCGCTTCTCAGGTGTTTCATTGAGCTACATATTTACTCGAAGAATGAATTTTGAAGTGATTGTCAGTGCCGTGCTACTGATCTGAACTGTAGCTACATCATACTCTGTAGCACTTCAGTCAAACATGTGGGCAATTTGCTTTATTCATTTCCATTGGGATTTGCCTGTACTACTATAATACAATGTGTGAAATATCAGCTTACAAAATACATTATTTTATTAATACAATATTTGTACTTTGTCTAGAAAAGAAAAAATATACATTCCCTCCATACTCATAATTTAAGTTATTTTGAACAATGACACGGTTTTTAAAGTATAACTTTGACTTTGATTTTTTAAAAAACATTTATCAATTAGTGACAAATGTTCATGAAAGTACTTTTTAAAACAAATCTAGTTATATGGTTTTCATATTTTTAAACTTAACAAATTATGTTTGACCAAAGCAAAGTCCAAAATAACTTGAATTGTGAGTATGTAGGGAGTATATAAAAAAAAATGTTTTAGTAAATTATGATACTCCCTCCGTGCTCAATTCATGGGAGTATTAGGGGAAATGATTTGTCTACTATTGACAGGCAGGCGTATTTCAATTTGCTCCTCGAATTATGGAAACCGGTCATTAAATTACTCCGCAGTGAGCGCAGGAAAAGAGAAAGGAAGCTGCATGCAGGCGTGCATTGATATGCATGCTAGCGCTGGATCGCATACAACTTCTGTATGCGGGCGGGTGAGGCGGCATTGATGCGCATGGGGTCAAACGCACGTAGAAACCAAATGGTAGTTAATTAAGCATCGTAAGCACTATCAATGGGATGGCTAATTTCTCTTGGTCTCTGCGCTGGGGTCTAATACGCGGGAGTATATGCTAAATTAATGCAAAGGATACCATGTGAAGCATGAAAATCATTCCAATGGCAACTTCGTGCAATGTATCTGTAATATCTCAAAAATTCAAACAAGAAAAAAATACAAAATTTAAAACTCTTTGCTAACAAGATGCTAACAAAATTTCTCTTCTCTCCTATTTTATTAGAAAGGTAAAATCTCACGTAAATTAAAAACTATTCAAATTGAAATTTTCGAAATAATAAAATTTGTATGTGTGACCAAGTGATTGACTTCTCCTTTTTGTTTGGATTTTTTTTTCCGAGATACTTTGAATCCTATTGGAATTTCAAATCCAAATTTCCCTTAACACTCAAATCCTTCGGATTCAAAAACATTGAAAACATTTTCCTGGCCGTTGGGCCGCTTCCCTCTTCCGGCCCAGCCCCCTTCCTGTTTTTCGGCCCAATTCGCCCTCAGCCGGCTCGGCCCATCTCGTCACATTCTTCCTCCCGGTCAACGGCCACGCGCGTCGCTGTCGCAGCCATACCGCCCGCGTCACGCCCCATCCCGCATAGAGCCTGCCTCGCCACCGTCACTTCTCACCTAATCGCATTCACGCCGCTGTCGTGTCACCTCCACTGCTACGTCCAATAGACGGCGAGGCCTCGCCCATGCCCACCGCCCTAACGTCCACACAGTGCCGCACTGTGCCCATGCCACCGTGAATCGCCTGGCATTCAAGTCACCGCAGCCGCGCCCATACCTGCGCCCCCACACGCCTCCCCCACCTATAAATAGCAATACCAGGCAGCCACAATCGCTCACACGCGCGCTCGAGCCGCTCTCTCCTGCTTCTCCCGCTCAGATTCCCGTTGTCCCCAAAACCTTGTCCGATCGCGGCCACCACAAATTTGCCGCTGAGAAAGCTAAATCCCGGCAAATCCCTACCCCTAAAGCAGCACCATGACCTCCTCTACCGATCCCCAATATTTTTAAGCCGTCCCCATCATCGCCAAGCTTCGGCACCGTGCGCCGCGGCCGCACGCCTTCTCCTCCTCGTCGCCAGCCCGCCACGGCCGAAACTCGACGACGACAACCTCCTCACGAGAACCGCGGTGAGCTTCTCTCCCTTTTGAGCCTCTCCTAGTCGAGTTTGGAGCACCATGGCGAGCCTTGGCCGTTCTCCGGCCGGTTCCGACCATGGCACCGCTGTCTCTGTCACGGCCAACCGCCGCGCGGGCCTTCGGCCTCTGTCGGCCGTCGGATCCCTCACGGACGGTCAGGATTAGATCAAGCCCCCTAACCGGCCATTTTAAATCCCAACCGTCCGATTCCAAAAGAACGGCAGATTAGTCCACGTCGCCCTTTCTTTCCTTTTAAAATCCAAACCATCTGATCTAGATCAAGGGCCCCTGAGCATCCACGTCACCTATTATATCCTAGCTATCAAAATCAAAACCGTTGGCCAGATCGGGCCACGCCACCTAAAAATTCCAACCGACCACTTTGGAATCGATGGCTCAGATTTAACCAGCCTGTTTTATATAATAAAAATAAAAGAAACACCTTCGGCCCAACCTGTCAGCCTAATAGAGTGAAATGCTAGGTACAGCCGGCACAGTGTACACAAAATATATTCCGAAGCCCTTTTCCAGTAAAAAAAATTAATTCCGTAAATTCTAGGAAAATGCCACTTTGCACCTAAGCCCCTGCCATTCTGTAAAAATTATATTTTAAGCTTAGTAATTTTACAAATACACCCCTGACCTTTTCTTTAATTACAATTTAGTCCTAAATATTTACACCTAGCACCCTAAACTTTTGTACAATTATATATAGGTCCCTGTCAACTCTGGTAATTATAGAAAAGCCCTTAGTAACTTTCTAAAAATTACAAAAAGGTCCCTAAAGCCTCCATACACACTCGAATTGCCATAACTCCTTCATATGAACTCCGTTTGCAACAATCTCTGTACCGTTGAAATCCTTGTCTCAAGCACACCTCATCAAACTATCCAAACCTTGGCTAATCTCCAATCATGCTGGCTTTTATTATTGGTAAGTTTTATCAGAGTTTTAAGTCGTTTTATTTTATTAGCTTTTATCGATTTCAATGCAAGTGTTTTATTGTGATTTAATTCCTAGCATAGTTCATTAACTATTGTGTGCACCTTACCCATTAGTATTATTTTATAGACCATTAGTATGCATTAACATGATCTAGGTAAATTAATTTAAAGTTAGAATCATATAATTAGTTGCTAATTAAATACTTGGGGCTAAATAATAGAAAGATAGGTAAATATTAAACAGCACACACGCACTTTATATACAACAGTATTTGTGCCGCATATATATATAAATATATTTGGTAGGATAAATATAAAGATATAGATCGAGTAGTTAATTGCTAAATGCTAACATCACATGTAATTAGATAGTTAAATAATCATTAAAAGGGCACACTAATGCGTCTCATCCTAAATTAGCGGACACCAGTACACGTGGCACTTGTGAATTATGTTTTAGTAATTTAAGTAAGTACATTAAATTAAGTAAATAATTACTAGTCACTGTAGATGACATACAAATACTTAGAAATTAAATAATTAGCCATAATACACTATTCCTCATAATCACATTAGCAAGTTGTCCATTACGCATTAATATATAAATTAGTACGTTTATCACTTGTTAACTCTGGTATTTTAATTAATTAAATTAAACTAGATAATTAATCATTGACCACTTAGGTTAACCCACATATACATGTAAGATAGGTAATCAATAATGATGCTATACCTTCACTGCACCTGTAGTAAAGTTGTCTATTTAGGGTAGTAATTTAA
>BCLF01000066.1:1678374-1692811 GCA_001602275.1 Zoysia japonica | reverse complement strand
CGCTTGTAGAGCTCGTCGTCCGAGATGACGTACGCCTTGGCTTGCCGCATGACCTTCCGGGCTCCTTCGGGGTCGGCCGGGAGAGTGCCATCTTGCAGGTAAGCGAAGATGTCGCGAGACCAATCGGGGGCGACTGCCATGATCTCTGCTTCTGATCCGAGGGTCGGCTCATCGCCCGGACCTTCGACGAGTGGTTCCTCCGTGATTCTGACGGAAGGCTTGGTGAGTACTTCGAGGAAGACGCCGTCGGGGACCGTCTGGCGTTCCGAGCCCATCTTGGCGAGGGCATCCGCAGCTTCGTTGTCCCGACGCAGAACGTGATGGAGTTCGAGTCCATCCAACTTGTCCTCGAATTTGCGAACTTCTTGACAGTAGGCTTGCATCTTCGGGTCTCGGCAGCTGGCAGCCTTCATGACTTGGCTGACGACCAGCTCAGAGTCGCCTTTGACGTATAGGTGCTGAACGCCGAGGGTGGTGGCCATTCGTAGGCCGTGGAGGAGCGCCTCGTATTCGGCCGCGTTGTTGGAGGCTCGAAACTGCAGCTGCAGCACGTATCGGAACCTGTCTCCCTTCGGGGAGATCAGGACGACCCCAGCCCCCGCGCCTTTGAGCATGCAGGAGCCGTCGAAGTACATGGTCCAGTACTCGGCGGCGTCGGAGGCTGACGGCTCTTGAGCTTCGGTCCATTCGGCGACGAAGTCGGCCAGGACCTGGGACTTGATGGCCTGCCGTGGGGTAAAGGCGACGTCGAGCCCCAGGAGTTCCACGGCGCACGTGGCGAGGCGTCCGATTGCGTCCTTGGCACCGACGATTTCCCCGAGGGGGAAGCTGGTGACGACGTGGACGGGATGGCTCGTGAAGTAGTGGCGCAGCTTGCGGCTCGTGATGAGGACAGCGTAGATCAGCTTCTCCACCTGGGTGTATCGAGTCTTGGCGTCGGCCAATACCTCGCTGACGAAGTAGACAGGCCGCTGAACAGTCAGAGCCCGACCCTCCTCGCTTCGCTCGACGACGAGGACGGTGCTGACGACTTTTGAAGTCGCCGCGATGTAGAGCAGGAGGGCCTCTCCGTGGGTCGGGGACGTGAGCACCGACGGCAATGAAAGCAGGGCCTTGAGCTGGTCAAAGGCCTCTTGGGCCTCGGTGGTCCAGGTGAATCGCTCTGCTTTTCGTAGCAGTCGATAGAAAGGCATCGCTTTCTCGCCAAGTCTTGAGATGAAGCGGCTAAAGGCTGCCAAGCATCCGGTCAGCTTCTGGACGCCTTTTACGTTGCCGATTGGCCCGAGTTTGAGGATCGCGGAGATCTTCTCGGGGTTTGCTTCGATTCTCCGCTCGGAGATGACGAAGCCGAGCAGCTTGCCCGAGGGTACCCCGAAAACGCATTTTTCGGGATTCAGCTTGATCCGGTAGCGCCGGAGGTTGGCGAATGCCTCTTCCAGGTCCTGGACGAGGTCGGAGGTCCGTTGGGTCTTGATGACGATGTCATCGACGTAGACCTCCAGATTCCGACCCAGCTGGTCGTGGAAGCACTTCTGCATGCAGCGTTGGTACGTGGCTCCCGCGTTCTTGAGCCCGAATGGCATGGTGATGTAGCAGAAGGATCCGAATGACGTGATGAAGGATGTGGCCGGCCGGTCGGACTCGCGCATAGAGATCTGGTGATACCCAGAATAGGCGTCGAGGAAACTCAGGGTTTCACACCCGACGGTTGAGTCCACCACCTGATCGATGCGCGGGAGTGAGAAGGAGTCCTTCGGGCAGGCCTTGTTGAGACTCGTGTAGTCAATGCACATCCTCCATTGCCCGGTCTTCTTTCTCACCATAACAGGGTTGGCTAACCACTCGGGGTGGTAAACCTCTTGAATGAACTTAGCCTCCAGGAGCTTCGTCAATTCCTCCCCGATGGCTCGGCGCTTCTCGTCGTCGAAACGCCGGAGTCGCTGCTTCACGGGCCGAGAGCCCGAGATGATGCCGAGGGAGTGCTCGGCGACTTCTCTCGGGACGCCGGGCATGTCCGACGGTGCCCAGGCGAAGACGTCCCGATTTCGGATGAGGAAGTCGACGAGCGCGTTTTCCTATTCGCCGGAGAGCGCTGTCCCGATCCTGGCCTTCTTGGAGGGGTCGGCGGGGTTGAGAGCGACCTCCTTGGAGTCGTCGACGGGTTTGAAGGATGATGACGACTCGGGTTTAGAGTGGAGCGCTGGGCCTGACCCTTCTGTCTTGCGAATTGCGTCCAGCCGGGCCGGGCCTGATTCGGCGGCGGCTAGCTCGAAGTTATCCTGCTCACAAGCCAGGGCATGTTGGAAGCGCGAGGAGACCGTGATGACGCCTTTCGGCCCGGGCAACTTCAGCTTCAGGTAGACGTAGTTGGGGACGGCCATGAACTTCGCGTAGCATGACCGACCCAGGATGGCGTGGTAGGCGCCGGTGAAGTCCACTACCTCGAAGGTGAGCGACTCGGTCCGAAAATTGCTCCGGTCACCGAATGTGACTGGGAGCGTGATCTGGCCGAGGGGCGTCGTGTAGCCCCCGGGGACGACTCCGTGAAACGGAGCGTGGGTCGGACGGAGGTCGGCCTCCGTCAACCTCATTGCCCGGAAGGCGTCGGCATAGAGGATGTTGAGGGCGCTTCCTCCATCCATGAACACCTTTGACAGACGCACGGAGCCGACGATGGGATCGAGCACCAGCGGGAGGCGCCCGGGCTGTGGAACGTGGTCCGGGTGGTCGGCCCGATCGAACGTGATCGGGGCCTCGGACCACTTGAGGTAGCGGGGTCCATGGGGTTGACAGTGTTGACCTCGCGCCATGTCCTCTTCTGGCGGCCGCGGGATTCGCAGTAGGCCGCGGGGCCGCCAAAGATCATGAGGCAGTCCACCGGCTCGGGGAAAGCCGTTCCCTCGTCTTCCTCGGCGCCCTTGGCCTGAGAGTTGGTCTTGGCTGCCGAGAAGCCGGCCTGGGGCTCGCTCCTGAAGAACCTCCTTGCCAGGTGACAATTTCGGAGGGTGTGCTTGACCGGCATAGAATGGTTGGGGCAGGGTCGGTCGAGCATCTTGTCGAAGTGGCCGTCGTGGTTAGCCGGTTTCTTGGTCGGGGGTCGGGCCGGGTGGTCTGCGGCGGCCACGAAGTCGTCATCGTGGCGCCGACCTTTGCCCTTGCGGCTCGAGCTGCTGCCACCCCGCTCGTTGCGGCGGTTCGTGGACCGGTCGAAGGGTTGATCTCCCCGACGGTCGTTCCCCGACCTTTCGTCCTTCGCCCGACCTCGGTCGAAGTTGGCCTGCACGGCCTCTTCTCCGGTGGCGAAGGTTGTGGCGATGTCGAGGAGGTCTCGGGCGGTCCGAGGGTTCTTCCGGCCCAACTTGTGGACGAGCGCCTTGGACGCCGTGCCGCTGGTGAAGGCGTTGATCACGTCGGCGTCGCTGACGCTGGGGAGCTCGTTGCGCTTTCGTGAAAAGCGCTGGATGTATTCCAGGAGCGACTCGCCGGGCCCCTGCTTGCAATTCTTGAGGTCCCAGGAGTTACCTGGACGCGTGTAAGTCCCTTGGAAGTTGCCGACGAAGATTCGGCGCAGGTCGCTCCAGTCTTGGACGCAGCCCTCAGGGAGGTGTTCGAGCCATCCTCGGGCTGAGTCGGTGAGGAAGAGCGGCAAGTACTGGATGGCGAACAGGTCGTCCACCCCTCCGGTCCTGCAGGCGAGGCGGTAATCCTCTAGCCAGTGGACGGGGTTTATTTCCCCGTTGTAGCGGTCGATGGTGGTCGGGGCGCGAAATCTCTGCGAGAATTTCGCGTGCTGGATGAGCGATCCGAACGCCCTGGGTCCGACCCCCTCGGGGCTCGGGCTCCTGGAGTCGAGGGAGCCGCGTCGGTAATAGCGGTCGCGGGAGCATCTCCGGCGAGATTCGTCGCGGAGTTCGCTCCTCGCCTGGCGCCTGTCGTCGATGGTGCCGCGGACGTCGAGGTTGGGGCCGAGGCGGGGGAGGACTGACCCCGCATGGTGTCGAGGGTGCCGTTCCTCGACTGGGTTGTCGCGCGCCGAGCTCCGCTGGTCCTGGGACTGACGGTTGCTTTTTGTCTCCGACTGCTGGAGTCGGAGAGACGCCTCTGGTCGTTGAAGCGCGCTGCCGAGGTAGAAGCGTACGCGGTCGTACACTTGCCTCAACGCTGGATCTTCGGGGGCAGCGGTCTCGTTGAGGATGCACGCTGCCGCCGCGAGGTTCTCGAGCGGGGTGTCGAAGGTCGGCGGCCCCCCAGCTGCGAGCTGCTGGTAGGTGGACCGTCCCCGGGCTCGCGCCGTGTCGCTGGGCCCGGCTGGAGCTTTGCCCCTAGGCTCGGGGCTGTCAGTGCATCCCGGGGGCGGCCAAGCTTGGCCGGCGACGTCCACTGGAGGGCGCAGGGACAGGTTGGCACCCAGCGGCGTGTTGCCGGGAGTCGCCGGTTCCGCGCTCTTCGGGGCGTGGAGAGTGAAGCACTCCCTCGACGGGTCGTGCCCCAAAATAAGGTGGCTGCGGGGCCACCAGTGAGGGTGCCTTCCACATGGAGCCTGGAGGCAGAGCTCGCCGCCTTCGTCCGCGACGAAGTCCAGGCTCCCGAAACGAAAAGCCTGCCCAGAGGCGAAAGCGGGGGCTTGCCACGACCGACCGTCTCTAGAGACAGCGACCGTGAAGTCCCCAAAACGGAGGTGGGAGATCGAAATGTCCCCTGTAACGAAGTATGGGGCCATCGAAAAGCCGAAACGAGAGCACACCAAAAGAGAGATGCCCCCTTCTCGGCGCGCCAACTGTCGGTGTTCTGACCACCGGCACAGTAAATATATGATCGTGGGGGATGATATGCCTTCGGATTCGATATGGCCTAATCTGAGGTAGACTCAAGGGGATTTTTACCTGGCTCGGGCCACCCGAACGGTGTAATACCCTACGTCCAGGGAGCGGATTATCTCAAGGATAATGTTACAGGACGGGAACCTCTCTTCGCGGGAGGACCTAGAACGTTGGAGAATGGGGGGTGCTTGCTCGGAAAGGTGCAAGGATTCCCGGGTTTTGATGGGGGTCAAGTTTGTCTTTCGTGTGTTTGTGGCTGTTGCTTGTGGTGGTGTTCGACCGTTGTTTCTATCGCTCCCCGGGCCTCCCTTTATATAGGAGGGGCCCTGGGGTTACAGGCAATGGGCTCTACGCGATCTTGCCGTCTCACCGACAGGTGGGCCATTCCGTCGTTGTCGACATCATTTCGTTCCGTCCAGACGTGGTCATGACCCGTCGCGTTGGGCACAGCGGCGGGTACCGTGATGCTCGTCCGGCGCTACTGCGCTGGCTACAGTGCTGTCCCGTCGTGTCTGGCAGCCGTCGCAGCTTTCTGCTGGAGTGTCGCCGTGGTGAATCTCGTCCTGTCTCGTCGGGACGGATGGCAGCTGATCACCAGGGTAAATGTATCATAGCGCGGTACCTACCTCCTGGGGGTCGCTCCCGGGGGTCGATCTTCGGAGCCCGGAGTCTTCGCGCCCCTGCGCGGCCAAGACATGACCGCCGTAGGTCGTCGCTGAGGGGTCGGAACCCGTGCCATCCGACCCCTGACTTTCTCCCGTTGGAGTGCGATCTGTTGGGTACCCGGGGTACGTGATCCCGACAAGCAGGTACTGACAAGGTCGTATCCTCGAAGCAAAGCGAGCACAATCAGTTAACTAGTGGCTGCACCAACTAATTGGGGTGCAAGCAGAGGGCCCGGTCATCTCATCTGTGTCGTTTATATTTAGCAAAGGCAGGGCATTAACAAGGCGCTACTGGAGTGAGAACGAAGAGCGATTTGATCGATTAAGCAAACCGGGGGAGAAAAGTCAAGGCACGCATTATCCATTACATCATCAGGTAGGTGGCCGACAGCCAATCTCTCTCTCTCTCTCCATCACAAGAAATTTTCAGTAGAAACGGAAGAAGAAAATGTCGCACCACTTTGTGATCGATAGATTGGCTGCAACTACGACTCGCCGAGAACGGACGGAGACGGGCACAGGATGGCTAGAGTGCTAGTAGTGGCCGTTGGCTACCGGCGTCTCGACGTCCAAGACATTGCCGTTGTCGAGCTCGTGCTTGCCGTTGCCGTTGCCGAGCTCGTGCTTGCCGTTGCCGTCGGGCGGAGCTGAGGTGATGGGCAGCTGGGTCGATGCGCCTTTGGAGTCGCCGGCTGAGGCGTCGGCGACCATGACGTCCTTGCCCTTGCCCCAGATCAACGCGTACAGGCCTACCACGATGATCGCTGCTCCAATCACACTGAAAGAGGATGGCATTAGCCACCAATTAGCTTGTTGGAAATATAATAAGATTATGGCATTGGCACTAAGTAACCTTCTGCATTATTCATTAAACAAACTAATCATTTGCATTATCAGAAAACTTACCTTCCAAGCCTGATCTCTTCTTTAAGAATGACGGAGCCCATGAGTGCGGTCACGATCATGCATAGAGGGTTGAAGGCCGTGACGAACACCGGTCCACGCTGCCGTGACACGAGACCCTGCACGTAGTAGGCAACGCCGGAACACACGACGCCCTGAAACAAGTGCACGGTTCAATGGGAAGTGTCAGTGAATTCAAACGATGCACGTATAGCCGTACTACGCAAACGCATGAAGGGGTGGTTTACGGAGTAGACGGCGGTTAAGAGGCGCGTGTCGAAGCCGATGACCCAAGCCTTGTTGTTGCCGCGCTCCGCGACTAGCGCGACGGCGCCGCTCATCAGCGTGCCCATCGCGCAGATGAGCGCAGTCAGCGACATCTCCGCGGGGTAGCTCTGCAGCGTGTTCGACTGGAGGACGAAGAAGCCAGACCAGGCGATGCAGCCGCCGATGATGGCGATGGTCCCCTTCAGCCACGGGGAACCGCCGCCCTGGGCGTCGGCTGCGGCGGCGCTGCCGTGGTGCTGCGCGTTGGTCCAGGGGAACGGGACTACGGGGCCGTGGTACAAGATCATGAGCACCGCGCCGGCGACGGTGAGGAGCGCGCCAATGACCTTGGCCTGGCTGCGCACGCTCCGCAGCCGCACCCTCTCCATGCGCAGGACGAGGCACATGATGAAGGTGACGGCGGGAAGGATGTTGAGCAGCGCAGCGGCGAAGCCGGCCGAGGTCAGTTTAGATCCCATGAAGTACAGGTTCTGGTCAAGCACAGGTCTGCATTCACCAGGTGCACACAAACGTGAGATCTATAGTGCTGACATGTCTGAGTAAAGCAGGCAACTCATAGTTGATGTGCATCACGTACTCTAACAAGGCGAGCCCCATGATCTTCAAGAAGATTTTGAAGGTCATCTTTGGCCTCACGCTCCTGCACCACGATGTATATTTGGAGACAAATCAAGCACGGAGTTAGCCATGTATCACGAACAGAAAATGAAGATCCAAATAATGCATGATGCAATTTTACTTAATGACTTTGCGCCTGTATGCAAGTCATGCAGCAACATTTAGTGGATCGATCTTGATTTTTAATTTGTCACGTCTTGACATGCGGGGCCTGATGGTCGCACAACATAGCCTCAACTTCCATTTGACTGACTAAGGGGTCGTCTTAAATTTCACAGCCAACTTATCTTTGTTTTATATCATACTAAAAACTTATACTCCATAGAGAAACAAAAATAAAGGATGATCCAACTATTGATCCGTGCTAAGTTAGCTCTAGTAAGTGATAATAGTTGAACTAGGCGCAGTATCTAGTACTATCCGCTAACTGTCGTAACTAGGGAACTACGGAGTACATAACCAGATAACCTGGAGAGTATGCATGATGCTGGTTTGACCCATGAAAAAAATAGCGGGATAAACTATTTAGCAGATGATATCTCAAAAAGCTAATAGCGAAATATAACAGACTATAGCGGCTAATTTGTACTGCGAAGACAAATAGTGAAATTGTTAAAAATCAACTATTGCGGGCTATAGCGGAAGCTATAGCCAGCTATTTGTTTTCTGGGATTTGACACGTGAGCTGAAAAGCTGCTAATAGAAGCCTATTTTTGTTCAGGATGCAGATACGCTGCTTTTCGGGGTTAGAATCTGCAAGTGCTGGTCGTGGAGCATGCACCATCCGAGAAAGCGATCCGACGAGATGTTCAGCCGACTTCGCCCGTGAAATGGGCAGATCCATCCGGTGTAACTAAGCTACCAAGCATGACAGCTTATGTGTGCAGTGCCATGCATGTCCGTGACTGAAGCACGGCAGCATGTACGTACGGCGAGTTGATCATCAGCTTGCTAATGATCAACGGAAGACGACACGGAGAGAGAAGAACAGAGGGAGGGAGAGGCCGGAGATGGAGAGGGAGGGGTTAGCTACCTCTCGAACCAGAGCGCGAAGGGCGCCATGACAGCGGCGGCAACGAGGTTGCGGTAGACGACGAGGACGAAGTGGCTCATCCCGCGCTTAAGGGAGGCCACGGCGACCACGTACATCCCCGCGAACCCCACCTGCAGCAGGATCATGGCTAGGTACGGCTTCACATCGCTCAAGACTTTTCCCACACCCATTCTGCTTGATCTCTCTCTCCAAACTCCTCGCTCGAAACCCTCTCACACTCCAAGCTGAATTGCTACTAGCTAGCTCAGGCTAAGCTCTTGACTTCACACGCAACTGCTACGGGCTACGGCTGTGATGGTGAGGCAACGAGCTCAAGATCGACCCGCCTTATGTAGTCCCCCGCGCCTGACTGTAAAGCAAGTTTAGCTATCGAAGTTGAATCAGCCGATATGCCAGATGCTGCCATTGATGGATCCGAGTCATAAGCACCCCGGCTCTGTCTGTGCTTGCTGTTGCAGTGCTGCTGCCTTGGGCTCAATATTCCTTCTTTAATATATAATTCCACTTCCAGTGAAAGGAGATTTAAGCCTCTAGATCTCTCTCAACCTCTCTCTCATCTTTCCTCCTGTGCTTTTCGAGCAAGTGCAGGGCGCATGTACATCATGTGGGTCACCTTTTTTAGGCTTTTAGCTGCCTGAAGAGGAAAAACTTGCGGCTACAGCCGTCAAGTCAAGGCTTGTGGGAAGTAACCAGCGGGGCAGAACTTCTATGTAACGGTACCATAGTTTGTTGTGATATTTTCTCTGGGTCTAGGAGTGTAGATTCGAGAGTTTCTGTGTCGGTAACAGATCTGTGGTTCGGAGGTGGTCAATACCTTCGGATCCGGTCGCCGGAGTCGTGGAAGACGTTCCGGCCATCCGCCCTTTGTCGGTGCGTTCCTCTGCACTTGGGCAGCGTCGGTCGGTGGAGAGGACAGTGGCGTTGGAGTCACGGCGACGTCGTCGATCTCTCGGTGGCGGCGGTCGTCGTGGCGGTGGTGCTTCCCGTCGGCACAGCGCCCCCCTCACAGATCGGGTTTAGGGATGTCGGTGGGGTGCGGCGGTACGGAAGAATCTAGGTCATGAGTTCCGGCCGGCCCCCCACCTCTATTTATTGTGGCGCTGGCGACAGGGGCCCACCAGCCATAATGGGCTGGGCGCCCTCGATCAGGGCGCGATTAGGTCAAGGGCCCATTAAGGCCGTTGGGCCAAAATGTGTGAAGATCAATTCCCAACATTCTCCCCCTTGATCTCACTTTATACTTTTACCTTTATTACTTTTTAACTTCACTCATTCCATTACAGATTAATGCATAGAACTGCCTCATCGTCACGATCAATCGCCGATAGACTTAACAGCTACAATACATTTTTCTGTTCTGAAATAGTTACTATACATTTTGGGCCATCTTTTAGTTCAGGAATCATAGGCTTTCCCTTAAACCCATGCCGGCAATATGTTCAATAAATACTTTGGGTGATAAGCCTTTAGTAAGCGGATCCGCTAGCATCTTTGCGGTGCTTATATGCTCAAGACTTATGATTTGATCCCGAACTTTATCTTTCACAACATAGTACTTTATGTCAATGTGTTTGGTAGCACCACTTGACTTATTGTTGTGTGCATACGTTACTGCGGGTTCGTTATCACAGTACAATTTAAGTGGTCTATAGATGTCGTCAACCACTTTTAAACCGGGTATGAACTTTTTAAGCCAGTTCACCTGCCCCGTAGCCTCATAACATGCTACAAACTCGGTATACATTGTGGACGATGTAGTGACGATTTGCTTTGAGCTTTTCCACGAAATAGCTCCTCCAGCGAGAGTAAACACATATCCAGATGTAGACTTTCTATCATCTCCCGCATAATCAGAATCTGTATACCCCACTATATGGAGTGAATCTGATTTTCTGTATGTCATCATGAGGCCTTTTGTTCCTTGCAAATAACGTAAGACTTTCTTTATCAATTTCCAATGCTCTGTTCCAGGATTGCTCTGGAATCTGCCAAGTAACCCGGTAACAAATGCTAAGTCAGGGCGTGTACATACTTGAGCATACTGTAAGCTTCCGACAGCTGAAGCATATGGAACCGCTTTCATTTAATCGATCTCATATTGGTTCCTGGGGCATTGAAAATCTCCATATCTGTCGCCCTTGACTATAGGTGCAGGTGATGGACTACATTTATGCATACCATATTTCTTTAATACTTTCTCTATGTATGCCTTTTGTGACAGTCCCAATACCCCTTTGTTTCTATCTCGGTGAATTTCGATTCCTAGAACGAAAGAAGCTTCACCAAGATCTTTCATATCAAAGTTAGAGGACAAAACCTTCTTCGTCTCCAGTAGCAGACTGACGTCACTACTAGCTAGTAGGATATCATCCACATACAAGATTAAGAAGATAAACTTTTCATCTTTAAACTTTAAATAAACACAGTTGTCCTCTATATTTTCTTTAAACTCAAATTTCTTTATCGTGCTGTCAAACTTCAAGTACCATTGTCTTGAAGCTTGTTTTAACCCATAAATCGATTTCTTTAGACGGCATCCCAGTTTTTCATTTCTTTCCATAACAAAACCTTTCGGTTGTGCCATGTAAACATTTTCCTCCAAATCACCATTTGGGAATGCTGTCTTTACATCCATCTGATGTAACTCTAAATCATAATGAGCCACTAGTGCCATTATGATTCTGAAGGAATCTTTACATGAGACCGAAGAAAAGGTCTCATTGTAATCAATCCTTTCTCTTTGAGTAAAGTCTTTTGCCACGAGTCGTGCTTTATATCTTTCTACATTCCCTTGGGAGTCGAGTTTTGTCTTGTAGACCCATTTACAGCCTACTGTTTTGGCTCCTTTAGGAATTACTTCTAAGTTCCAGACTTTATTAGCCTTCATGGACTTTATTTCTTCTTCCATGGCCTCAAGCCATTTTGAAGAGTTTTCACTTCTCATGGCTTCTTCAAATGAGGTGGGATCATCTTCCATTTGAAATTCTTCTGTCTGATAAACTTCATAGTCATCAGAAATAGCTGATCTTCTTACTCTTTGAGACCTTCTCGGGGCCTCTTCATTCTGTACATTTTCTGTTTGAGGCTGTTGTTGCTCCCCCTCATCTGTGGCAATAGGTTCTATTAGATCCTGAGAAACAGGTTCTTCATTCTCATTCATTGTTGCCACAGGAGGAACAATAACAAGTGCTTGCACCACAGTGTCTCGACCTGTCGGTGCAGCGACAGCAGGTAGTGTAAAGAATGGCTCTTGAATTATCGGAGTGGGCGCATAAGCCCGCTTCTCTTCAAGGTCAATCTCTCGAGCTACCATGCTCCCCCTCATCATCTCATCCTCTAAGAAGACAGCGTGTCTCGTTTCTACAAACTTTGTATGTCTATCTGGACAGTAGAAACGATAACCTTTTGACTTTTCTGGGTAACCAATAAAATGGCAACTCACAGTTTTGGGATCTAGTTTCCCAATATTTGGGTTAAATACTTTAGCCTCAGCTGGCCTCTCCCACACTCGTAAGTGGTTTAACGAGGGAACTCTACCTATCCACAATTCGTACGGTGTTTTCGGCACCGACTTACTTGGTACTCTGTTGAGAATATGAATGGCGGTTTTTAACGCCTCCATCCACAAACTCAATAGCAGTGTGGAATAGCTCATCATACTTTGCACCATATCCATCAGGGTACGGTTGCGTCTTTCAGCTACTCCATTTTGCTGAGGTTCGCCCGGTGTAGAATACTGGGCCACTATTCCATTTTCCTGTAGAAACCTTGCAAAGGGTCCAGGAACTTGTCCATACGGGCTATGCCGACCGTAGTACTCCCCCCCACGATCAGATCGGACTATCTTTATCTTTAAATCGTGTTGGTTTTCAACTTCAGCCTTAAATATCTTAAATTTATCAAGGCTTCATTTCTTTCTTTGATTGGATAAATGTATCCATATCGGGAGTAATCGTCCGTAAATGTTATGAACGAGTCATAACCATCTATACTCTTCACAGAAAAGGGACCACAAATATCCGTGTGAATAATTTGTAGAACTCCTGTGCTTTTTTTTGCATCTTTCTTAATTTTCTTTACATATTTTCCTTTAATGCAATCTCGACATTGTTCTAAGTCTGAGAACTCTAGTGGAGGAAGAATATCATTCTTAACTAGTCTTTCTATTCTCCCCCTCGAAATGTGGCCTAAACGACAGTGCCATAATTTCGACGACTCATCTAGAGTTCTTTTTCGTTTTCTATTTTCATTCATAGACAAGGATTCTTTAATCTCGCACGCAACGTTATCATTATCGCATACGATATTCACATCATCACGTAGTGATAGCAAATAAAGCTCATTTTGTAAGATGGCAAGACCAACGCATTCTTTATTAAACTTTATTTCACACTTGCCATTTCCAAAATGACAATTATAACCATCATTATCCAAACATGAAACACTAATCAAATTCCTCTGTAGAGATGGTACATAAAGAACATCTCTAAGTATAAGAATAAAGCCATTAGCTAGTTCTAATGAAAGATTGCCAACGGCTTCAACTTCAGCTTGACTCCGTTTGCAACTTTAATGCTTCTTTCTCTTCTTTGCGTAGTCCTCGTCGAACGGAATCTCTGCAATGAATTAGCAACATGAACAGTTGCTCCAGAGTCAATCCACCAAGTAGATTTCGAATATTGCACATATAGGGATTCATTTATAAAGGTAATAATGTTCTCACCTTTCTTTGCCATGATCATCTTTAAATATGAGGGACAATCCTTCTTGTAGTGTCCCGTCTTCTTGCAGTGAAGGCACTGATCTTTTTTCACTGCAAATTTATTCTGTTGAGGCTGATGGACAGGGGCTTTTCCCTTGTTCTTTAAGGAGTAGTTGTTAAAGTTTTTTCTTTTGTTATCCTTCACATAGTTGATAGAACCACCATGTGAAGCTTTAATTCTGTCCTCCTCTTGCACACACATTGCTATGCACTTTTTCAAGTCCCAAGACTCGGGTTGCATATTGTAGTTGACAATAAATGTTTCAAACTCTTTTGGCAAAGAAGTAAAAATCAGATGGATAAGGAGTTCATCCTTGAGACCCAGATCCATTGGTTTGAGCTTCGATGCCATATTGCTCATTCTCAGTATGTGCTCTCTTATGCCACCGTTACCACCAGAGTACTTTTCATTCACAAGTTGTCTAATGACTTGTGTGGCGTATGTCTTTGAAGAGCCAGTAAACAATCTCTTTGATACAACTCATTAAGTTGTATCTGCCTATAAATAAATCAAATAAAGTGAAAACATAAAAAACAGTAAAATTATATGTCTTATTTTCAACATTGGTCAAAAATATAACACACAATTTTATATTATACATTAAATCTACATTACCGTTGGGCAGAAATAGAAATAATGCATAAAATGTCAATTACAAAAATTATGATACTGTTATTATCAACGTTGGTCAGAAAATAACAATATCATAATTATCTGAAATTTATTACTATTTTTTTTTCAAAATTAAATTCTCCCGTTGGTTCGAATTTAATAATGAAAATAATTTCTTAAAGTACGCAGCGAAAAACAAAAATTTCTTTAATTTTCAGAAGCATTTACTTTATTTTTCTGTTCTGTCAAAATTATCCCGTTGGTTCAAATTTTAACAAATTTAATTAGGTAAAAAATTACCTAATTAATCAATTAAAAATGCCTCTGAAAAAGAAATGGAAAACCTTTTCTTTTGGGCCGAAATTGAAAATTCGGCTTGGCCCATTGGCCTGTTGCAATTCGTGCAAGCCAACCTGGGCTTGGGTCGAAATTTCACTCTCCCTCTTGGGCCAAATCTGGCCCATTTAGCCATCGCGCGATCTGGACCGTTGGATCGAGATCTAACGGATGCGCTCTTTTTTCGGAGGTATAAAAGTGGTTGAGGGTTCTTTCAACCCTAACACTAATTCATTTGCTCCTTTTTTTCTCAACCGCCTCTCTCTCGCGCTAGCGAAAAACACTGCGCGCTGGTCGAGGCGCTCGCGAAACGCGCGCCTTGCTCTCGCTCTGGCCGAGGCGCTCGCGCCTACGCCGCCAGACCGCCCTCGAGGCCGC
>BCLF01000066.1:1647573-1662513 GCA_001602275.1 Zoysia japonica | reverse complement strand
TGTATTTGCATCCATACCATCACTTTGAGGAGGCTTTCATCCATACCATCAAACCAGTCAATGACATAAGGGCAAGATGATGGTATACATGAAAAGTGCACTCAGAGTGGTGGTATGGATGGAATTATTCCTTTTTCTTTGCTCAGTGAACGGTTTCATTATGTGTGATATTTTCTTATGGCCTACAACATAAGTACTGCTGATTGACCTTAGTACCTCTGTATTTTGTTCTTTTATTTCTCTCAATTATGAGAATACCTAACTCTTTTTGTTACCTATGGATCTCTTGTACACTTAAACGCTTTGCCACTATGGTACTTATTTAGTTGACTTAGCTGTGGCTGTCCTTTTGTAGCTGTCAGTTAAATTAATCAAGTTGTGTATGCTCATTATTCAGATGACTGCAACAAACACATGCGCACACACACTCATCTTACTATTGAACAGTACTATGATAAGAACAACATATTTATGTACTGTGTTATTATATATGTGCCAAATCTGTTCACTCCCCTGCTAAACACCGTGCTCAAATGCTCCCTGAGGAAATGTTCCTGCATTTATGACCAGGAAAACCATTATGTATTTTGTTGATATTTAGCTGGCTCAATTATTTTTTTTTACCTTCAACCAATGTTCATTATGATGGGCATATTTTCGGCAATAGTTTTTTGACGTGACATCACAATTCTTTCATAATCAATCTCTTTTGAAAATACCCTCATAGATATTCTAGTAACTTGAGCTTTCATGTATATTTTGATACATGACAGTTTCTGAAATAAAAACTCGTGCAAGATGGAATATATGGCGGATTGTATCTCGACAGTTAATTATATGTTTTAGGGTAGAATCACATTCAGTTTCAATTTCTTTTGCATTCATACCTCGGCATATTCTTCCAAAAATTAGTCTGGCTTCTGTCTTTTTTTTTTTTACCTTAATGTATGATGCAAAGAGATACCGATACTCAGTACTATCCATACATTTACTAAGTTTCATATGGTTTTCAGGGACATGCCGGACACCTTTTCATCCTATATGCGCGAGAGAGTCAAAGCATCAAATGGAGATATGGGGGAAATCTGGACAGCCTAATGTTAGACTACCCTCTTCCCCCTCCCCTTGATGGTTTCTTTAGTTTCACTGAAGTGAATGTTGCTCACTTGATTTCCCTTCTCTTTTGTAGGTTGAGTTGAGAGCCTTTTGCTTAAAGCATTCTGCTGTTGGATTCATCAAGTCTCAGAACGATAACAATGCTTCTGGACAGAGTCCTTCAGAATCTATGCCAAATAACACAAATGCCATCACAGGAAAAATTCCAAAACTAAGATTCACACGCAAAAACAAGGATAAATTCATGAACTGTGAAACTAATCCCTCTAGCTCTGGTAACCTGATCAGAGTAGAGACTATTGAGCAAGGTCATTTACCTCATATGGTTAGAGATGCAAATACCCAACCAATCCGAGCCTGGAAAAATTCTGGTGATATTGCTGCAGTGCTTAGAGAGGTAATCCTGATATCCTATCCAATTAGAGTGAATAAACTTACGTCTAGCCATTGCGATATAGCATCTGAAGTTAATCTGTGCGCTGTTTTGCAGCTAATTGACAGTGGAAATGTTAGTGTTGGTGATATAGCATCTGAAGTTGGTATTTCATCAGAATCTCTGGAAGCTGCTCTTGTGGTACTTTGCGTATGTATTTTATATGTTACTATCTAACTTATTTACTAGCTATTTGCTAATCCTCTGACTGTCAGGGTGAGACTACCACTTTTTCTCATGGTTTGAAACTGAAAATCATCAAGTGGCTCCAAAATTATGAGCATATTCATGCTGATCAAGGAAATGCTCTTAAAGAAACCTCAGTGGCAGGGGATGTCAAGCCAGATGGATATGATTCCACACAAACCATGGATGTGAAAAGTTCAATGGTTCCAGATGATGACAGAGATGCACTTGATGATGTGTCTGATGCTGCTGTAATTGAACCCTCATCAACAAGATCTGGAAGCAGCAATGAGATTATGAAAGATAAAAATGTAACATGTACAAGTGCAGCTGGTATGGCTATTTTACAAAACGGAAACAAGAATACAGTTGAAGAAGGGCCCAGTCTTGAGTGCTTTCCTGCTTACAAATCTGAGTTTTGCCCAAATGGAAGCAAGGATGTTTCAATGGAAGCACATGGAAAATTGGTAA
The DNA here is from genome assembly GCA_001602275.1 of Zoysia japonica. Lineage (NCBI taxonomy): Eukaryota > Viridiplantae > Streptophyta > Magnoliopsida > Poales > Poaceae > Zoysia > Zoysia japonica. The sequence continues at coordinate 1,660,307 of BCLF01000066.1, read as the reverse complement.
GAAATATTATTTGAGTGGTATGTAAAGTTTTCTTTATTTGTTGCCTCTGAGCTGGCATTGAACAAAGTTCCAATGCATGGTGGTAGCTTGGTTATATTTGCTAACTGGCTGGTAGTATTGTCTGGAAATGGCATATTACTGTAGTATGATTTTTCATGATTCTGCCATGGAACATTCAGCCCTTTGTGTTGGAAGCCCCTCCTCCCTCTTTCCATTCTGCCTCATTGAAGACATCTTATCCCATACTCTCCACACCCCCCCCCCCCCCCATGCCCTTTTCAAATAGTTTATTTGACCATACGACCAAGATGCAATTTGATACATCCTTATGACAGATACTGAACACCACATCTGGAAATAAAGAATCTGGTACTTTCATGGACGTATCAAATGAAATTCAAGGTAAAATTTTTTCTGAACCGTTACTTCTAACTTTTTGTTTCATTGATCTTGCGATAAGCTTTTAGATGATTCTGCTTGCTATGTCAAACTATTCATTAGATGCTTCGGATTACCTCTATGGAAAGAAAATACAGTCAAATTATCGGCAACCATTTATATATAAAACAGACTACCTTAGACTTGGTCATTTAAATGGGATTTTTTTCATCACTTTCTTAGTGGGATCCTTGTATCCTTATTTTCTAAGGGCCACACATCCCACCGCAACAACACACAGACCCCAACATGCATGCAACACCTGTCTCCTCTTCATCCATGTTCCTGTTTGTGAATGTGCCATCTATGGATTGAAGTACATGATATATCTTATTTGTTAGGGCTGAACTTTACATGGTCTCATTATTTTGGCATTGCTATCCTGTTGTTGTACACCTGTATTTGGAAGGAAGTGTGGTTTACATGCTATTATCAGTGCATTTGTAATTCAAATGGATTGCATAATCGTTCTGGATCAAAAAAGACTGATTGCTCCTTGTTGTTGGGATGCAAGTGCTCTGTGTAGTCCTTAGCCTTCTCCCTTTCTGGATAGATCTTCGTACATTTCTAACAGCTGCCATTTCCTCTCAGCTCTCAAGCACAAGTAATACAAAATCCTATTGGTAGCAATATTTAGAGGTGCAAGGTTTAGATCTGTGGAATTATTGGATTTGTAATATTTTACGGCTGAAAAACCGTAGCTGTTAATTGAGACACAATTAAATTACTGCCAACAATTTCATTTCTTTTATGATCTCAAATGATTTAATATATGATTGAAATGAGTGCTAAGGCACTACATTTGCTCACGGTCTACATTTGCTCACGGTATTTTACTTTGTTGACCTGACCCACCCACTTTAATCACTTGAGGCCCCTTGGAGCTGACGAATTGCTCAGTTACCAATTTGTTTTTGTGAATGTTACAAGATGGCTCTGAAGTGGTAGTTATGTGGCCTGGTAGCCCTCTTAGTAGTCATGATTTCACTTATTTTTGTGGGCTCAAGTCTCAATGGGCAGCTGGTGCATGTCTCCCGCTTGCGCAGGGTCCGGAGAAGGACCCGACCAGCTCAAGTCTCAAATGGTATATTATACTGGCAACTGTTGTGAAGGATCATGAGAATTGATCTTCATCTCTTGTCGACCTGGATCACATTGATGTAACTCCTTCATGCAAGCTTAAAGTCATGTGCATAATCTATCAGTTCTTTTGTTACTTCTCCATCTGTTTCCTGAGATTTGTTGCATCAAGTTTTTGGTCAGTTTCTTCCCCTGATTCTTGCAATATACTGGGAACAGGTGCAATACTTGGAGCGAAAAGTAACGAATCGTCTGAGGCTGATCTTGGCTCGAAATTGGAAGGGGGAGTATCTTCACTGGGCCATTGTTTTGCTCAGGGTGATGGTGCTAAAATTACAATAAATTCAGTTGAGAATGGCATTGGTACTTCTTGCAACTATGATTTAGATTGTTTTCATGGACAACCTTTTCTGAAGTAAGTTGAGCATGTATAAGTGTTTGAATGTGTTGGTTCTTTTGCTGTTGTTTTCACCGACCTGCTTCAATTTTGTTTCCCTTTTGTTTTAAAGTCATACTTTTATGCACTTGTCGAAGCTGTTGTTTACCCAGTTTTGCTATATGTAGCTTTGATGATTCACGCTATTATATTCATCCATTTATAAAGAATAAGATGGCTCATTATTGGGATGCTACTTTCAAACAGGATTTTGAGGCATCATGTCATCATGGTAAGTTCGTGTCCCTCAGTTAAGTGCTATTCAGCTATCAGCGATTTACAAGTTTTACTTATATGTTGCAAAGAAGGTTTTTTCTAACTGATCTTACTTTCTGTATCCAACATTATTAGAGCAACCATCATCCTCATCCCATGGGAAAGCATCTGTCGAGTCCTTGCTAAAGCTTGAGGATACAATAGAAACAACTGCCGCAGATCGGGTTTTGAACTCGAGATCCTTGAATATTCTTGAGCATTCACCTAATGATGAAATAGAAGGGGAGATTGTGTACTTACAAGCTAAGCTGCTTGAAAATGCTATTGTTCTGAAGCACAGATATGGTAAGAATATTTCTTTTCTATTTTTATTCTGCAAATTCTGTACTAAAGAGGGAATGAAAACTTTGCGGACTTCTGTGTTCCTCATCCTTATTGCAATTGCAGAAAAAATGCTGGCAAAAGTTGTCAAGAATCTTTCGTGTGAGCTGGATGCTTTCAGTAAAAGAAAATGGGACCTTATTTTTGTAAATCAATATCTCCGTGATGTTAGAGAAGCTAAGAAACGTGGCAGAAAAGAAAAGAGACATAAGGAAGCTCAAGCTGTGCTAGCAGCAGCTGCAGCTGCTCTGGCATCCTCTTCACGTAATTCCTTGAGAAAAGATGTAATGGAGGACATAGCACCTGCTAATCAAGAGGTTTGTAGCTGCGCATTCTAGTAGTCAGTTCAGAAACTAGTAAGTCAACAGGCATTATCTCACATTTTTCGTTCTTGTAGGGTTCTCCAAAACTTGCTACTGGATCTTCAAGGGTTGGCCCGCGGACTTCTTTGTTGCCACGGGCTAAGGATTCATCAAAGTCGTCCAACAGCAAAGTATCACCAGAAAATAACTTCGGGAGTTTTCACATGCCAATTTCGTCAAAAGAAAATCCACTCTGCTGTGATATATGCATGCGAACTGAAACTGTGTTGAACCGAATATTTGTCTGCTCCAGATGCAAGGTCCTTTGGATTTTTTTTGCGTTTTCAGTTTTTATAGTGCTATAATTAACTGAGACTTGTTTAACAGGCTGCTGTCCACATAGATTGCTACAAAAATCTGGACAGCTCTGTTGGTCCCTGGAAATGTGAGTTTTGCGAAGATATTTCATCAGATGCTGCAACCATCAATGATCAATTGGGTTGTAATGGTAGAAAGTTACCCTTCGCACAATGTAGTATGTGTCATGGCACATCTGGTGCTTTCAGAAAGACCACAAATGGACAATGGGTTCATGCTTTCTGTGCTGAGGTAATTAGATGATAATCAATTTTTTTGTCTTTCTTCATTTGTCCTATAACTTCACAAATATTTTTGCAGTGGTTATTGGGCACCAAGTATGTCAGAGGTCAAGATAATCTAGTAGATGGCATGGTATGACCTCCTCTGTCAATGGTTACATCTCTAGTACTTTTTAGTTTTCCGTAATTGATATAAACTTTGCAGTCCTTTTTGTCATACATTTAATCAGAAGTTCCATCTGTTTCTTAGTGTTATTGTGGCGTGTGATATTGCCCTGTCTCATATTTGTGGTTGCTTGATGCTTTTGTTAGGAGAGCCTTGAAGATGGAAAGGATACTTGTTGTGTCTGCCTCCGCAATGTTGGAATGTGCTTAAGGGTACATCATCATCCCTCTTTTAATCTAGACTTGGAAAGACTAAGCACTTATACAATCTTGCTAAATTTGTCTCTTTCAATGTGCAGTGTAATAGTGGTGACTGCCAAATTACTTTTCATCCTACTTGTGCCAGAAACTCAGGTTTCTATATGAACACAAAAGGTTTTGGTACTACGCCACAGCGCAAGGCATATTGTGGCAAACACAGTGTAGGGCAGAAAGAGGTAAGGTGTAGCACCACACCAGGGTGATCTTGATTAATGAGTAAACTGTATGGCAAGTCATCAAACATGTCCTGTAGCCCAAATAGATCACTGTTCTTCGAAATAAAACTAATATATCACTGAACTATTCAAGTGAGTCATGTCACTGATGAGCAAGCTAGAATGAAAAACCTGTTTATTACATATATGCGCAACCTTTTTACATGAAAACAAAATGGCATAGTTGCACGTGTATGACGTGTTTGGTAACTTTGGTTACCTCCAATGCAGTTTACTCAATTAATATATCTATTGGTTTTTGTTTTGATTCTCACATGGACCTAAAAGTTTCACATATATTCTGCATGCCAATATGGTGCTGTAGCTTCTATCTATATCTTAGCATCCTTTTGGAATTTTTTTCCACAGGCTGATGCCAAACTATATGGACCTGAAGAGCTCAAGAGCATGAAACAGATGAGGGTCAGTATTTCTTATTTGTGTTTTTTATTTTTCCTTCCCTCTGTATTGGTTAACAGAATATTTTCCTTAAATAATAGAAAAGCAATGCAGTGTTTCTCCTAGGTTACAGTATAATGTTTCGTTACCCAAATATTTGGAAACCTGTGTTTTGCCGATGCTCTGATTAATTATAGTCACACAGGCGATTATGGCTATTCCAGTTATCCAACTATTTATGATTTTAATTATTTGCTCCAAGCCTCCAAATATTGGCTTTGTTACATCATCTTTGTCATACCAATCATCCATTGATAGAATCCCTTGTTAAACACGGTTAATTATATATTTAGACCTACTGATTATCTTCAGCTACCCAGTAATAACTGAGTAATAGTTTGGGTTACTATCACTATTGCAGTGGCAGGTCTCATCAGTCACTACCAGGGTTTATGATTTTGTTTAAACCGCTAAAACCGGTCGGGACCGGTTTAACGAAAACCGGAAAAATCGGTCAAAAACTGCTCCAAACCGAAAATTCAAAATTTGAACAAACTGCTACAGTAAACAGGCCGGTTTATTTCAAAATTTGAAACCCACCGGTTTCACCTATTAGCTGACCGGTTTTCAGTGTTCCGAATTTTTTCAAATTTTCAAATTTTTTAAAATTTTTAAAACGAAAACCGGACCGGACCGGTTTCACCGAAAACCGAGAAAACCGGCCTATTTTGAACGGTTTTGTAAACCTTGCTCACTACTCATAGAAACATTTTTGTAGACGATAGCCAAAATTTACAACAGGGTAGCTGAACTTTTTGTTGGTCAAGAAATATAAATCTATCGCTAAAGAAAAATGATTACTTAAAAATTCTTTGTGGTTTCTGGCTACTCCCTCCATTCACTTTTACTTGTCATCTAGCTCTGGGCATGGGAATTAAGCAAAGTGAAAAAGGTATGATACATAGGAAATGTGGAGAGATAGAGATGTATTGGGGAGAAAGAAGTATTGGGAAGTGAGAATGACAAGTATTTGGGAACAAATTTTGAATCCTAGAATGGCAAGTAAAAGTGAACGGAGGGAGTGGTAATTATTGACCAGGGTAGGTTTTTGTTATGAAATGCTGTATTATGGTAATTTAGTTTACTTGTTTTTGCTGGTGTTTATTATTTAAATATTTAAACAAATGGTTGAGGCACATAATAAATGATAAAACATGAATTCTGGTGTTTATTTGCGTAAAGCCCCCACACCAGGCATGAAAGAACTTGAGGGTGAGAGAACTGGGGCAATACATCACAAAGAAATAATGCTAGGGATGCCAGGTTTACATAGAGCGGCAGATGCCACAGGCACATGGATTATAAGATGGACGACATAAATCTCTAAATCTGGCAGTTAGCTACAAATAAAAGAATTCTATCTATACTCATCTATACATGGTAGGTTATCTAGGACCTATACAAAAATCTATCAAGGTGATTCTAAAAAAAAAGAGAAAACTCTGTCAAGGTGGAAAAAACGATATATGTACACTGCACATTTAAACCAAACTCCATATTCATTTTTCATATTCATATGAAAATAGAGCCAGGAGAAGGATTCCTCTTTTGATCATCAGGATTTTCTTTTTAATGTATATATTTTCTTTTTTGTCATCTATTGCAGTGACATAGGATGATAGGAAATCTTTAGGGTGTAAATACGTAAAGCAGTTCATTTCTGTTTGCTATGCCTATGCCTAATTTTTGCACACTGGTCACTTTGGTTTTCATTACTAGAAGTTTTGTTTTCCATAGGACACCCTTTTAGTCTCTACAAATTCATTGAAATGAATATATCATTTTTGCAGGTTGAATTGGAGAAATTACGTCTGTTGTGTGAGAGGATAATTAAGAGAGAGAAGGTGAAGGTATGCTTGACTTGAAATTCTAGTACTTGTAGTGCATCTAAAGCTGCTGAATTACACCGGCAAGCTATATATCTACCTGTCCACCTTTGCATATCAGTGACAGAATCCCTCATGCTTGAATTATAAATATCCCGTTGGGATAATAACACGTCACATTTTGTTTTATTCAACAATCAGGAACCTTCTTGTTTGATGTTAATTCATGCTAGAAGGATCATAGAATGGATAACTTTAGGGTGTAAGATTGGGGTCTTCTATACACATTCCATTGGGCTATGATTTTGTGTAATTATTTCAGAGAGACGGTTCTTTGTGATCTGATGTTGTGTTGTTATTTCAGAGAGAGACAGTTCTTTGTGATCACGACATACTTGCTAAAACAAAGGACACTGTTGTTTTCTCCTATCTTGCATCTGGAGCAAATTCAGAATCTGCCACTACTTCAGTCAATAACAAATCTTACAGTGGAACTGTGCAAAGATCTGATGATATTACAGTGGATAGTACTATTTCTCGGAAAAAGACCATAAGATTTTCTTTGAATAGCAGAGATGCTGAGAGAAACTCTGCTGATAGCTCAAGGACGCTGATATCGTTCAAACGCAAGTTGGGTGAGAGGGGATCACTTGCTGGTAAACAACTTCCTCAGAGGCCAGTGATTGCCTCACAAAGACTAGAAGATGGAGGAAAGAAGACAAAAGATAAGGTGTGTAGCTTTTACCTTTTTGTTTAGGTTTTAATTTGTTTCCCACACTTTTTTTTTAACCACATAACTATGTGACAGAAGGGAACTTTTCAAAAAGAGCTTGTTATGACATCCGATCAAGCTTCTACACAGAACCAACGCCTTCCTAAGGGATATGCCTATGTTCCTCGGGACTCTCTTTCAAAAGAGCAGGCGTGGAATAGGAATGTACAGGCCGACAATCCACAAGAGCCTGGCGGATAAAGATCAAATGCGATTGAGTTGGTTCATTTCTTGTATTGGAAGGCCAAAAAAGAAATTGCAACCTTTGGTCTCCACAACCGACAACCATAAGCTGCAAGAGGTATTGGCCAGTGCTGTTGCCACAAGACTACAGGCAATCAGTGTGACCTTTTGGACCCAAGGTGTACGATGGTGCCGGTTGAGTTATTTTGAATGAATGTATGATGTGGCACTGCAACAAGGAGGTTTAACCCCACCCAGGTAACTCGGATGGACAGTAATGTGAATGGTTTCACCTGCCTGGGTTATACAGAAAAGAGGCGGTCAACTGTACATATGGAATGTTGTTTAGAGTGCAGGCTTTGCGGAATTGCTTTGTACATTCTTTCCTTTCCGAATGCTAGTTTAGTTATGCAGAAGAAAAGTATCCTTTTTTGGCTGCACAAGAAAGGAAATTACATTGGTCCATTGGCAGGGTCGGGGACAAACTGCAGGGGTGTTTATCCACAACATAGGGTGAGAAGCATATTCTTGATCCGTGTTGTTTGTAGTGATGTAGACAGTGCCCAAAGTAATGACCTGCTAAACGATATCGTACATGGTGAGGAATTATCTAACTGATTAGTATATTCGTCGCTGGTCACTTTCTGAGTCTTGTCTTTTTTGGAAAATAGTGCTCTCTTATTCACAAAATTAACCGGTGTAGATGTGATTACTCAAGATAAAAGCAGTTGGGATTGATCTATAAGTTTGTAGATTGATAAAGGTATGTTAGGTAAATTTTTTTATCTTATTTGCTGGATCCAGAGATATTCATCTGAGACAGGCTTTTTCTGCGTGCCGTCCAGATGGTAACCTTTTTTTTATGAGAAAATTGATTGAATCCAAATTATGTTCAGAATGTGGTGGATCATTATTTTTATATGTTTTGTTTGAGCTATGCAGGCTGTGCGTGGTACATTATTTCTCAGTATTTGTTATTCTCAGAATGTTTTGAATGTACTATGCTGTTCCTGTGTATTCTGCGGCGGCACTTGTTGGTATAGTTGGTGGTGGAAGGCCAGCAGTGATACAATATTTCTTTCCTATATAACCATGGAGACTTGTTTTCCGGATGGAGCTGGATCCCAACAGTACTCTTGAACATCAGATTTCAGTTTCCGCATTCCACTGTACTTATGCAGGTTAGGGGCTAGTATGTCAGTTACGGTATGGCGTTTTGTTTTTTCATTGTGGGCCTGTTTGGCTGATGTCCACCGCGCTCCAAAATTTGCCACGCCACACCTGTGGCGCCGCGCCGTAACTCGCTGCAGTTCTGGTAGAATGAGTAGCATGTGGTTCATTTTTTACGCCACGGGACGCCGAAAGTTTGGCGGTTATTTTGCTCGCCGTACTTGTGGCGTGGCCGCGAGTCTGGCGTGGCGCGCAGCTGGGGGACCAAACATGCACTTTGTTTGATATTTCTGCTTGTCAGAGCCAGTAATTATTCGATGACCGATATACGCGATGCGATATCTTATTCTCGTAAATTTTTCATATTTTCTTGATTGGACTTGGGCAATCGGAAGGAGAAGCTTCGATCCAGCTGTAGTAGCCATACGATGATACGAATCAAGGTCTTCAGTACGAGTAGACGGCAGCTTGGCCGGACAAATGAAGGTCTTCAGTACGACGCGAATACGCCAGCATCCGCCTATACTACCATCCTACTCGAAGAATAAATCAAGAGTGTACGTATGCGAAGGATTTGGCTCGTTCCAATCCAGACACATACCCGGCATGAACAGAAAATATCTATGGAACCTTAGATAGAACAGGTGACGCCGGCGGCCATGGGGCGGTCCACGTGTCATCGCACGCTGCCGAAAGCCACAGGACTACGGTGCGTGGGGAGGAGAGCAGCAGGTACACCCGCTGTACGACAAGAGCCAAGCAAGCAAAGCACCGGTTCAAAAGCTCGCACAAATCAGATCACCGGACACGTCGCTCCTGCCTCACTTCCACTCGCCGTCGCGCTGATCCTCGTCATGTCTCGACTCTCGAGGCCTTTTTTTCGAGACGCGACTACAGCCTTTTCTTCCCCGGGAGAAGATCTGGCAGGGGATTCTGGGTAGGGGGGCACTGCCGCCCAGCTCATGGGAGCCTCTCCCTTTGGCGTACTCCAGACTGCAAAGACGGTCAAAAGCTCAAACCCCAGTTCGTAATTGATCTCTTTGGGTCTATCCTTGGCCCATCGTTTCTGGTTGCTTGTGATTGCAAGAACCAACGAACAGTAGTGACCATCGCGAGTGGTAGTGCTAGCTTTTGGACGGGAATATTTGCCCGTCCTGCGGATGGGGGCGTTCCATCGGCCAAGCCGAGTCGTCGTCGTCGATGCGCGTGGCTCCGTCGCCCTCAGCGAAAAAGCGAGACAGATTCGGTGGCCCGCGCGGGGATCGATGGCACCTCCCGCCTCCGGCCTACCGCCATCATCGAGACATCCCTGCCCACGACCGCGCAATCACTTGCAGGGTCGCTACTATAGTTTTCAAAACTGATAAAAACCAACCGATTTTTGTAAAACCGATGAAACTGATTCGATTCGATATTATCGAATCATCGGTTTTTGTTGAAAACTGTATCAAAATATTATATCAAAATGATAAATCACCGGTCAATTTTTCTCGAAAACCGAAACTTTCCAAAACCCCGGTCGCTGCTCGCTGCTGTCCGAGAACAGGGTGTTCGTCCTGATGACACGGACGCCACAATGATGGCAACGCTACTGCAGGCCGGGTCGAGTTCGTACAGTTCCGCGTCCTTGGCTGTGGTCGAAAGGTGATGACGCGGCGATCGAGCTAAGCACACGCACATCTACCAGTCGCAGGTTGCGTTCCCACTGGTTCGCGAGCGTGTCGCTCGTTCCTTGACCATCTGATGTATGGAGTCGTCGTATCCCTGCCGTTTTCTTTACTTGGCTTTGCATGAACGAGTTGCACGCCGCTGCTCGGATCGTATCGCGTCTAATCATCGGTACTAATCATATGTGACCTGCAAATGAACAAAACAAATTAGTCACGCAAGGTTTCTTCCAAGCTCAGGATTTCTTCTTCTACTCGTCTACTCGATGTCGTTAGTCGTGCGCGCGGTTTCTTGTATTTGAAGCCCTGACAAGAGGCGCAGTAGGAGAAGGATCGAATCCGATTGGTTGCTCCAAAAGCTCGCGAAGTTGATTGCAGGCCTCTCCCACTTACCATGAATTGCGTGGTGATCGAGCGAGCCGAACAAGTACCAAAGCAGGCGTACCGTTCCGATCGCAACTAACTCAAAGCGGATGCTTATCTTATTCATTTAGTGATCTGTCCTGTTAAAGAAGATATATTAACATATATACCCACCAATTAGGGTGCGTTTGTAACAAAGGATTTCCAAAGGAATTTTGAAGGAAAAGTTCCTATGTTTTGCTGACGTCACTGTGCGTTTGAGACGCAAGAACGGGTGAGAAACTTTCCAGAGGAAAAGCAGTTTTACTTGTACTTTCACAGGAATAAAAAAATGAGGTAAATCCAATGGAATTGGTGGCGCTCGTGGGCGTCTTCTTACAGGCGTGCTTTTCCTTGATCTCGGTGTCCTCGTCGGCGTAGAGTAGTTTTCGAAGAAAAAAAATATTTCTATATTAATTAAGTACTAATGATTGCCTATCTGTTCCTTCTAAATATTTTTATTACTTTATTATTTTAACTTTAGGTTTTTCTATTTTTCATTCTAAAATCCAAACATTAAAAATTCTCAATTTCTTTGTTTTCTATTTCTGTAGTTTTCTTCTCTCCCTCGTTCCTACATTTACAGGCCTAAAAAAGAATTCAAGTACTAAATATTTTGATTCTTGTGTTTCTGTTAATGCATTCCAAACACTTTTAATTTTTTTATCTCTGTTTTGTATTTCTGTGATTTTTCTATTTTTTTCATTCTTACGTATTTTTTTTCTGTTTGTTTTTCATTCCTCAACGGCCTTAATAGCCTAAAAAGCTGGCGGAACATCGATCACCCATGCACAAGAGACAGAGACTGCCGTGTAAACTACGCGCCTACTTGCAGTGCCGTAGCCGTAAAACTGGCAGCCAGTTGCAAACTTGCAATATTATTCTTCCGCGGTAAGCCCGCACCGGCCGTCGTACGGCGACCCAACGGCAACGCGAGAATGATTCTCCTAATGCTTTGCACGACGCACGGGCGCCCCCAGGAGCCATGCCGGATCGAGGAAAACACGCGGGAGACACGGCCAAATGGGCCTAAATCCCGCAGATGGGACGGGACGGCGGCCGATGCGCGCACCACGGCCTCGTCGGTCCGTACGGATCTGCCAGCCGCCGCGCCGAGCGAGCTCCAGCGAGGGGGAACCGGGGAAAAACGAGAAAAGCGCCCGCTCCGTGGAGGTGCACTGCCACCACGACCGCGGATGGGTGGAAATGCCGGACCGCCCGGACATGGGGTGGGGACGTGGGGTGCGGGTTCGCGATGCGTATATGCCTGGGACGACGGGGCGTGGAATCACGTAAGCAACGCGCGCAATCGACCACCACTCGACCGGCCGGCCTCGGGGGATTATGCCGTTGTAGGTGCGGGCGGGGATCTTGCCTGGCTGCTCCGGAGGAGAACGGCCATTTTTTTAAGGCGTTTTTGGCTTTTCTCTGTACGGCTAGCCAGACCAGTTTGTTGCGATAAAAAGACGGTGTGATCTCTGTCACTTTTCAAATGGTTATTTGAAATTATTTTTCAAGCTATATGTTCATTTCAAAATTCTATACCACATTACTCCATTTTAAAATTATTATCGCTGGTTATTTCAAATTTAAACTAATAGATGGCAACATGTTTAGAACGGAGAGTAAAACGTACTGGTGTTTTTTTATCACAAATTCTATGGGACTCTGATAGCGGTTTACCATAGTAAGACATGCTAAAATATATTATAAGCCAATGCATGCACTCACTGTCATGTAAAGACTCTGTAAAGATTCTGCTCTGTTTGTTAGAGCAATTTAAAACTGCATCCTGTGACCACGATCAGCAGCATCAGTACGTAGGCTTCCATGGCGCCCAGACCTACACCGTAGCGGAGTATGAAGGAGCAAAGCTCTATGTGGCGATCAATATGACAGTCTACTCATGACAGCATGATATCCACGACAAAGACAACAATTAGACGCCGGTTCCTATCATAAACTCTACCTGGTTGCGTATTCCAGCTGAAATGGAATGGAAGTATGCGAGAGATATTCTATTGTCCTCGCGTTTGATGAGCTCGAAGAGCCTCCCAGCATCGCCGAGAACTTGAATACACATATTGGGGGCCGAATCGATCAGCAACTTGACCTGTCTCACTCGTCAATTTGGAGTTTTTTTTTGGGGGGGGGGGGGGGGG
>BCLF01000066.1:1632164-1645814 GCA_001602275.1 Zoysia japonica | reverse complement strand
GGTTTTTTTTTTTTTTTTTTTTTTTTTGCATCAGCCTTGTTCTCCTTGTCTGATACTACACCTTTTTGCATGTAAAAATACTAGAATTAGCACTTTAGCAGATCAATCGGTGTATAATTAATACTGTAGCTGAATTATTAACAGTCAGCACAGGTCTTCTTCATTCTCTATATCACTAGTACATCTTAATTATTTCTGTTTCAAAATTTTGCACCTTTGTGATGCATGTGAAGTTTGCTTCGAGTGGAATTTGAACGATGAGCTCCAAAAATTCGGAATCCAATTCCATCAGCTAAGAACAGAACACCATGAAGGGATCAGGCATCGACCTCAAATTGGCGATGCGTGTCTTCCAACGCGTTCAGATACCTTTTCCCTTTCTCCTTTTGTTGTCACTCACTCTGTTGCTCAGCATTAGTACTAATCATGGCTTCTTAGACATGAATCGTTCATGGCGGGCTCCGGTCCGGACCAGATGACGAGGGGACAACGCGCATTTCGGCATCAGTGCTCGGGGCCTATTGCGGTCTTGCCCTCTTCAGGTGTAGTGCACCTTTCCCTTTCCGCCTGTACGAAAATTGACAGACTGATACTAATCCCTTCCACTTCGTTTTTAACGTGGGGTTATGATGGATCCTTGGCGACCCGTTGGAACTTCGAAGACAGACGCGCGCGCATCGAACAATTTCATCAACATTTGACCCCTAATTTAAGCCTGAATTGATTTAATAGATCGTGGAAGGCTTCAGACTGAATTGATCACTCAGCAACCCAGATGGAATTCATTTGAATTTCGGCCATTCTCAGTGAATTATCGGCGTCGTGGATTATGCAGATGAGACTGAATTTTTATCCATTACATCGTGATCGGACGTCTACTAGGCAACACGCGTCACGGGGGCCCATGCCCCTTACTGAAAAAGTATTTAGCGCATATAGATTTTTACAACAAACTTACTTTTCAAAATTGGTAGTATAACCTTATGAAAGATGAAGTAAGAGCAACTTCGGTCATGGAGCGACGAACGATAATCTAACCCACACAAGTGAGTCACCTTAACTCTGCAAGTTGAATTTCATTATAGTCAAAAGCTCAAAGTGGAACTGAAATGTCCACCACAACTATTCTTATAACTGATGACATTGGCCACCTTGAGTTGAGTATGCAAGTTGATCTTCATTACAGTACAGTCAATGTCTCATTTTGTGCAAGCATAGTTGAACCACCACTTTTCCAGAGTAATAGATGTGCAGTGAACAAACAATCGGATGAGATTTACTAGCACAATAATCACACAAAGTGCAGAGCTCACTCTCCGGTTCCCCAATCTTCTAACCCCGACAGGAGTCAGAAAAACATGGCGTCCTGGGTCGTCGCCTCCTTTGCCGTGCGCTTTATGCCTTTGAGCTTTTGCTTTAGCCAAAGAGATGTTAATGGCCGCATTTTGGTAGCGCCACCCAGCTAGTAGCAGGTGGTCCTGACCTGATCCGAGAAGATAATGATCCTTCAATTCTCAGGGCACGGAGTGATGCAGGGTCAAGCCATCGACGGAGGTGACAGCACCACCAGCTTCTTGTTTAGTTGCTTCACAAGTGGTGATCGGAATTTCGCGTCCTGGCTACCGTAGCGAGATGCCATTGGGCGGCGAGTCTTGATCCCGGAAGCCAATTTTCTGTCAGTGCAGTTTAGCGTTTTCTATGAGATCTCTACGAATATTTAGCGCGTCGCTGGAAAGAAAATCGCACCGATTGCTGATATTAAAATCTTCTAAGTGTTCGCTTAATTGTTTCTTCAACTTATTAGGTACACTTGCGCAGGGTTTAAAAAACGGCGGTAAACTGCTCGGTTTTCACGGTTTTCGATCTTATCACTGCGGTTCGGTTTGAGCGGTTGACCGATTTTTATTTTAAAAATTTATTTTTTTTTTGAAAATTCGAAAACCAGTCAAATCTAGCGGTTTACCGCTCAAACCGATTTGATTTCAATTTCAAAAAGAGTAAACTGTAAAAACCGATCGGTTTTCTTTAAAAAAATTGATTTTCAAGTTTATCTTTTTCTTATTTATAGCAGTTTTTTTTGTTTTCGCAAAAACTGCTAAACAGGTGAACTACGGTTTTCTAAGCCAAAACAGTAAGTTGAACCTGCTCTTGTGTGAGCAATGCTACATCTAAGTATGAAACCTACAAATTTCTTACGAACCAACTTAGAAACGGTCCACGTCAGGGAGGGAGGAGGTGGGGGGAGTAGGAGCACCGTTTCGTTCGTAGGAAGTTAGTAAGATTCGTACGAAGATCCAGCATTTCTCTGCTTGCGCTTGCACTGTCTAACTGTCAATAGAAGCAGAAGAAAATAGTAGTCCCTCTTTTATTTTCTGTTGTCAACTTGACATAAGGACAATCTGTTTCACGGAGAGAGAGAGAGAGATAAAAGTTTCAGAGTACCGTGATTTGGTACCAGCTCGTATATACGGGGTTGAATTGTTCACCAAGGACACGACTGAAAATTGTAAATGTACTGTTGCCACGGGCAACACTCTATTAGTTCAAGTGTCGCTTTCAATCAGATATTCTGTGCATGGAAAAAATAAGAGAAATGAAATGAAGATGTGAAATAGTATTACGGTGTGGAGCTTGACATGCTTGTGCGGTCAATAGAAGTTCGGCACGTGTACCATTTACGAGTTGTTGAATGTTGAGGTCCCTACCATCTACTCGCGATAGAAGATTGGTCGAGATCAGGGCCTGTCGAGTGTCGAGATAGGCACGCGATGCAAATTGACAGTGTCAATGGATCGACGAGGCATGAAGCCGTAGAACTGCAGCACAGCCTCCGTCAGGGTGTGTGATTAGACGCATCGAACTTGCAGTTGTCGTGCCAAATTGCATGTGGGAGAATTTCCAAGTGCCTACACATTCAGGACACATCACTGCTTTTTAGTAGTAGTCCCTAGCCTTGCAGGGTTGGTACAGTTGCGAACCAAGAAGAAAAGACGGCGCAAAAGGCTAAGCCTTCTCGAACGATAAGTACACTGGGGACCTGGATAATCACAACGTGCCGTTGGATATTCTTTGCGTGTCCCGCATTTTTATTCCGATTCGAAGTGCCGATCAATTGCTCTCACATGTTTTCGGCGACATTTTCAGCACAGTGGTGCTTGCATTGCGACGTCGAATCTTGGCCAGTGAGTCGACACTCAGCAGCAGTCCACTTGTTGCGCAACCCGGCCCAGATGCTTGGGGAAAGTGGAAAGTATTTGGAACGAGTGTGTGTTTGTGCCGTGAAAGAGCAAATGCATCTCGCTTCTGGCTGCTAAACGGTTCTATTCCTATTCCAAAGGATTGGCAGATAGAAACGTGCAACACATTGTTGTTTGACGCAATTAGGGCGTCTTGGAAAATATGCAGATCTACAGATCACAAACGCGATGCTCCAACCAAGTCGTAGCTAGTTGCACGGTTAAATTATTGAAATGTGCTCTCGGCTGAAAACCAGGAAGGGCCATGCTAGGAACTGTATTTGCCATTCTTTTCCCCTGATATTTCTTTTCTTTGCATCTCTAAATCATGGACTAGCATTGAGATCTGACTCCACGAAGAATTCACCTCTTGCCTGAAGTTATCATTGTCTCATGGAGGACTTCGTTTCCTGAAGCCGGCAAAGAAGGCATTCAAGCAAAGTAGCGTATCCAGGGCAGAACATGTGATCAAAGAGGATGGTCTGCACTCTGCAGAGAAGAGAAACAACTACCGCTTTTCTATTTCCACATGACAGCAGGGTCACATTTTGGTAGAAAAGCAGCAAAGAGAAGCATCCTGCTTGGGCACAATAGATGGGGAATTTCGAAAAGATAAAGTCATAAATCAGAAGTAATGATACGCCTAGCAAGATTGATGACTGCTTCAAAAGCATTGCCGTCGGTCATGATCCCGCTCACTTGCCTGCCAAAACGAGGCTTACAAGTTTGCTACAGAATACAACTAAGAAATTCTAAACAAAGAGTAGAAAACTAGGCAGCAAACGAAAAATAGCTGTGTTTGACGTGATTTCTTCGTCGAAGGAGCTTTAGAAACCAAGCTTCTTCCAGCCGGGCCATTTTCCTTAGAAACTTTTGGGCGTGTGAAGGGATGGCCTCTCGCCGAGGAGCCTGGTGAAGGAATGTCGCCGCCTGCTTCTGCGGGTGCCGGCGCTGATAACGGAGGAAGGAATGTCGAATCATGGTTTACTGTGGTGGGGGGATCCGTGAGCGCAGGAGATTGATGTGGTCCTGTATGGAAGAAGCCATGAAATTTTCAATGTGAAGTTGGATACGCTGACCAAATGAAGGATATCGTTAGTAGATAGTCAAAAGCAGAACGAGACGCCGTAAACATATAAGCCAATTTTCCGCATTATCCGGTACATCGGTTTCAAATATCAATCCAGTTATATCATTTACAAGCTCATCTTAATATGTTGTCAAAGCCTTAGAAATAATTACCTGGGCATCTCTGTTGAAGGCTTGTGTCTAGGCTGAAAAGAGAGAAAATAAAGGGTAAGTCATGAACTCATAATACGAGTAAGTGGGAACAAAATAGAAAGCATTGGGCAACATGTTGCTTACGAGGCAGTAATAGTTCCGTTAACGAAACCTCTGTAGCTGCAAGACGAAACATTGCAGCCTGCACTTGTGGGATGGGTGCTCACATTGCCAAGCATCACATTGCTGTTGGGGCACTGCATGTTTGGGCATGATCCTGATAATGAAGTTGACGTGCAATATAAACTGTAGCAGAACCGGAAACAAGGGTAATGACCAAACTGTTAATTTCAGCGGCAATACAAAAATGAAAAGAAAAGAGTGGGAAGTGTTGAAGCAGATATTTTACTTGAGATTGTTTGGTCCGCAACTGCATTGCACACAGTTGCCAGCAGTAAGCGCATAGGTCCCATTTGCTACAATCAATCCATGATCCGAAGAAGATTTAGGAAATGTTGATGCACATGCTGAACACAGAAATAAACAACAGTTATCAATAACACTGGTGGAGAGAATGCTGTTTCCCGGGGGGGCGGGGGGATGTGGGGATTGGAAATATTCACAAAGATAGCTCAGCAGGAAGGAAGTTTCCATTTATATAGACAATTACTGAATAACTGATCATTCACCACAATGTGGTCTTAATTACTGGGTAAAAGATTCCAAAACCAAAAACAGAGTGAATACTACGGAGTAACTAGGAACACCTGAGCATGCAATATTCTGGTAACTTCCCGCTGCATTCCATTCTAGTATCGTCGGACAACTTCCAAGTCATTTTTAGCTCAACTATATTGTCGGAACGAAAACATTTAAAGTCCGGAGGTAGTATTCTGTTTTTAGATCACCGCAGATCATCAGAACAGGGCAAATAAGATGATCCAGTTGCACATAAGTGTACCTGGCAATGGGATCGCGAGAATGTCGCCCGGCGCGGCGACAGGGCTCCCCATGGCGTTCGCATTCATGACGTCCGTGACCGTGGTCTCGTAGCTCGCGGCGATGGCGGGAACAGTATCCCCGACCTGTACGACGTAGGAGAGGTACAGGGCGGGGAGGTTGTTGTCGGATGAGTTGAAGCAGACGCAGGGCAGCGGCACGACGAGCTTCTGCCCGGCGTCGAGCGGCGCGTCGGGGTCGGTGGAGGCGAGTCCATTCTCGTCGCGGATCTGGTCTGCGGACGCGAGCCCCGCGAAGACGACGTCGGCGACGGTGGCGAGCGTGTCGGCCGGGCGCGCGGCGTAGCGCACGGAGACCGACTTGCGGACGCCGTCGGCGCAGGAGCAGCGGGTGGGCACGCGCACGAAGAGGCCCATGGGCAGGATGCGGTGCGCCGCGCCCGGCGCCGCGAAGTCGAACGCGTTGGCCGCCATGAATGAGGACGGGTCGGCCCCGAAGAGCGCGGCCACCTCGGACACCTTCATGTCGGCGTAGAGCGTGTAGCCCAGCAGCGCGGAGCAGGAGTCCGACCCCGAGCACGGCTCGATCGTCGTCTTCGCCTCAGCGCGGCGCGGAGCCGCGGACAACAGGAACACCGCCAACGTCACGGCGGCCGCCGCCACCACGAACGCACGCAGTCCCCCCATTTCTTCCGAGACGGGATTGAGTCGAGTGGGAGCGTGAACTCTGCGACGAGAGTAGAACAGCATGGGTACTCCAATGGCTTGTGATATGGTTCAACTGGAGCGGGGCCAGTATGTCAGCGAGAAGTTGGAAAGGATGCGTCGGTGTCCGATGAAGTATAATGGCGGGAGGAGGATGTTACTAACCTCCGTTTACAAATGCTCGTCAGTTTTATCTTTTTTATAAACTTTTTGACCGCTCGTCTTTTTTAAAATTTTTTGACATATAGATATAAAAAATATACATTTTCAAAGTATATACAATAACAAATCATATGATGTTATTTATAAGTTAACTAACGAAATAATTTTAAAATTATAATTAGTCAAAGCATAAATAGTAAAAGTCAAAATTGCCAAGTATTTGTAAACGGAGGTAAGTATTTGCTTTTGGCGCTAGGGGAAGAGGGAAAGGTACTGCTCTCTCTATTTATAATTATAAGTTATTTTAGCATTTAAATTTTATTTTTAAATATATGTTATTTTTACTTTTCAATACATATTTTTTTTTCAACACATTTTCTCTTCTTTTAATAAATCACTATTTTTTTTACGCACCATATTTTTTCATTTTTTTAAATTTTTGTATCTAAATTAAAATAACTTATGAATGGAGTGAGTATGCCGAAGGCCACCGGTCTTTTTTCCGCAGCGAAAGACTGCCTTCCAAGTTTTCGCGCCGATGGCCGATGGGAATGGGATGCACCCATGTTATTCTCGTCCCGCATGTCAGTTTATTTTGAAGAGAGTGCCACGAAACGGTCGTCGTGTCGTCGAGCAGGGAAGAGGGATAGGTGTTCGGCGATGGCAGCGGCCGGCGGAGCTAAGCGTCTGGTCGCCGCGGGGCATGCGGCGAGGCAGGGCGGAGAAATTGAATGAAGAGTGTGGCTAGCGTGTGACAGATGGGCCGTTCGTGGAACAAACGAGTGTGGGCCGCACCACCGCCTGAACCTCTTGATTCTTCTGCTGAGCCCATAATACAAATGGTCTGTTTATGGAACACTTTCTTCATGGATAATGGGCTGGCCTTGTAGGACCTGAGAACATGGCCCATATCATTCGGGGCCGCCGCCGCTCCGCTTCTCGTCGCAGGCTCGCAGCTGTCGAAACGTCCATGCGTAGTAAAATACTGGTAGCAGTAAGAAATTGCCCCAAAGTGAGCACGTACGCTGCCAGATGTTTGACCTGCAGAGCATCGTCGTGGACGGGAGCATGCATCTGCTCTGCATCCTCCTCCTAGGCCTAGGAGCACGTACGTACCCAATGCCCGGCCGGTGGCGAAAAGACCAGACGTGAGAAAACAAGCTGGAAGCCTGGCGGGATGCGACGACACGCCACCCGAAAATCTAGTTTCTCCGGCGTCGTTTTCACCGGTGCAACGTCCAACTGGTTCGGCCGGCCGCGAGGACAGGCGCGGTATGGGCGGCACCGGCACCGGCACCGGCACGGACGCAGGCGAGCGCGAGAGCGCGGGTCCCGTCGCCGGAGCGGCAGCATCCGAGCGAGCGTCACGTCACCCCGCCACTGGCCCTGCCTCCTTTCACCCGCGCGAGCGATGCGGCCGGGAACGCCACTGTGCCTGACGCTACGTGCGTGTTTGGATGCCTCCCTCGTGAGCACTCGCAGACTCGCAGTACTCGTCCATAGCGCCGGCGCGCGCGCTTCCTTCTTGTCACAGACAGATTGAGAAGCAAGCATCTCGCACATCATCGGGTACGCATGCAGTAGTACAAATGTAAAACTGTTGGATACTAGCGTCAGTGATTGCCTATTCCACAAGCGAGCGAGCATGGCGTTGAGGCCACGACAATCTTGGCCACTGATATTCCAAGGGTCCTTTGCAAACCGCGAGGCATTTCTTTCTCCCAGTCAGAATGAACACGCAGGCAGAGTATACCGTAACCGGTCATGTACACGCATAGTGCACCGTATCTATGCGTACGCTGACACGCGTATATCCAGCTTTTTGAGCTTGTCAAGCCGTCATACCAAAGATAATTGAGGCTGTGTTTGGTTTATGCTCAATGTTTACCTTACCAAAATTTGTTGCAACCAACATGAAGGCATGACCAAATCGTTGGTAATCTAAGTAAAAATAAGGTTGTTTGGATTGTTACCTTACCAAATTTATAATTTCTTTCAATGACATGTGGGTCCAATATTATATTTTTTCAAAACATGGCCATGTGATATCATATTGTGTAGAACTAATTGCAACAAATATAGCGGTGTAATCAGATTTTAAATTAGATTAACAGTTTTAAAATATAATCATTTGAAGGTAGCTTAAACAAAGTGCTAAGCATTTAATTCAGCCAATCATGGGCTGCCACCTCACCCTTCAATGGCAATGGTTTGCGCCAAATTTTGGTGGATGATTTGGTGACCAACGTTTTGCCGTAGCTTTTGAACTAACGTTGCCAAATTGCCAAATAAAAAATGTTAACCAAATGTTAGCCAAATTACATTGGTTTACCAATATTTGGTGTGGTAAATATTGGCACAAATCCAAACGTGCCCTGAAGCTTGCAAGCAATATATATTCACCAGTACTACAACTTGAAAAATACGGTACTCCTAGCTGAAATGAGGCCAAACTAGAAAATGAGTTGATTCGAATAAGCAATTTTAAGCGCAATTTTTGTCATTGTAAGGTGCTACTCGTAGCAGTGGGACAGCTGAGTTAAATAAAAAAAAATACTAATAGGGCAGCTGCAGCAACTGTCCATATGTTTCATCCCGTGGCAGGAATACTGTAATCTACTCGTATTTAAAAATCCTGACATAGGAGTAGGAGTACTATATAATTAAGCAAGAGAGACATACATTTCACACAACACTGTACTGTATCAGCAATACAGCCGCTCTACACTTCTCCCTTGGGACCCGAGAACACAGATGTATACATGTACTGTAGCAAAACATACGAGTAGGAGTATCTGCAAGAGAGTGCGGAGCTATATATAGAGCTTGACTATACTGCCAACAAAAGTGTAGTACAAACACAAACAAATTAATCATTACAGTTTCATGGAACGAACACACTCAACTTCTGCTCAAGTACATTTGCAGTTTAGCTTAGCAAGAGAGAGAAAAAAAAAAAGAGATCAGGAGAAAATTTGAACGATAATCTGGAGCTGCAAGGATCCTCATTCTCGACCGCGTCAACATGCTTCTCTAGTTCTTTGGCATGACGCACCTCGTGCTGCACTTCATCAGCTGATGCTCGGAGTACTAGGGGGCTCCTACATACGATTGCAGATATACATGTGTAGGGCGTAAGCATGGAGCCATGGAGGTCGACGCACCGGTACATAGGAGGACTCTCTGAGATGTCACGGAGCTGAAGTTACCGCATGCATTTAAGAAGAGAGCAGCCAGCAGGGTCAGAGACTCAGGGCCAGGAGGGTAGGAGTACCCCTCTTTCCTCTCCAGTCACACTCAGAGACGACCTGTCGTTGTAGTAGTGCACTGTTCTTGGAAATGACATGGAAGATGGAACAAGTAATGCCACTGGGCATACGGCCCTGGCCGAGATGCCCTTGCCCGGCCGGCCGCGCAATTCTGCACGCATCATTCCTGCCTAGCCGCTCCCAAATGATTGCATAATCATGCAGCAAATGGTAAACGACTGCTAACCTAATTAATCTATAGTTATCGTCTGCCTCTCAAATCTCAATACACCACCTCGCCATTTCACCAGTCGAACAAGCAAAGAAGACGATGGTAAAACAAGCAAAGGAACACGCATCTGCAGCAGTCCTCATCTGCAGGAAATAACCAGCTATAGCACTGAAAGAAAAACAGCCCGACGCTGCTGCAGCTGCTCAACCATGTTGAACTCAGAAACAACGAATTTAGTGCCCTAAAACCAAGAAACTGTGCGCGTTTAACTTCTTACCGAGATTCTTGAGCTTAGTTTCTGAGATTCAGATGAACATGAACGAATGCTGCATGGTTAAAGGGATTGAAGCCTGGTCCGAAGTCTCCGGCCGACAAAACTCCAGCCGATGCAAGGAGAAGATGGTAACAATCGATTGATTAGGCCGACCGGAGACACCGAGCCAGACAACAACCCCCTTAACCTAATCCAAGCACGTTATACATGGAAGAAGCTTGCTTATACGCGCTATATCTTCGGTACCATATGATAGCTACGGAGTAGCTAGCAAGACAAGCCGAGACGCCATGGATACACCGGCTTGCGAGGAATGAAGCCTGGTCCGACGCCTCCAGCCGGTGGCCAGCAAGCATCTGCTGCAGGACGCACACGCGGATGCCTCGAGCCAGCCAACATTCCCCACAAGCCCCCATGACCAACGAGCAAAGTACTGTCTATAGAAGACTCCGGGAGAGATGGATGTGAGCGAGCGTATATATAGAAGGCAGAAGCTGGAGTGGATGGAGAGCTGCATATCGGAGGGAGGAGGAAGATGAATGAGCAAGGCGTTTTGGAGGGGAGGAACTATAGTAGCCGGGAGCGAAGGCGGTGAGAGGGCTGCTGATATGGTGTGAGGACCGGAGGGCAATAGCGGGAATTTATGGAGACATGCCCCATTTGGCACAGAGGGTAGCTAGCAACTGCTATACACTCTCCCTTTCCATTACATTGCCCGATCAAGGCTCCACTTCAGTGCAGCGAGTGATCTTTGCAGTGCACCTCTCGCTTTCCTGGGGTCTCAGATAGGAGAAAGCTGGGGCAACAAGTGACTCCAGTAGCGTGCCTTGAATTCCCGCAGAAATGCCTCGTGAAGTGCACCGCTCCTCTCCTTCTATCTTTGGGTAAATGGATGTGTGGAATGTCTTTACATGACGTGCTTGTGAAGAAAGTTGCCTCAAAATGTAAGTGTCGGTCACTAGACAATTTGGAGTACTAGGGGTACTCTGATGTTTTGCTAAACTTATTCACACAAGTGCGATGACAAAAAAAAAAAAACGGATTCAAATTACTAGCAGAATGATTATCGTAAGCTCCTTATCATGACCCTGATCATTCCCTTTGAAATAGCATTGATGTGCTACATTCCAGAATGTTCTGCTGCTGTTTTTACTACCCCTTCAGGCTTGGGCAGCACAATGAAGGCAGTGAATGCCTGCGAAAAAAAGCTTGTAAGAAGAGAGGCCTCATAATTACCGCGCCAAATATATCCAGGGGAGTCCTGTTCCGTGCTCACTGTCCTGTGTTTTACTGCCCGAAAACTAAAGGTGTCCTACAGTTCTGCTACTAATAGAGTAGACTAGTAGCTCAAACCTCAAAACGTTTTCATCTCGAGCCGGTGAGAATGAAGTGCAGGAATGAGACTTTGGTGACTTGACACGAGCAGACGAGCTAGAGTAGCGAAGAATCCTGAGTGACTTTTAGAGTAAGCGAGCTGGCTCGGGACGAAAAAGGAGTCGCAGCTACATTAACAAATTGTCAACGTCTTCCAAAGGGAACGATGGGAGCAGAGAAGCACTCGCCCAGTTTTCTCTGAGTTTACATTGCCATTTTACATGCTCTAGCACTTAGTACAAGGCACACTCTACTCCATCGTACTAGAAGAAAAGATGTGGAGAGAACACAGATGTGTTACTGTACATGTTCTGAAAGATTCAAAATTTTGAAATGTTATGTATTCCTCCAATCTAAAATCTCAGCCTATACGCTCCTCTGAATCAAACGGTCGAGAGGTCTGATACTTGACTCCTGAGTGTACCGGCCTTTTGCTCCCGGTCAACCTCAGAGGATTGACCAGCCAAGCCATGGTGCTGCGCGGCAGTGCGTACAGTGACTTCGGCCTCCCATGTAACCCGACAAAGGTCGCGATGATCACACCATCATTACCTGTTGATTTGGTCTGCCCTTCTCTCTCTAGCACGTGCCACATGAGCGGAGGTGTACTGGTGGCAGCTGCAGCATGCAGCTCCTCCGCTAGCACAGCTCTCGTCCAGTCCATCCGACCACGCTCCGCGTTCCTCGATCTCCCCTTTCTGCCGCTTTAAATATGAGGGAGAAATATGAACAACGCTAGTAGTAGGAACTTGTAGGAGTAGCTCCAGAGAAGAGAAGCACTGCTGGCTAGGGGAGAGACCATGCAATGTGTGCGTGCACGCTTTCAGCCTAACCTTTCCTTTTTTTCTTGTGTTCAAGCTAGGCAGCCGAGTCAAAGACACAAAAGTCTGCACGGATATAACCCGGCCGACTTTGCTTGTGCTTCAATAATGCCGTGACTCCCTAGCTTCGCTTTCAATACTACTAGCACTCCTATGTCGTTTCGTCACTTGAACTTAAACTGGACGGTTAGTACCGACAATTTCGCTCAAATTAAGCCCTTTCAAAATCAGCAGACACAGCAAATCAAAATTCCTCGAGTCTCTACAGCACCAAAGATGAATCAAATCTCTGCACACGTGGTCAGCGCACAAGATGAAAACGAAACGATCCTGCATGCGGTTACACGTCTTGTTCCCTTCTTGCAAAAGGGGAGTACGAGCAACACCCGCTCAGTCCTCGCATCGATGCAGGAGTGCAGCAGCTGGAGAAACCGCAGCCTTGCATAACTATTTCGGCATCCGGGCAGGTGGACATCAATAAAAACGCGGGGGCAAGCAAGACAGGAGGCAGCGGCGTAAAGCTTGGCAGGCCGGCAAGGACGCGACGCCGTGGACTACTTGCTGGAGCGGGGCGTTCGCGGCTCGTCCTTGCCCGCCGGGCTCGGCAACCGCAGCGCGCCCGCGGGGTTCTTCCGTCGAGCGGAACACACGCCCCCGCGCGAGTGCGCGACCCGTGGGTAGTCCCAGGAAAAGCCAAGGCGCGCGCGGGTCCACCCCGTTCTTCTCCCGTGGAACACGCATCCTGGGTCCTGACTGCCCACCCGTCCCCGGCGATCTGACGGGTGCCGCGCTTGCGCGCGCCGGAAACGCACAGCGCAGCCTTTCTGCCAGTGTTGGCGAGGCCACAGGGGTCCGGACCCCCCCGTGGCGCCCGCGTTTCGGGGTATAGCAACGGGCGCCCATTCTCTGGCAGGAGCAAACTACTCTCGATGTCATTAATTACTTGTCATTATAAAGTTTACAAAAATTTTTTTACTTGTCATTTTTATTTTTCAATACAATTTTTTTAATACATCTCTATTTTTATTTTTATTTTTTTTCGTTTTCTAACATATCTCTGCATTAGGACAGAGAGTAGCAATCAAGCAGTCCCGGTTGGCTAGCTGCTTAGAGTAGCCGAGCCGAGGGCTGTGCCGGGCGCCGTGTCCATTGCCCACGAGTTCGTCGCAGGTGGCATCACGACACAAAAAAAAGAGTATCAAGTCCTTCCTGCGAAGCGTTTTGGTCCATGGACTTGGTTTTCTGAGAGAGCGAATTTCCGAAACGGACACCGAGGCTGACTGAGAGCCACTGCCTAGCGTAGCCTGCTGGCGTTTACTCCCTGAGTCAAACACACAGTACCGCTAGGGAGTATAACCAACATGCACGCGCGACTGCTCTGCGGCTACGTGCGCTGGGATGGACGGGAATGCCCCCCC
>BCLF01000066.1:1601267-1625023 GCA_001602275.1 Zoysia japonica | reverse complement strand
CCCCCCCCCCCCCCCCCCCCCCATAAACCATGCATCTGTGGGGTTTCGCTAGCTAGAATCAACCCTACTCGTGGACATTTCATATTAGAGAAAGTCACACATATTTCTTATTGCAGAAGGTTTACTGCAGTTTCATCTAAATGCATGTTGCAGTTCTTTGTTATTTGAAGAAGTCTGTACAGCTGTTCATCTTCTGCATCAACATTGTTAACACTATACGTATGAGCCTATGGCGTACTAAATTACTTGTGGCATGCGATGAGTCAATATACTAGTAGCTCGAATATAGCCGTCTCTTATATTCTATCGTACAGCATTGAAAGTTGACATGTTGTAGATGCGTGCTTTAAAAAAATGCTCAACAAATTGATCTGTCCTGTCCTTGGGTACTTAGTAGGCGATGATAGCAACGTCAGCGCCATGGATCAGAGAAATTCCAAAGCGTTGACCCAGGCTCCATACAATATTAGTCCCTTAGCGTCGGAAGCGCTCTTCTCATCACATGACCAAGCCCTCCACTTGACTTCGGTATCCTTGTCATTTGGATCACTACACCGTGCACTGCACACCCTTCAAACTAATCCTCCAGTCGCCATTGCCCGTTCATCATCTTGACTTGTGATAACCGCACACCCTATGCGTCACTGACGTGTGTGCCCGATGCAGATAAATATTTTGGTAGGTGGTGTGTGCAGCCATGTATCAGGGCTCATATATTGTTGAATAGGAAATGACATGAGATAATAGGATTGGGAGAGGAGTCTCCCCTTCTCGTTACCTCTTTAATACGGCTTATTAGACACCCAGACCTTGACTTGGTTGCCTCGGGAGAAGCAGCATTAGGAGTTAACACCGTCCTCCTTATAGCTGTGTAGAGAGACAAAGGTAGCCCCCCGCTGGATAGAGAGGTCAACAGCATGTCATCCAAGAAGAAGAGGGCGGCCATAGATCTCTCCCTGGAGGCGGGGAGGGAGGAAGACGACCGTAGCAGCGGAGGCGATGGCGATGGTCGGTCCAAGGATGGCGAGATGGACAAGGAAGAGGGGCAGCTCAAGAAGCATGGAGAGGCGCTCAAACTGGAAACCAAAGAGGAGAAGGTGGTTGAAGTAGTTGTGGACCAAGGAGGAAAGGGCTCCAAAAAGGAGATCAAATTCAGGACTCAACCAGGAGACGCGATGGAAGAAGACAAGCAACTAGCAGACGAAGGAGAGGGCGACGACGAGAGCGATGGAGCGGAAACTCGTGCGGAAGACAAGCACGTAGTAGAGGACGCCGGAAACAGAAACGCCGGCGATAACCATACTGCCATGGAGCAAGACGAGGTATGCATATGAATTTAATTAGCAAGCTAATTAAGGGTCATGCTATCATGGTATTTTCGATGTTGTGGTGCAATTTTTTAGCCCGCCGTTGTTTTGTAAACGTTTCTTATTTTTCAGTGGTAGTAAGATTTTGTTCCTCCTGTTTCCTCTTTTACCTGATCACTTGTCTTCAGGTGAGCGCGATGCAGGAGGAGATGGAGAAGATGAAGGAGGAGAACCGGATGCTCCGGCGAGTCGTCGACCGGACCGTGCGCGACTACTACGAGCTGCAGATGAAGCTAGCGGCCTATCAGCAGCAACAAACAGATGAGCCTAAGGTAATACTACTAGGCACTAGCAATTAAAATCCAGTGTGCTACTAATAGTCAATAAGCTTAGCTAGGAAGATAATACTGTCCGGCCCCTTACGTTTCTACCCCATGTTCTAATACTATCGAGCGCTATCATCTCGTGCGCCCGTTTAATTATTCTTTCCACGTGACGCACCATAATTACCACATCAATTGAGCCACTCATCTCACACCTTGTTATTCGAATTCGTGATTTTGATATCTAAATCTGCAGGAACCCGAGGTGTTCCTTTCCCTCGGCGCTGCCGCCGGCGTCCGGGCCGAGCCGAAGCTGAAGCGCAAGGAGCAAGCGACGCCGCGGAGGCCGTCGTTGAGCAGCGACGACACGGACGACGGCAAGGAGGACCTAGGGCTGTCCCTGAGCCTCGGGACGTACGATGAGGACAAGCTGGAAGCAGGACACGACCGCGACGACGCCACCGCGGCCGGCGACGGCAGGGAGAAGGGGTACGCGTTGCTTGAGAGCAGCAAGCTGGGTCCTCCTCCTCCCGCGGGCGACCTTGTCGCGGCAGGGATCACGAGCCAGAGCGTGAACCCGGCGAACCGCAAGACTAGGGTTTCCGTGCGAGTCCGGTGTCAGGGCCCCACTGTAAGACACACGCTACTGCATCTGACCAAGTCATCTTCCTTGTTTCATGTTTCCACGATAGCATGAGAGTAACCCGTCTACACGCGCAGATGAACGACGGGTGCCAATGGAGGAAGTATGGGCAGAAGGTCGCCAAAGGCAATCCATGCCCGAGAGCCTATTACCGGTGCACCGTCGCGCCGGGCTGCCCGGTGCGTAAGCAGGTAATCCAAGAACACTTTTGCACGCAATCGTGCATTTCTGTGAAGGCGAGGCTAATGAATTCTCTTGCACTATAGCATGTCTATCTCTAATCACGGATTGATTTGTGGTGGCGCTCGTATGCAGGTGCAGCGATGCTTAGAGGACATGTCGATCCTGGTGACCACGTACGAGGGCACCCACAACCACCCGCTCCCCGTCGGCGCCACTGCCATGGCCTCCACGACCTCGGCCGCGGCCACATTCATGCTGCTCTCCAGCACTAGCTCCTCCGCCTCCATCTCCGACGTCGGAGGCGCCACGGCCGCGCCACCCTACCTCAGCCCCTACCTGCTCAACTCCGCCTCTCACCACTCCGCCGCCTCATCATTGCTCAGTCCGCCGCCGTCGATATACGGCTCCAGTGGCTTGCAACATCTCAACTTGTTTGGGCATTCGTCGTCGTCCGTGCTATCTCAGCAAGCGCCACACCTCGGTAAGTACCCGTGGTCGTCCCCGAGTGCACTCGGAACTAGCAGTGGCCTCACAACAGGGGGCAAGAGGCCATTTTGGAGCACCGGCAGCGGCGATGAGAAGACGACGACATTGCCAGACAATGTTGGCGCGGTCATGTCAGACCCCAGCAAGTTCTCTATGGCGATTGCGACGGCGATCAACAACTTCATGGGGAAGGAAGGGCAGACGACGGGCGGCAAGGACGGGGAGAGTAGCGGCAAGAGTAATAACAAGTGGGGTGTGGTTGAATCGCTTCCACCCCCATGATTAGGTAGCAGTCTGTAGCGACACACAGCGATTGGCCAATTGTGGAGAATTAAGGAGAGTAACATTTGACCGTAATTGATACGGAGTATGTGCAAAATACCAAACTAGAGGGCCATTGATTGTAATCATTTATAAGGTGTTCTCTTTTGGAGGAAAATGTATTCCAATTGTTGTTAACCATAAATAATCACAGTTTTAATCAAAGTGACCTTCTAATAAGCATTATCAGAAGTGGATTACTAGAAATGAAGAAGCTATTTTGCCTTTACCGATGTAACTGCTATGTACGTAGACGTGGGGATACTCTGCGGCAATTCTCAGTCACCAACATGTACAGACCACGTATCAATGATCTATTATGGCTATGTCATAGCTCTGGGTGACGTATTAAAGTGCACCGAGAGATACTTTATAGGTCTTGTTTGTAACATGGGATTAATCCTACATTTTATCTATAAAATTTCTGTAGAAATTCTTATAAAATTTATATATTCTAAACGGGATCTAAGTGCGATTAATACACTGCTAGTTCAGTAAAACTTTTTACTTAAATTTCAATCTTAGATCAGCATTGGTTATTTACATTCTGAATCTTTCAATTACAAAAAGAACGGGAAAATATTGGAACAAGTCACCAAATGAAGTAGCTAGAGAAAGCGATGCAGGAAGGGGAGACCAACAAGCCACATCTCATGTACGGGATCGATACGCCACCAACACCACAGCTCTCGTTTTCCATTCTCTCTCCGGACCATCTGATCCGCATGGGGGCCCGCTAGCAGGTTCGGTGGGCATTGGCTGCGCTGTTGTGAATGTGATGCCCTTCACAAATTCTACCCGGGCGCCGGCCATGCGTTGTTGGTTGGGTCCATCCAGAGAGGAGAGGACAAGCCCAATCCAACCTTATCCCGCTAGATTTGATCCAAGCCCATTATTTCGTCATCGTGTTCCCAAGAATCTTCCAGCCTAGTCTCCGCGCCCCGATCCATCACCATCTCCACAGAAACGCGATGACCACCAATTAAACCTGAAAAAAATATTCTTGGCCCCGGCTGTCTGTCGATGCTTGCGGAAAACAAACACTCAATCTCACGATGCCACACTCATAAGAAAACATCATGTGCTGCTGCATTTGATAAAGTTACAAATAAAAGGGCATAAGGTTTGCCCGTTCCAGCTAAGAATACTGTTTTTTTTTCAGAAGCATTGCACCAGCTTCGTTCATTTTTATTTTAAAAAAAGTATAGAGATTTTTGTAAAGAGAAAGAGAAAGTTTCGAAAATCTATTTACTGTACCACACGTGGTGAAAACCTTGCCTAAAATTAGCCGGTCCTGGATTACGCGAGAGAGAAGAATATTCTCTTCTCTGCAGTTCCTGCGGAGTACAGATGTACGGCAGCCGCCCACACGTCCCGTGGAAGGCACCCGACCGCGGCGCTTCCGCCATAGTGGCGTCACCCTCAAGCGATCCTTACATGAGCGTGGTCTATGCACCGACCACTCCCACGGCATCTTTTCCATTTCTACGGGCTCCACCGCCCAGAGCCTCTGGGGAGACCTTGGTCCATGAACCGTCTTCACGCGCCTGCAGCCCCCACGACCCGTAATTGCAAAGCGAACCCACACCGAATCCGGTTCCGGTCACGTGGCTGCCCCTAATCCGCTGGCCCCACGCATCATCCTCCTCCGGCCCCCAAGACCTCGCGTCCATTTCCCCAACCCACTTTTCGGTTTATTTATACTATATCACGCTTTTTTTTCATTTCTTCTCTTTTTATTAGCTTGCGCCCTTGCCCTTCCTCTGTTGTTGCGCCCGTCGTCTTCCACTCCGTCCGTCGTCGCCCGGGACCTCGCGTGCACTTGCGGGATCCGGCTCCCCTGCTCCCATCCCGCCTCGGCGACTCCGCTGCGCTCTAGGTACGGGCCCTTCTTCCCGGTCCCGATTTGTGTTGTTCGGTGCGTTGTGTTGAATAGGCGATTCGGTTCGGTTCGTGCCCCTGGAATGTTGGGATAGGGTGCTTTCTTCGGCGCTTTGGTTGTGTTTGTGGCCGCGGATGGGAGGAAAACGGCTTGTTTTGGTCGAATTCGGCGAGTTGTGGTGGTGATTCCAGTGTTTGGGGGTTGGTTTGCTCGTTAACGCCGCGCATTGTCCGGTATTCTGGGAGACTAGGGGACGGCTCGGGAATTTTCAGGTTGGATGTGCCAAGGTAGAGATCTCCAAAGCCGTGATCAGAATTGATCGTTTCTGTGGAAATTATACCTTTTTTAGTGAAGATTTAGTCGGTTTGTTGTTAAGAATTGTTTGGTCTTATACCTGAATTCGTTCCTTCTCATATAGTTTTGAGCTAATCAGTTAATTAAGCAATTATCTATCATTTAAGTGCACATGTACCGTGGAAGCAAGGAAGATCCATTTCGTGAACGATTGTATCAACTGGCAGTGCCATGTAAACTTAGATGATCCAGCATTCTCACAGGGAATTCAGTTAGATCGCAATTTAATTGACATGATTCTTTGCCTTCGGTGCACTCAAGGAGTTGTTGCTTAGTTCTTAGAGTAGTATTTAGTGGATAAGGTGATTTTAATTAGACAAGTTGGTGCTTGCATACTTTTCTCACGAGATTGGCTTGAAAATGTTTGAATTTCGGACCACGCTGTGGTGGTGGAGCATGCTTTTGCCAGCCCCCACCCATCCATGTGCTGGCAATCTGTAGGGAGGAGGACCAAGAGCAAAGTAAAACTAAAGAAGCTACCTTTGCTTCAAATTCTTTTCTTGTGCTAGTAACTAAGCATTTTTATAAAAATGATGGAATCATTGGCTCAAGTACAGAATCAAATGACTCTCTTTAATTAAAAGGTCATCTTTGTTTTCTCCCCCATCTGATATTGTAGATCTGAGATGAGCCATGAGATGCTCCATGTGGGTTGCTACCTTCTCTTTAGCTCTTATCTGGCTCTTGCTTGTGACTTTTTTAGTGGGGAATGGAGATCACATCTGACATATCCATTGATTTATTATTTAATAATATCAGTTGATCCAGCTGTTTGTTTCTTTATCAACCTATTCAACCAGTTGCGATCGCATAAAAGTCTATTTGTGATTTCTGCCTTGTTTGCTTTTTCCACCGGTTTGGATTGAAGTTTGACAGCTTTTTTGAGGAGAGGGAAAGTTGTTGCAGGCTAAAACTGTATTTCGCTGGTAATGAGGCTAAGTAACATTGCATATTATTAATTTTACCATTGTTGGGCAGATCCGTTTTGTGGAAAGCTCTGCAGCTTTTTTTTTGGGGTAAAATAAAATTATATTGGCTTAGGTTATCTATTGATAATCTTTGACCCTTTTTTTAGAGACATAGTTAATATTTTCTGTTGTTAGATGCCATCTCGATGGTGTGGCATTGGATGGTCTAAGTAGCTTAGGTAATTATGACATGTGGATCGGCATGATTTGTATTTATGTTTAGTGCTTGA
Organism: Zoysia japonica; assembly: GCA_001602275.1. Lineage (NCBI taxonomy): Eukaryota > Viridiplantae > Streptophyta > Magnoliopsida > Poales > Poaceae > Zoysia > Zoysia japonica. Next base: position 1,618,326 of record BCLF01000066.1, on the reverse strand, counting down.
GCCTTCCCCTTTAGTTATATAGTGCCGGGATTCTTTGTTGAAGAACTGGTATCTCTTTGACCTGGTAAGATATGTTGGTCATATGGTTTTGCATCTATGCAGTTAGTAGTGGTCCTTCACGTACCCATTCTTGAAAAGAGAAAAGTATGCTTGGTAATTTGGTTTTTTTATTTCCCCTTTTTTTATCATTCACATGCCCTGCTAATCTTTCATTTTTATGGTCAGCCATTATTATTAGTTCAGTGTCCCCTGCAAAGAATGTAATTGTGCCTTCTTTCCAGATTTCTGAGAAAATGGCAAGAAGTGCTAGAGCGAGGAGGCATGTGGCCCGTCAGCTCAGGCCCACCCCATATCCCATTCCTTCACACCGCTGGAAGTCGATGAAAGAATCCAACAGGAAAAGAACACTTCCAACTGTGCTGAAAATGGACTGGGAAGATGCGAACTGTTCAGTTTGCATGGAGTATCCACACAATGCAGTTCTCCTCCTTTGTTCATCACATGATAAGGGATGTCGCCCTTACATGTGTGGGACTAGCTTCCGTCACTCGAATTGCCTTGATCAATTCAAGAATGCCTACACCAAGGGAGCTCTGCTTCAGGAGGTCTCTGTCAATACTGTTGGCACTAACTTAGACTTAGCGCAATTGACTGCTGGTGAAAAGACAGAGTCCATTGACCTTGCGTGCCCACTATGCCGTGGTAAGGTGAAGGGATGGACTGTGGTAGAACCAGCTCGGAGGTACCTCAATGGAAAAAGGAGGACATGCATGCAGGATGGTTGCTCATTTGTGGGAACATACAAGGAACTCCGCAAGCATGTCAAGGCAGAGCACCCTCTTGCAAAGCCAAGGGAAGTAGATCCAGTCCTTGAGCAGAAGTGGCGATCACTTGAGATTGAAAGAGAGAGACAAGATGCTCTAAGTACGATTACTGCAACTATGGGTAGGGCTGTTGTCTTTGGTGACTATGTGCTAGATTTGGAGGATGGAATGGACTTGGAGGAAGAAGAAAGTGATGCTGATAATGGCCATGAGACCGAAAACACACGAAGGATGATATTATTTATTATGCGTCAAGTTGCTCGTCATCATCAGGTCCAAAGGCTTCAGAGTGTAAATGGTACATCTGACAACACAGAGGATGGTTATGTGCTGAGCAGTGGTGGTAATGGAAGTGAACCTTACCCTTATCCCTTGGGAGGGGAGGATGAGGATGCTATGGTTATGGCCGGAGGCAGAAGCAGTGATGTGCTTAGACCAGAGAGACGGAGACGGCGACGCCGCAGGAACCGTGGAAGATTGTTTTTAGGTGCTAATTGAGAGGACATTTGGTTTTTATTCACCAGAGGAGCACATGCACAAACAATTCCCTGGTGCCTAGCATTCATCAATTCCAACCTGATTTACTAGTTCATGATCGTGTACCATGTAGTTATCTTAACATCATCTCATTGCTTCCCCATCAATGTATGTTGTCTCACATTCTTTGTTGAAAAGGAAAACACCGCCATCCTGTGCGGTTTGTATAAGTTTCTTATTCATTTACAATAATTTGCATTCTCCAAGCAAATACTTCAGTTATTAGAGCGTGTTTGGCATGACTCCACTCCACTGCAGAGCAGCTTTGCTTCAAAACTCTCTGGTGGAGCTGCTATGGAGTTGAAGTTGTCTATTGAGGTGTTTGGCTAGGTGGATAACTCTAACTCCAAAAAAGAGAGTTTATTCGATGGGTTGCCATATATACCCTTGGTTATCTGAATATTTTATTAATGATAATTAAATCAATTTATTTCTTTTGTATGATCTTTGGGACTCCGAAATAGCATTTTGAACCTATTTAAATTCTACGCCACAGTCCTCTGCATTTTGTTCCCGACGCGAGGGGATGTGAATCTGCTGGCCAGGGGCGCACGGGTGTCAACGACCTGGGGAGCGAGGACAGCGGGGTGGCCTCGTCTCTCCTGGATGATAGGGTAGGAGAAGATAAAAGAACAGTTGGGTGGGATAGCATAATTAGTGGCAAAGGTGGGTAATTATCCCACAACTTCACCTTTTTTTTTGTTTTGGATACTTCTGGAGTTAGAAAAAAAGTGCTCCAGAAAAATGCATTGAGGCTCCACCCTCCACGGAGTTGAGCTGCTCTATGAATTTTTGGAGTTGGAAATGTAGTCAGATTTTAAGGTAGAATTGAACTCTGGAACAATGTCAAACACACCTTTAATCTTCTTCATCTTGCGTAGACCAATCAAGACATCAGCTTCAGATGGCAACTGTCCTGTAAGGAGCGGCTACCCTGAAACCGCGTGTAACATGCTTACGAGGGTTTTTTTTTAAAAAAAAAAATAACTAACCTGCTAAAGAGTTGGTAAGTGGAACTGGGAAGGACCGAGCACACGCTCCAGGTTGTCCCCAAACATAATCCATATCTAACACTTCGAAATTGAAACATCAAGGAAGTGTCAAGTGGTCCGCCATTATAATTTTGATATAGTGGACATTGTAATCTTTAACAAATTAACAGTTAAGAACATTGAATTATACAAGTTAATCAAAACTGTCGATTACATATGACATATCACTGCCTGTTGATACAGCACTGTTTCCCATGATAACATTATGAACGTGCTATATTTAACAGCATATGTATAAATTAAACACTCACTTCTATATACTTGTGAAGACATCTGAATCATGGAGGGTTGCATTTCCATAGCAGGTCGTTCAAGTATAAAGTAGAACAGCATGTGGTGAGCACTACCGGGTTCCATACCGTCTCCATAGTGCAATAATGCCGTAGATAGACTATCAACGTGGCTATGCCCCAAAGGCACGCAAGCTGACGTGGCCAGGTTTGTTCACGACAGTTTGGTCAGAAACCATCTCATACTGGCAGGCTGAGAATCAACAGCCTATGAAGAATAATTGCACTGATTACTGTTCAAACACACTGCAGCCAGCTGGGCAGGATTGAGCGGCTTGCTGAAAGCTGCAAATTATCAGCCCGCTCAATACCATGTAGATTATCCTCCTCATCTATCAGCACCAACTATTACTTCTTCCTAATGATTGTAGGCACCCCATAACAAACAGGAGACGCGCCAATCAGAAGTGGAAGCCTGCAAGCACGCCTAGCTTCACTTATATATGTTGCTATTCGCCTTCGCCTGCAATTACAGAAGTTGGCACTATCATTTATCTTTTGTGACTTCTTCACTCGAGTGCCCTTTCGTCTTATCCTACCATTCTCTTTAGCAGCAATATCCAATGCTTCGAGTTCTTGCGCAAGTTGGCAACACTGTGAGCAGTTGTTGTCATCCTCAAAATTTTCTTGCAGCCATGAATCAAGCAAAGCTTTACTAAACCGATCGATATCCTTATCTGAAACATCCCAGAGATTTGCAATGATAGCTGGCGATCCAGCGGATAAATATGACAATGGGGCGCCTCGAGGAGCATAACTCCCTTTACACTGCAGTGTTCCACTGCTGCATCCCATGAGAAGAGCTGCGGCACAGCTATCCAACTTCTCAATTTCCTTCCCAGAAACATACTGACTCCCTGCACCAATTTCCTAAACTAGTTAGATCACAGAATATTTATGTTGACACTACTAACTGTAGCTGTTGTTCCATATTCATATAGTACAAAGTAATTCCTCCATTCCAAAATATAAGCATTTTTAGGTTTGGATACTTTTCTAACTTTTACTAATAATATCTAGAAGATTACATAATTTCTAATATAAAAATATACTTTTTATGAAAGCTTATTTCATGATGAATCCAAAAAATATAATTTTTATATCATAAAACTTTATTAATCATACATTAATGGCCAAAGTGATTAAAGTTTGACTCTGACTAAACCTAGAAATACTTATATTTTGGAACAGATGGAGTACAGAACAATATTCTAGATTAATAGTAATACTCATGCCAAAGAATATTTGTTAAGAGTAATAGCATAGCAACAAGTCATCAATGTCATTAGACAAACATTCGCAGCTGTAGCGTTACAAGCAGAGTAGTACCCCCTATTGTCAGTTGTGTCTGAACCACTACCAGTACAATTGATAAGACATAACCCAAGCTAAATCATCTAGGAAATCCAAAGTGAAGAATTTTTTTTTAAGAACTCAAGCAGGTTGCTATGTCAGTGGGCTATGACATTTCAAAAAGAACTTTGATGTGTAACACTCACAAAAGGTTTGAAATAAATTCGGGTTTAAACAGTTTAAGATAAGCCATCAGCTACTGCTGTATTGCAACAAAATGAAGGGGTGAAACTTCAGGTAACCGCAGCATGAGTACTGACACAAATGTCAAATGACAATGACAAAAAAAACTATAATTATGTTTATTTAGGACATACCACTTCCATGACCAAAGTAAACGAAAAGATCATGATTTATCAAAGCCAAGATTAGCTCTTCAGCTTTTATGGGATCACTACTCCCAGCCTTTCCCTGCATACCAACATCACATTGCTCATATATTAACATAACGGTTCAGTGTAAATTAAATATATAACAGTTCTGTTATATAATAAAATGCAATGCTGGGACTCCCCCAAAGTTTTGCGTGAAAAAGGATCAGACAAAATTTATCTTCTAATGTGAAAAGGGAAACTGCAGCAATCTTGACTTAAACCTGGGTACATGGCTCACTGGTACATTGAAAAGGGGTAAAGCTTTATAGTAGGTTTATGCCATGTCCTTTCATTGGCATTTTAGTACCACGGGTGCTTTCCAATGGCAGTAAAGAAAATACTCTACCTCATGTATGGCCAAGGAGATTTCTCCAGTAATTGTAGAATACGAGCTACAGCCTAGAACCAAACAAATTAAATAACAATACCACTAACCAAATAGGCCCATAGATGCCATCAAGCAACTTTTAACTACACAAATCGTAAATAAGTGCTTATTCTTCCCATGCTATACATCACCTTGCATGATTCGAGCTTTTTATGCCATTGCAATTCAAATTTGAGAAAATGCCTTACATGCTCATACTTTCAGAATTGCCTCAAGTGGTTGCCTTTGTGGGGGGAAGTACAGACTAAATTCATTGGTAGATTTTAGAAACTTCCTTTTTCAATTGCACCAAAGTTCACTTTTTTTTTCTCCTATGAGTAAATTGCGATCATTGATATAATTGTTGATCAAAGAAAGAAGTCAAGTTTTCAGTATCATTGCTAATTAAGTTGAGATACATCATTATTTTTACCTTCCAATCGTAGTTTCTGAACAATTGATCGAATTCTTTTTGCGTGCAGCTCAGGTCACCACTAGGGTTTAACAGATAGAATGTATTGAAGGGGTCAATGATAGGAAAAGGAGGATCCATAATGTGGCCATCTTTGTAACGATCCCTGCTTTGAGTCAATGCAAATAAGATGCTACCCATTGATGGCATGCGATAAATTTCTTGATTTCTTAGCACAGGTAAATTCTCCCAAGGAAGCATCTGCAGTTGAAAATTAACGCATGAGGGATTAAGGAGATGATTTATAAAGGGAACATGAATCACAAAGGACTGCTGGCATAATTTGTCTAGTACTTGAAGCACTGTCAATACAGAACTGCTGACATAATATGGCTTAGATAAACACAAAAATAAAGCCCAGAATTCAACATATCTTTTCTTACAACAAAGGATGAACTTAGATAAACACAATAATAAAGCCAAGAGTTTAACATATCTCCCAAATGGAGCAGTTGCTCAGAAACATAGGTACTAAGATGAATATTATATGACCAAAGCACTAAAATGTCTATTTTTCTCCAAATATTTGGTTTAAGGATACACAAAAATGACAACAGAACTATAGATTCACATACAAAGAATATAAGTAGTCAAGCAAAAAAATGCAATTATACTAGCAATGCAAAGATTAAAACTCCAGGAAGATGCAAACTCATAAATCACAAGGAAAAAACACCAATCAGAATTGCTCACCTGCACATTGATATCCAGAACAAAAATGACTGGCCCTCGATGAACTGGCTCAGTAACCTCTCTTGTTCCATCTTTTATTAAACATCTGAGTGTCTCCAGATCTTTATCCCCAATCTGGCAAGAAGAGAAGGCCCTAAGTCTATCTTTGCCACAGCAACCTCCCCTTCCAAAGTAACCTTTGTATAAAATGAGTTGATAAACACATTCTTGTACTTCATCCACCGTTACACCACCACCAAGGATAGCCTTAATGAGCACTGGGCTAATTTCAAGTTCGAATTCTTTTTCCAGACCAACTATAATGCTTGAAGAGGCTGCATCAATTTGTTGGTTAGCTAATTGGCGTCCCAAGAGAAGGCATCTCCAGGGTCCTAACCATGACTCTTCAATGTCTCTGATGACAAGAATGAAAACACGACCAGAGAGGAAAAAAAGATGTTACTATTTTGAATCCACGATATGCAAACAATGGAACGAATCCATAGTTTGAGATGAATATTGATAATCTTACTTCAGTACTTTGTCCAGGTAGCTGTTGAGCTTCATTCTATACGACCACCACTTAACATTTTTTCCTTGTACATCATTTAAACTGAGGGTTGCACTAGAGAGGGAGATAAAATTCTCCTGGAGTATATTTTTAAAAGCTGGGGCCACATAGTCTACAATTGAATAGCCCCATGGGCACCTCCACTTCTTATCTAAAACTGTAGCCAGATCGCCAAAATCTTTAATAGAAGAATCTTCAGGCTGTATTTCTGTGAAGTAATAACAAGTCAAAAATAATACAAAAGGTCCAAAGTTCTTTTTTTTTTAATAAATAAAGGTCCAAGATTCAGTCATGTAATTATATGCAATGGGGATACAACAAACCTTCTGGAATAGCATCCACTGGCATAAGCATCGTGCTAGGTTTGTTTATTGAATCGAACCTTGAAAGCAACATCCAAGAGGGAAAAGAGGAAGGTATGAGAAGAATTTCCCCAAGGATATTCGCATAATCATCCCCAAACATACTAATACACAAGATTGGTACATCTGGAAGTTTATTGAAGAAATCTATTATATGTTTCTCAATATGTTGTATGTCCACTGATGGAAACCTGAAAATATATATATAGATTTTAGTATAAGTCTACAGATATAACAATCAAAAGATAAGGTGCTACTTTATATTTCGAACCTGAGAAATTTTTGAACATTCCCATCTGTCTTTTCTATATAATCTACAAGGGAACCCTGAAATGTAAGAAGAATTAAATTAAACCGATACAGCCTGTTCAGATCCAGCAATTAAGCCTCTATGGTACAAACCTTTGAAATCTTTTCTCTGGGCAACACTTGAAAGGTAGCAAGATGCTGGCAGTTGAGATGAGTTCCCACAGAAATTTGATGGAAGTACGCAGCCCAATGATTCAATGAAAGGGTTCCTTGAGAAAACAAAGGCATTTGCATCGAGGAATCTATTGTTGATAGCAGGAATATACATGCAAGTAGCTTGCAAATCTGCAAAAGACGATTTGGACTTAAAAAGTTTCAAAACCAGAGCTATCAGCAGTTAATAAAAGGAAATAATGAAAAAATTGGAAAATAATAGCATGACATTCACTGAGCATTAAAAATGGTCCACAATACAAGTGCAAAAATTGAAAGGGCAATACAAACCTCCTGTAGAAGCAAGGGACTCTCTCTGGATAGCACAAAAGCTTTTAGCAACCAAGGTATAACATCAGACATTTCTACACTAGAGAAACTACAGCAGGCATCCCTACAGTGAAAGAAATTAGCAATTTAATAAACTAACACAAATAGAATGTCATGAATGCATACGTAGAATCTAGGCACTTGATCAACCTTGACTGTTCAGAATGGACGCCTTTTACTAAGAAGAAGCTCATACTGTATAGTATTTCAGCACGCTCCAAAGGAAGCAAATCATCACTACTCCCATTCATGATTACTCTAACCAAATGAGGCTCATAAGGTTTATAACAATCCTGTGGAAAGGATCTGAAGTACAATAGTGATATGCACTGCCAATAGAAATAATGAACCTCACGATACCTCTTGTGAGCTCCAGAGGCTCTGGCTGCAAAAAGAAAGGCAAGACCATTGCTGAATCACATGTAGAAGAATTATTTTTATTAAAACTAGCCTGTTGCAAGTATGTGAAGCCGGAGCATATGCAACATGATCATAACAATATGATCCAGCACAATTTGTTGTTCTCATTTGATATTCATAGTAGGCCCAGTGGCTTATCCTATTAAACAAACTTGAATCCAAGCAATTGTGTCACCTAGTAACCAATATTTTCCAAAATATTTTCACATCTCTTGACATTCTCTAATTTTGTACTGAATGATGAAAAAGAGCAGTACAGGATTAAAAAGAGATGTATAAGGATTTCAGTTTGTCATGCTCTTAACATGATGAAAAGAGCAGTACAGGATTACAGCCTACAAATGTGAAATATCATTTACATTAAGATATGAAATGTCAGCTTCATAAACCTAAATACAATACAAGAGATCAACTCCCAGAGTCTTTCATCTTATTGAAAATAAAGCTAGGACAAAAAAATAAAACAATAACTAAGATATTAAAAAACTGATGAATAAAATAACAATCCTTTTCATGTGTATGTGCAGACAATTGCAAAATGTCTTTGTGGTTGAGCACAGAATTCAAATTTCAATGTCCAAGCACAAACAAAAGAACATAAACTAAAAAGGAAAGTACCTATTTTTAAAAGAAGAGATACAAGGTAGCCCCGCCGAATAAAATCACATCTGAGCTGCAAAATGTTTTGGATGTGCCCAGAGTTGAGTGATTTAAGAGAGAGGCAATTCCAACAACCAAATATGCTGCAGATGTCATCTTCGCTACAGTCAACACCATCAGGAAAATAATTTCCTTGACCACAGGTCAAAGCATCTGCAGGCAATTCATCACTCCTGGAAAAGCCATTGTCTTGATTCAACTCAGTTGAAGCTTTGTCAGCTTTCACATGTGCAATTCTCTTAGAGCGAGTTCTAGTCTTTGCAGTAGTCTCCAAGTTTTGTTCCTTAGCTAAATATGCAGATGCCCTCTTAGCCTTGACATCCACTGGACCGGCTTCAGCATACCTCGAGTTTTTTGTTCGACCTTTTACTACCATGTGCTCAGTGCGGTGATCAATGGATGCTTCTCGCAACAATGCACTAACCTGACATGAAGATAACACACCATTCTTTGATGCTACAGATTCCTTCCCAAGATTATCAAATTCATGCTTAGTTGGTGCAACACAATCTCTGCAACAGAAACGAGAACCAGCTTTCAGGCTATCACATGACCCAGCAACAAATTCCATGCCACTGCTGTTCAATTTCTTCATCGCTGACCGGTATGTACCTAAAGCCCTAGACAAATTGGTTTGGGACTCTTTCTGTAAATCTTTTTCAAAGAGGAAATCTTTTCTAAACAGGAAATCTTTTTCAAAGAGGCTCCAAAACAGATCACCAACTTGCATCTCAATTGAGATATCCAAAGTCAACTTGCATAGCTTGCATGAAATGATGGCATCATATTTCGCAAGAAGATCTCGGGCATATTTAAGCTCACCATCTGCTTCTTCCGACAGCTGCCTCTTACGATATAGTTGACCTGAATAAAATCCAATTCATATAAAACTGAAGAGAATACCAGGACAGATGAACAGAACAGCAATGTAAATGGTGTCCATACCTAGTAATGATGCAAAAGCAATACAGAAAACAGGCAACTCGTGAAAAATTGATATCTCTTTTCCTGATCGTAACAGAATTTCTGCTTCAGCACCATTACCGATCAATTCATTCATCCTAGCAACCTGAATACATCAAATAGTGAGCACCATGTCCAACAAATTTGTGCTACAGCCAACAGCTAAAGCTACATAACTTCCGCCTAAATAAAATAGACTTCAATTCTACAATAACATAGTATCCTCATAATTACTAATCTAATCTCTAATTGCATAAAATTATCATCATACCTGTAAAGTGCTTTCAAGATAGCATCTGAGTACATTCCATGGAGTAAGGAAAGAATCTTTAATGCTGGTTGATCTAGAGGAATCTGGCCAAATTTCAGCTATTGTTCCACATGCTTCAAGAGAAATGAGTCTCTGCCCACAATGTTGGCTTTCCTCATTTTTTGTTTCAGTTGAAGTGAGTTTAAACTTCTTTTTTAGAAGCTTTCTGCGCAAATCGAGAGCTTCTTTTCCATATAAAAAAGCCTGTAAAACAAATGTTGGATGTGCTTATCAACCAACTCCACAATCTAGAAATCATTCAAAAACAAAGATGAATCTGCTCCAATGGCTCAATGGGCAAAGATATGCAAAATTTAACTGTTGAGTGATGGATAGAGTACCTTGAAAAGTTGTCCACCTGAAAAAATCCTTTCTGACATATCATAGTATAGATGGCTAGCTATAAATAATGACTGGTCATCTGAAGCAAACTGAAAAATCACACCGTCAATATAATATGTGGGAAAATATAATATGACTAATTTAGTAAATGCAACTAACAGAACATACTTCAGAAACCAAAGATGACGCTGCTTTATTGACCTCTTCGACACTCACGTCAAAATTGAACTTTGTGCGAAGGGAATGTTCACATGGTTGAGAAGAAAATAAGTCACTACATAACATCCTCTGAAGAAACATAGCGAGATATGGACGATCTCCTTTGAAACAGTTTCTCCAAAATTCTGTGTGATGGCAGTCAATACCAAGATGTTCAGCAACATAAGAAATAAATTGCTTGTCCATTGGGATGTGACAACAAGCATGACTGAGACGCCCATTGGTGAACAATGAGGAAAATAAATTTTCCAGGGGTAAGTTTTCTTGCTTCCATATCTTTATCATTAGTTTGCACAAGTCAAATTGAAGCTCGGAACATCCCTGAGATGGTAGTGCAAATATGTATCATTATGCTACCAAAGAAAAGCAGATGCATCTTGGCCAACCTAATAAACTGAAAATTGAAAATACATATTTATATTACCTTAATACCAAATAAATCAACCAAATAACAAAGAAGCGGTACAATAGTTTTTGATGATTGTTCAAAGACTGCTCCAGGAGAAGAATGATCAAGAATTTCCATCTCTGACCACAATTTATATGCATTCTCAGCATTTTCCATTATTACCTATTCAGGTTACAACGATCGTACTCATCATAATTAGGAGGCATAACAACTAGGCGACACCAATATTGAATAAAAAAACATGTGTCCTGGTAGAGCTTCTGTGTTTAAAAGACACAGCTAGGATCTGAAATGGTTACCTTGCCATCAAGATTGCCCTCCTGAGCACAATGAGCATACAAGCAGTACGCAATAGCCAATTGATTGCTAACATTTGGGTTGTTTCGAGAGGAATCCTGAGATGTTTGCTGGTTAGGTGATCAAATATTAATTTAACCATAGATAAGAAAATGCAAATATGGCAGTTAACCTCACCAGTAAAGATATGGCTTCAGATAAATATTCAAGGCAGCTGCGTATGTGGTTCACTCCACATGCACGAAGTGCTCCTGCCTTTCTAACTAGAAGCTTTGATCTTTCAAAATCATATTCTTTTGACCAGTACAATTCATTAGACAGAATATCTATTATCCTCATTTGCATCTTAGCACAGAACGTTTTGTTGTAAGTTTCCATTAATCCATATGCTAACAACTCCTGACGAAGACAATGTTTCCACAGCACAGTTAGCCATAAAACAGAAAATAATAGATGTACTAATTTTAACAAAGAAATAAAAATGTGATACCTGCTCAACAATTAAGCCTATCAACTTTTTCGGCAATGCTGATGGGTAGCTCAAAAGATATCGATAGAGAAGAGGAGCTTTATCCACACCCTGATCATCATCCTTAAAATCTTTGCATGTAGTCTATAGTTTGGAAAACAAGATAAATGAGATTATATTTACATAAGAGGTCCTAGATCAGTGTCAGTACCTTAACCCACAACTTGATCAGTGTCAAAGAGCTGTCAAAATATTCAGCAACATTGCCATAAGAAAACAATTCAGACAAACTCTTTACAACAATCTCACGTGCCAATTTTGAGCCGCATCTGTGGAGTGTGTCAACCATCTTCCCGATCCTTGCAAATGAATCCACAATGATATCCTTCATTGTACAATTCGGCAAGACTTCAATGGTTTTGCTCCCATCGGTCTTTGTTGATAGTCTAGAGTAAGAAAGCCTAACATGTGCCCATACTGTTTGGCAACATAGTTCTAGGGCCTTTGGTGCCTGAAGAAGCGAAAATAGTATTTAACTTCAATACTTCATTGGTAACTTGGAGGGTACCTTGGCCAGACAATATAAAATCAACATAAGGGTACCTCTTCTAAGTGTCCGGTATTATGAAGTGCCACTCCAATGTTCCCAAGTGAAGATATAAAAAATTTGAGCTCCTCAAGTGTTAACCATGTACTTGAAACAGCACAACTGACAGAGGACAGGCTTTTCTGGACTAGCAAGCAAAAAGGCATTAATAGATAATAGAAATGACAATATAATGCAACAGCAAGCAATTCAACAGCCTTTTTCAGAAAAAGCATTGCATGCAACCAAACAGGTTTCATTATCACTATATCTGAGAGCGTCTGAGCGATGTATGATAGCTCTAACCCTGCATCTACCAAATGAACGGAACTGTGGATTGTGAATCTATGATAGCTCTCAACAAGGATCTATTCAAGGACTGGATTCTCCAATGCACAAACCAGTGTCAATAGTTAATTGTATGACAAAGGCACAATGACTATTTAATAGTATATTTTTGTATGTCAGTCCAAAGTGATAAGGCCAACAGAAATATTAAAAAATCGACTAGAGTACCTGGACATCTTTGTTTCTAACAAATGAAACTTTGATTGCCGAAATAAGGACTCTCAGTAAGGTTCCACGTTGTTCATGCAGCCTCTCGTTGTCGCCTTCGGACATTTTCGTACATCTACACACCAAAAAATAAAGTTGCAAAATTAGGAATCATTCTCCACTCGAGACCTTATTTTATTGCAGGCCATTTATTACAAATTTACACTGTCAATACTTATGGTCTCATGGACATACCTATAAGCTGCAAGGCTGGAATCAGAGAACTGATGCAACGCGGTTAAGACATAGTCCATGTCTTCAGAATACTCAACCTCTTTTCCATCAGAAAATAACTTCCAGATTGTATTTGCTCGTTGCAATAGCATCTTGCAAACAAATTCCAACGAATACAAGTATGCCACAAAAGATATATCACAATTTGGTGGAGAATAATTACTTTTTCTGTGGGGGTGTCCTTGATGCTTTAACGAATTCAAATCTTTCGTTAAACTATGGACTGGAATGGATCTTCCATTGGTAACACTAAAGAACTGTGTTAGTGCAACAAGTGCTTTGTTTAAAACTTGTAGGTACTTTTTATCGTTGAGAATATCTCCAGACATAGAGGTACTCTCTTCATTTTCCGCTTGCTGGGTGCTGAAGTATAATCCAGTCGAATATAGAAGGAGCACTGAGGCAGTAGGAGAGGAAACCTAAGCATTGCATGAAATTACAATAATCAAAACAATTGTGGCTCGTGTATGGGCCACCTAATTAAAATATAATGCTTGAAAGACATTAAAGCATGTACCTCAGAGAAATAACCACCTTGTTTATATAATAGTTCTGAAGCGCCAATGCGGGCATCTCTATTTGCAGAAAGAAGGGACCGAGAAAAATATGCCACAAATACCAGAAATTCATTTACAGCTTTCAGTGAGTCAGCCTGAAAAAATTGTCACAACATGTAACCGTTTCCTCAGTGTAAAAAGTTCACCACTTTGTTGTCGTCATTGGGTGCAGACTAGAAAGTATCAAGTCATTGGCATATATAGTACAAAGCATATATGAGGGAGTGCAAAAGCATGCCAGAAACTGTATCTGTTTGACAATTTAGCAAGCCACTGGAATTCACGATCACATACAAGTCTAGAACTACCTCCGTCCCGTATTAGTTGACGTCCTGGCACTAAGCATCAAAACCAAGGAGCGCTGGAGCCGGACATGGTTTACCCTGCTACCCCTGTTAACGCGTGTGGCAGGCTGCCTTGGTGGGTGAGGATGAGTGAAAGGAGAGATGAATGGGAGTGAGAGCATTAATTAGGGAATAGGCGTTATGTGGGGAGTTTGTTGTTGTGATTGTATTGGGATGCGAGGATGACAAGTAAATTGGGAAAACTAGATGGTTGTAGGATGACAAGTAAATTGGGACGGAGGGAGTACTTAGCAAGAATAGAACAATGTAATGAATCATGAATACTTAACATCATGCAGTGACGAGTCATTTACTCACAACCATAAGCAGGACAAATGGTAGATGGTTTATAAATGTTTAAGTTACCATGTGAGACCTACATGAGATTTTCTGTATTATGTTATCCAGATATAACAATATTGTATAACATTCTTTATTATTAGTTAAAGAAACATGTAGTATTTGCATAGAAAAGTGGGATCCACAATTTCAAGTGCTTACTGAACTACAAGCAGCAAAATTGACTGAAACAGTACAAAAAGGATCTTCATATTCAAACATAGGAAATTATTACAGAAGGCTACTGGACAATTTCAACAATGATTTTTTGTATCAGCCAACAGCAAATTTAACGTCCAACCAATAACATAACACCCATTAAATGTTCCCAATAAACTAATTATTTAAATATACATATATAATCAGTTGCAGAAAATCAAGAGAAGCACGTAAATACCTTTACATGTGCAACAGAGTCGATGACATTACTTAAAATGTCAAGCAAAAGCTTTGTGCTCCCTGCCCAACTCAAATCTACTGAAGAACAAACCTTGCGAGCAACCTGCGGCCAGAAAAAACAAACAATAATCAACCTACCGGCGCGATATTATATTTGAAGAGTATTGAAAGGTAATCAATTGCATGATGACACATACTGCAAGCAAACGGTCAATCATTTGTGCCTTGGCACACTCCTCTAAGGTAGCAACACAGAATCCATGGACCAGATCAGCATTGAAAATAGAAGGCTCAGCAACCAGGCAAACGGTGCACCGGCTCATTGCATTCACGAGCAGTGTCAGATACCTCCTACTGACGTCCTCAGCCAGAATCCTGCAAACAAACATAAATCTACATGGAATCCCTCTTCTCCAAATCCTTTTATGTTGATCATTGATCCCTCCAAACGTCAACAATATCCGGAGGTAGCAGTAAATTTGAAAGCAAAGTCAGTAGTCTCACGGAAGCCACGGCTGCAGCTGCTGAAAAAGGCTAAGAACCCGTTCGTAAGGGGCAACTTCCTTCACATTCCCCTTGCTTGCACAATTAGCAAGGCAGACCGCGAGCTCCACCGCAAGGATGGTAACTTCCGGGTCTGTGCCAGCCTCCCCAGCAACGCTAGGGTCTGGAAGGATGGATGCAGCACTTGCAGCGCCACGTCGTGGCCTGGTGCTCGTGGTGGGTGGAGAGAGCACAGAGCGAAGGGCGTCAAGGGTGGTGGCAGCCTCCGCCTCGGCACGCTTGAAGTGGCCGCAGGACTCGAGGCAGCATACGAAGCGGCCACGCTGGAGCAGCACGGAGTAGGGCTTCCCCGCGAGGCAGGGCGATATGGCGGAGAGACAGTCCAACAGGAGGCCGTAGATGTCGAGGAGCTCGTCGTGGGGCCCTCCGGCCGCCTCGCCCGAGCTGCTACTCGACCGGACTAGCGGCGGAAGAAGCTGAAGCGCGCGGGCGAGGAACGGGAGGAAGCGCTTTGCGAGGGGGCGGAGCGCGACGGCGTCGGACAGCTGCTGCTTGCTCTGCTTCGACGTCCTCTTTGGCGGCGGCTTGGGGTTAGGGTTTGAGGAATGGAAATGGGAGGCGAAGGGCTCGAGGTAGGCGGCGAAGCGGGAGTGGAGGCCGGCGTGGGAGGACGGGGAAGAGAGGGCGGCGAGGAGGTCGGCGGCGGCGGCCTCCATCGTCGTGCGCGGGTGAGCGGAGGAGCCACGTGGGGAAAAATCGGGGCCGTGATTTCGAGATTTTGGGGGCGGAATGGGCGGGAAAGGGGAAGGTTTTGAGGACCTGGGCCACCTGCCGCCGCCGCTGCAGTACTGTTTGGTCGGCTCGCGTACGGAGGAGGACGATGATGCGTGCGGGGGAAGATTGAGATTTGGGCTTTTCTAGATTTCCTGGGCTTTCTTTCTGGATTAACTAGGCTTTTAAATGCAAAGTTTGATGGGCTTCAGGTTCCTGGTAAAAGAGATACAGTAACTCTTGTAATAATCCGTCCGAATTTCCGTGACAACTTGAAGCCCCCTTTGCCAATGCTTATGGAACAGTTTCAGCTTTGGCGTATGCATAAGCCTGCCAAACATAATAGGGAAATGATTTGTCCCCAAAGATATCAAAAGTAATTCTAAAATGAACTATGAGCCATAAACCTGTTTTTTTGGGCATGCCGTGACACCTTCTCCCCTCACACATTCATTAAGGCATTATTTGAAATGCAAGAATTATATAGAAATTTTAGATGCTATAGCTCAATTTTATAGAAAAAATATATAGGATTCAGAAAATATTCCCACAATCTAAAAGAGACTAAATGTGTTTGAGCGGTTAGTTCATATCTGTTTGACCAAACATTTTCATAAATGGCTTTTAGCTTCAAAAAACAAAAGATAATAGACCAGATAAGTTGCAACCAAGGCCATTTCAGCATGGACAAGAGCCATGTCAAACACTCATGGCACAAGATTCTAAAAAAAAATACTCGTGGCGCAAGCTAATATTAAGCTACACGGCGCCCAGTCTTGATGAGATTTACCGCTCAGTATATTGTTTGGCAATTGTCTTCCGTCTTTATTTACTGCTCTGTAAAACCATTACATCTCAATGATCTCATCACAAAACGGCCATGGCACAAGCTAGTACTATGCACTATCATGGCCACTCGACTACGTACTGTAAGCTAAATCCCCCAGAACTCGAGCAAAGTTCTAGCAAGGCAGTGACGGATGCAGAGGGGTGCATGGGGACAGCTCCCCCCCCC
>BCLF01000066.1:1583018-1601126 GCA_001602275.1 Zoysia japonica | reverse complement strand
ATAATTAAAATCTTAAATCCGTCACTGTAGCAAGGTCGACGCATTACTATGTACAATGGCAGAATGTCCATCTCAAGTTTTTTGCTCAGAAGACAAGGCAAGACTTGTCAAGGTCGTACCCCATCTTCTCCAGCCCCGGGCGCACCGTGCACTCGATCATCGCCGGCGGCCCGCACACGAGCGCGAGCGTGTCGCTGTCGCCCAACGGCAGGTGTTCCCTGAGCACCTGCTCGTCCATCCTGCCCACGCCGTACGCCCACCCGTCCTCCGGCCGCGCCCCCTTGCTCACGACGTACCACACCTTTAGCCGCGCCGGGTGCGCGGCCGCCCACCGGTCGATCTCCTCCCGCAGGAGCATGTCGTCCTCCGTCCGGTTGGCGTACACGAGGTGCATCTCCGTGTCGTCGTCGGGCTGGTCCCTGAGCACGGCCTGGATCACCTGGTACACCGGCGTGATCCCCGTCCCGCCCGCGATCATGGCGAGCCTCCGCGCGGACCGGCGCTCGCCGTTCACGGCGAAGGTGCCGCGGCCGGCGTACTCGATGTGCCCGATGGGACCTTTGACGTCGATGGTCGCGCCGAGCGGCAGGGAGTCCAGGTACTGCGACATGAGCCCGCCGTTGGGGCACTTGGTGTCCTCGTCCTTGTAGTAGATCTTGATCAGGAGCTCGATGTGGCCGACCTCGTCGACGGAGCTCGTCGGCGTGTACGCGCGCATGCAGAGCTTGCCGTCTATCGACGCGCACACGTACACGTGCTTGCCCACCGGCAGCCCGAGCTTCTGGTCCGGCGAAGGCAGCGCGAACCGGAAGAGGCGCACGTTGTACGACAGGCTCTTCTTGTCCACGAGCCGGCATTTCACCTTCTCCCGTGGGTTGGCAAGCGCGATGGTCGACACCGGCAGGGGAGCAGGAGCCTGCTCGACAATGGCCGTGAGGTCGGCGCTGCTGCTCGGCGGGGAGTAGTCGTTGCCGGTGACTACGAGCTCGCCGATGCGGTACATCTCGAGGAGCCCCCGTGCCTTGTCGGAGTGGATGGCGTCGAACTCCTCGGTGCAATCGGTGCCGGCGTTGATGAGGATGCTGTCGGCGCCGCCGGGGTGGTCCTTGAGGAACCCCGTGCAGTCGTAGATGTGGCCGTGCACGATGATCCAGGCGGAGTCCGGGGACGTGTGGCGGCGCACATCGGACATGGTGTACTGCGCGGTGGACGTGTTGAGGAAGGGCGTGGACGTGCTCTTCTTGAGCGTGCCCTGCGCGCTCTCCGACGACGTCTCCAGGTGCTTCTGCCGCGCCATCCACCCGCCCGGCTGGTTACCCGGCTGCGTCGGGTGCTCGAACACCAGACCGATCTCGCCCTTGTGTGGCCGGCACGCCTTGATCTTCACGCGGAACCAGCAGTTGTTCATCATGCCCTGCATCACAATTCACAAAGTGATGTTAGTTTTAACATCCTGCTGCATTTCTGTGATTATGCGCGGGGGGTGTATAGTGTAAAGCCACTCGATCGATTCTTACCATGAGGTTCCAGATGAGTTTCTCCGGCTGGGTGTTCATGGCCTCGTCCCAGCCACGGACGGCGATCTCCTTGGAGCCGAGCAGGTCCAGCACCTCGACCTCGACGGACCAGAAGCACCAGCACCAGCACTTGCCGTATTTCGTTGGCCTTTCCGGGTGCTCCAGCGTGCACACCTGCCACGTCTCGCCGCCGTCCAGGGTCACCTCAACCCGTGTAACTTTCCGGCCGCCACCTGATAACAGAGAAGCATCGTCGTTGATTTGCTTAGCAACATTTTTCCATAGTACTATCTCGGAATGAAACGATGATACAGGAAGGAAGAAGCAGAGAGGCATAAATGGCCAAATAAAAGCCCATTATATTTTATTGGGCTTTAATACTGTAGCAGTAGATTTAAGCCCAAACTAATTTGTGATTCCTCTAAAAAAGATGGAACAGAGAAAAAGAGAAAAAATGGGACTACAGCTGAACAGGAGTGACGCAAGATGGGATGATGACTCACCGGAGTATGCATATCCTTTCAACGTATACGGCCGCTGCGTCGTGAGCGCATTGATGGGCAGCACCTCGTCATGTCCCGGCGTGGTGATCACCGAGTTGATGTTGAGCTCGTTTATCATGTACTCCGGCTTGTACCACCAAGCTGCACGAAACCGTCCAAAAACACATATGCACCGGTAAGATGATTGTCACACACCTCGATACAAATTCGGGCCGCGTGCGAGCATGTCGGCAAAACGAATGGCTGCGGCAGATTCAATACCTTCGGCGTTGGCGAGCTCGGCGTCGACATGTGACGGCAGCACGCGGTTGTCCCGGTAGTGGTAGTAGCTCTCCGACTCCTTGTCGGCGACGATGATCCGCTTGAGCCACTTGACCATGCGGCCGCCGATGAATCCCGGCACGATGACGCGGACGGGGAAGCCGTGGTCCGGTGCGAGCGGCTCGCCGTTCTGCATGTACGCGAGGATGACGTCGCGCGCCGGGTCCATGGCCACCTCCCTGCGCAGGCTGGTGCCGTACTTGCTGCCGCCGCCGCCCGGCAGGTCCTCGGCGCCCTCGAAGCACACGTTGGCCGCGCCGGCCGCGGCGCCCATGATGCCGCACCGCCGCAGCACGTCGCGGAGGCGCACGCCGCGCCACACGGAGGTGGAGATGGCGCCGGGGCCCCAGTTGAAGCCCACGGACTGGCGCACCATGTTCTGCTCCTTGCGCCGGTTGCCCGCGCACACCAGCGTGACGGGGAGCTCCACGGCCTCGAACTCCGTGGCGAGCTGCTCCATGGTGAGCTTGGCGGAGCGCTTGACAAGTCCCGTCACCTCGACGGTCCAGGTCGACCAGTCGGCCTTGGGCACGGGCCCGTGGTTGCGCACGTAGTGCAGCGGCACGGGGGTGATGAACCCGTGCGACATGAGACGCGGGATGGGAGGCTCCGAGTTGAACGGGTGCTTGCCGGTGAGGCGGACCAGCGCCGGGTGGCGGCGCACCCACGCATCGGCGGTGGCCTCGTCGCGCGGGTCCTGGACGGGCGGGTCCACCTCGAGGCGCGGGCGGTAGAGCGCCCTCCAGTCGGGTGGTATGCTGTCCTCGTCATCGGAGTCGGAGTCGGGACCGGGACGGCGCCGGCCTGAAGAACCGCTCGGGCTGAACATGTCGAAGCGCTGTGGCGGCGGTGCATTGCTCGGCCACAGGTGAGAAGCTCTGCTGCGCTCAACAGAGGCCGCCATTTTCGCGGGCACTCAGCACGACTTGCCGCTCACGATATGGTAGTAGCGAGCTATTGTTGTCAGGGCTCGAGGAAGCTCAGATTAGCATCTGTTCTTGGAAGCCGTGGAGGTGATGGTGCGGGCTTTATATGGAGGACGGACACGGGAAGGAGGAGGAGGAGGCGTGGCGGTACTTCACTACTGCATGGCGCCTCCCCCTGATGAGTGTTGCGCGATGCATGCACGCGCTGACAGGCAGAACGATACAGCCGAGCCCGACTAGTCGGCGTCACCAATGACCAACCACGCGCGTGCACTGGAGTACTACGGTTTTCAGACACCCTGTTTTCGCTTCTCCAAACGGTGTGGTGTGGCCAGCCGGTCCGTAGCCGCCTGGCCGTAGACCGTCGCTTCCATACGATATTGTATTCTGCCCTTGTAGAAGTAGAAAGCGACGGCAAATAAGCAATTGCAAGGAATCACGTAGCGCTAGAATATTCGACCTCATACTGTTCAATGTTTTTGGTACGAATTTGTTGGAAGCTCATCAGTTCGTAATTGATTATGATAAATGCTGCGACCCTGTTCTGCTGAAAGCCGGGGACTGGTCTCGAAACAACGCTAAATCGAGGTGATTTTTGACCCACCGAACCCAAACTTTTCGGTGCAAGACAAGTAACGAAGACGGCAGGCAAATGCGCTCCTCCAATTCAATGGGGCAGCAGCTGCCGCCATCCCCGAATGGTGCTCCCCTGGGAAATTACCTCGCCCAGCTGAATCCTGGCGAGCTCCGGGAAACCGTGCACGCCCCCACCGCGCCCTCGTGGCTTCTTTGCTGCTTCCTTTTTTCCGATGGTCGAGTTGTTTAGGCAGAAGAGATCTCTGGAGCGTTCGCTAATCGCTAGTTCCCTGGTGGATGTTTACGAAACGGCAGAAATCAACCTGCCGACCACAGCACTACGAACGTGATGATCAGCGTCGGTGCGTTTTGCAACACAAGTAATAAGCGAAGGGGTAACTAGCTCTTGCTATGACGGGCAGACACCGTCTCCTCCTCCCAATCTCTCATTTTTAAACTACTGCAGTATACGTATAAAGGCAAGCTTTACACCCATCTTTTTTCTCGCAGGAAAAAAAAAAGAGATCAAGTCAGAGCAAAAGGTCATAGGAGTAGTATTATACTCTCATAGAGTACTACTCTGAAGCATACTGTACCACATAATGTACGGCCAGGAGAGCCTTGATCTCTTCAACTACAGCTCTATTCCTTCAGCGGTCCAGCATTCAAAACAAAACAAAATACCGGCCATTAGATACTTCTATGCACATCGATGATGCAAGGATATCTTATCACGATCCATATTGTACTCTAAGATACTTCCCCGCTCCAGAAGGTGAACGCGAAGTCTCAGCCAGACTAAATGATTGATTGACCTGCTGGAGACGCAAAAAGCTAATACTCCTACTACTAACAAAGCAGCGGCGGCAGCTGTGGTAAGTAACAATTCCTGAATTAACAAGGCGCTTGGCGCATGGCGTTTTCCAATGGCCAAGTAGCCCCGGTGCGACGCCAGGGGGATGGTGGCTCCTTCGCTTCCCGCCTTCCCGGTTTGGCAACATCCGCTGCCTGAAACGAGTGCGCGCTGCCTCGCGGCATCGCAGCTTCTCAGGACCTCGGGGCCGGGCGGCTCCCGCCGTCTCCAAAGGCCGGAGTCAGGCTGACCGCTGGTGCGAGGGGGCGTGGGTCGCTAGCGAAGCGCGCAGGCGTACGTGCGTGCGATCTCGCTGGGAGTGGCTCCCGTTTGTGAGCTTTCTGGAGTGCAGCCTCCCCCAGTTGCGACTTGCGAGTTGCGACTCGCCGGTGTGGTCTCTTCTATGGTTTTGGTGGTTTGCGCCAGCCTCCCGGTCCCTGCTTGGCGCCTCAAGGATTCAGAAACGTGCTGCCATCGCGGCTGCTTTTCGGATTTTCCACAGCAAGAACTGTTCTGTGACCCTGCTTTTCCGATGCGTTTCCTGTGATAGGACGGGTTGTGATCTTTACCGCTCATGAAGATTGCAGTAGTACTGATATTTGTGGATGCTGCTTGCTAATGCTCCCCCGGAGAAAACGAGCGAACAGGACGGTGTCATTTTCCGGGCACAAGGAAAAACTTGCGATCAATTATTGATCGAAATGTTCCCGTCTAGTCCGATTAGCCAGTCCAGCTTTGTGTCTGCATTTCCTACTACTACTATGGCATGTAAACCAGCTCCGTTATTGGGTTAATGGTTATGCATTACGGGTTACAGCTATTCTGCACATTTGGGTTTCACACTTCACGCTCAGCATCAGGGCACAGCACACAACAATACTCCTACCATGCATCTTACGAGATTCTTAACAGTTCGCAAGAAAGAGATTAAATAAACAAACAGCTGCGGTCGCAGGATATCCTTTGTTATGAGCACGTATACATCACAGACGCAGCCAGTTCTTCAGAGTTCAGATACGAGCGATTCCGCTTGAATCTCAGAATAATGTGAAGATCCCCATCAGAGTTATCAGTCGGCTCCAGGAGAACGAAGCGCCGCTAAAGAAAAACGCCCTCTGGTGCATGTACCGAGATGGATCCATCGCGATCAACGCGGCACACCCGTACGCAGGTCATCCGCTTGATGATTCTTCTCACGCTGAGAAAACAATCAGAACATGCATGCCAACAGTTGTGACCCTTTTTTTTTTCTCAGAGTAGGACAACTCGAAAAAAAAAGAATATTCTCAATTCTCACTTTACAATATCCAGGGGAAATAGAAAAACGCAAGGGAACATCGCCTCCGGACAAAACCAGGATATGAAAACTACAGCAATAAGCGGCGTATCAAGCTCCCTCGCCCTTTTGGAACATCAAACAGGTGGTCTAATGCCAACCCTGAAAGAACAAAAAGTGATAAAATGCTACTGATAGGAGTAGTCTATAATAGGTATTCGAGTTTTTGGAGCTTTTGCTGACGTTGACAAAGTATCCATAGGGAGATAATCAGGTATTTGTTTAGTGGAATCTTCAATGATTTGATCCTTTTGATACTTTGTTGGCAGCTAGCTCTGTCTAATCCTTTCGATTCTTGGAGAGAAAAGATCTGGGGTTCGTAATGGAAGAGTAAATCTGGCTGGATCTCACAAGGATATATGAACGAAAAAAATTGTAAATTGGAGAAATGTAAGTAGTCTAGTGCACCCATTGTGCTGGCCGTAAAAATATGGAGGCGCGCAGTAAGCCGACACCCGACATGTCACCTCTTACCCCGTGCGCGGATGGACGGATGTCAAGAAAGCAGGCTGCGTCGGCTCGTAGCGCGGCGGGGGCGGGACGAGTCGCCCACCGCATCGGCGCGCGGTTGGTGCCGTTGCGCGGCCGGCATGTGCTCTGCTCCCCGTTCGCTCGGATCCGGAAACCGCATGGGCCGTTGGGGGCTCGAAAGGTCACACACCTCTTGCAGCTGTGCCCGCTTGCTTTCTTTACGTGTGACTCGGCTCGGCAGCCGGCACAAAAGCTGCGACGCGGCAGACGGCGTTGTCACAGCTCTCCCGCGCTGCTGACGCCTAAGAGGCTTCAGCCAGTCCCGTCGCTGAAAACTGAAAAACTATCGCAGCCTAGTCCTAAGTTGATACGTGCATGGAGACGTGCGCGACCTTTTCATAGAAAACGTCCGTTCCTGAATGATATTTTCACAGCAGCACAAAATGACAAGCATCAACTATCAAGCACCATATCGATCATCAGAAAACGACCACTGGTTTAAAATTTCAAGCGGGAAACTAAACAAGTGTAAGACTTGATCACTGCAAATAGATTCCTTGATAACTCACTTCACAGGATGATATTAAAAGCTTGTCAAAGTCTAATGAAAAAAACGCTTTAGGTTTCGACACTGTTAACAATATCCCGTGGTTTTTAATTGAATTGATGTTGTTAGGATAGCCAACTCAGTTCGCAAATGAACAAAATAACATCATCAATTAAAAATCAGATAGTATTTGCAAACAGCCAGTTAATTCAAAGCAGCATGAACTCCTGTACACAGTACACTTACGCTATAGTTGTGTATTTCTCATTATACATAATTACAATAACTGTTGAGCTAAAATCAAGATACCCAGAGTTGAGTTTTGTACCGTGATTAGCCAGTCTGATACAAATGCACACAATTCAGAAAGGTGGAATTGCATTTAAGGTGTAACCGTGTAAGTACTCTATGCTTATGCACATTCTGAGCCATTGAAAGTAGAAAACCTATGTCAGCTGATTATCTTCAACATTTTGTGCCATAAATTGAAGATCAACAATGCTTCCATTCCAACTTTGGGAATATAACAGCACCCAAGAAAATTATTTGATGGTATGGTAGGATATACAAGTTGGTTGTGGATGTAAATCTCAAGCATACTTGATACCATCAGGGAGCAAGAACAAGAGCTTTAATTGTTCCTTGGCTGTTAGCAGCTAACATGGTGGGACTATCACTCTTCCAACAGACAGCACTAATGAAATAAGAACCAGGATCATCATTGTCATCATCCAGTTCAGATACAAAGCCATGGCTCGCTGCAGGTTTTGATATAGCCTGAAACAGCAAGAAATTGCTAGATGTTAGATGGGCTAATAAAAACCCTCATCACAATTCACACACCATATGAAGCATGTGCAATGGGAACAGGAGCAGGCAACAAGCATTGCAATTACCTTGTGATATACAAAAACCTCATTAGTTTCACTTCCACAAGCAATATACTCATTATTCACAGATAGACCAACGAAGTTCTTCTCATTCTTGTGCCCTCTAAACGTCCTTACCTGAAAAGGAAAAACAAGTCATTTTAACCAAAAGATCATCACCAACTAATGATGTTAGACAAGCTAAGAGGTTGAAAGAATCAATAATCCAATATCACAATAATATAATTTAAAGCTAAAGTAATGATCTCATAATAATAAAATAAACTAAAAGGGGCAAGAAAGTCACTGTGCTAAACAAAAGAATTATCTGATGAAGATTTACCAGGCAATTATCCTTGACATCCCACAACCGTAATGTGCTATCCGTTGAGGCAGATGCGAGCTCATTGTTGGATAAGAACTTCACGTAAGACACTGCTTTCTTATGCCCACCAAAAATATGTACTGGTGTACTGGGATTACGTAAATCAAAATAATGAATATGGTGATCAACAGAGCCGACCTGAAACATTGTAACATCTGTTAAGTAAGCAAATTATGTGCAGAGAAGTAAAGAAACTAAACGTTTTAATGAGCCAAGAAATGATGAAACATACTGCAACATAGAAGTTTGATCCAGGATTATATTTAACTGAGCAAATATTTGCTTTCATATCAATATTTATCACACTTGCTTCTTGTTTTGTACACCACACTTTGACCTGATATAAACAACACAAGTTTCATAAAACTATGGAAGACAATATGTAGAGGGTTCCGCATGCATTAAATGGAAGGGAAAGACTGAGTAACCACAATATCTGTAAAAGGCTGGTAATCATATGCATTAATAGAGAACGAGATAGCAGCACTCAATATTTGTGTCCAGATCCCAGAATATCTCATTCCGTTCATGTAATTTACGTTCTATGCAACCATCAGAGTCCATTATCATTGTCACTGGGAGTCGCCAGACAAAAAATGAGGCAGCAAAGTAATGTTGCAAAAATAAGGCAGATGAATATCAAAGGAAACATAATGAAAAGAACCAATATAATTGAAATGGATTCCCTTTATTAAAAAAAATACCTTGCAATCATCACTCCCAGATACTAGCATAGAAGGTTCTGTACGAGAAAAATCAACACTCCACGCCCTTTTTTCATGCTCTTCATACTCCATCACACTCTGGAATGGCACATTACACAGATTGCTCATCTATCAGTTGAAGTGTAATACAGCAATTGCAACAAAAACTTTAGAAAGAGGAAGGGTACCTGACGGGTCTGTACATCCCAAACAGTCACTATACCCTCATAATCACTGCTTGCTATAACATTTTTTGAGTATTTGTTCCAACTGAGGCAGCTAAGTTTAGATCTGGTAGCCATTTCAACAACTGGGCAATGCACATTTGATGGCTCATTAACAACCTGCGTAACAAAGTAAATCAACCATGAGTGGTTTTGATAGCAAAGAATTATGCCAAGCCTAGTGGTACTAGTCCTAGTTGGTAAATAAGATCAATTACAAGGCCAACCAATTGAATATTACATACTCATGGCTAATAAAGGAGGTTTTCAAATATAAACCCATTTTGGATGGGAAAATATTTCTAAGAAATGCTAGTCCAAGTACCTTGACCTAGCATACTTACAGTAGAAAATTCAAAGACTTTAATGCGCTTCGAGACTCCAGCAGTAGCAAATAGTTCATCATCACGATCAAATTCGATACTGCATTTTGAGAAAAGTCAAATGTTAGTGGAAAACAAAGGTAAATCGTGTGACTGACAAGCATATGGGAAGAACTGGACAAAAATGTGTCAAATTATGCATCCTCAACCAAATATATTAAATGGAACTATGTTCGCGTGCCCAGCTATTTACTGACCTTCCACTCCCCAAAAGCAATGGTCAGATTCAACTGTAGTAAGTTTCAATAGAACGAGGATGTGAAGGAGAAGGCAACAAATGCCACACACTGACCTCCCTTTGCCCCAATGGGTCCTGCTATGATGCTACCCTGTTTCATTATAAAAAGATGAGGTCTAAACCTAAACACAGCTCTCAGGTTTGCTTTGTTCAGACAGGGATTCCCATGTTAAACAGAGAAAAGAAAGATTTAAAATGATTATTATGTTGAGCCAGATTACAAGGATTCCCTGATACAGCCAACTTTTATCTAAGCACAGATAAGAAGTTGTGCTCACTGCTCAGGACAAGTTACAAGGATGGTGCCAATACTCACCTTGATACAATATTAGCAGAGTGAAACAGGTCTCCATGCCTTAGCTCCGCAATGACGCGTAGGCGACTGAAGTAAACATGACAGCAGGCAAGGAGAAACATAATAAGCTAAATGGGCACCATAAACACTATAACAAACATGTTTTGTCGCAATAGTAGATATCTCCCACCTATATTGAGTGAATGTTGTTAGCACAGATTGGAAATCCTCAAGGCCTGCATGATAACCTTCTTTCTTCATTGTAACGATGTCTCTGTCTTCTTGCCTATGTGATTGTGTTCCAGTGCGCCGCCTTTGTAGATAGTATTCTTGAAGTTCGTTAAACTGCAATGTTCTTCATAGTATTAGCCTAATAGGTAAAAATAAATGAGATAAAATTATTGTCATTTTATCTAACACTAGAAACAAGAAAATGATAATGTGCCATCTTTTTATTGTCGATCTAATGTTACAACATAGAATCTGTGAATAATGGGGAAAATAAGGCCTAAAAGAATATAATAACACATATCATAAGAAACGAACCTGTGCTTGAATTCGCCTCTTCCTAGCAATGACATTACTCGATTGTATAGGGGTAGTAGGAGGATCCGAGCAAGTGAGAACATCTCTCCTTTGAAGTCCTTGATGGCTTACTTGAGCTTTCAAATCAAGCTTCTTATTCTGTAAACTTCCTGGACACGATGCATTAAGTAGTGCCCGAGAGCTAGGGAGAAAGAAACTGCTAGCTTTATCTAAAGGAGAGGTCCACATCTTTGGTGCAGCATGATCATCCAAAAGCATGCGCAGCTTCATGGAGTACCTTTCTTTTGTCCGATATAATTCTAACCGATGCCTCTCCACAGCGCTTATATCTTCTTTGATGTACTGTAGATCAGTTTGAATCTAACAAGGAAAGATGGAACATGATTAGCAACAATAAACATAAGGAAAAATAGCAAAAGATATTTGCAAAGAGGAATGGAAAAAAACTAAAGAAATACAAACCTCATTCAACTCCTCCAGCTTCTGCTTTCTAAGGCAGTGCAAGAAGACTAGCAGTATTTGCATATTTGTCTCTGACGCTTGCTGTTCCACTTGCCGTTTTTTCTCAGCAATCAAAGTCATAAGACTATCTAGCTCTTTAATCCCCATTTCATTTCCCTACAAAAACAAGATGAGTTAAACTAAAGAGTAAAAGATCGAAAGGCAGTTAGTGGTATATTGCTGGAGATAACTGTTTCAAAAGTTAATGTCAAGGAATAATACCAATGTAAAACACCAAGATAGCGATGAAGTGTACACAGTATAGATAATAAGGACAAATATGATAAAGGTGACATAATGTTCCCATGAAAAAATAAATAGTATATAGCTGTCCAAAAAATACCAAGGTGCACTGCTTTTTAAACCTAAAATTACACTATAGATTCACAGGGGCATCATTCGAGATTTTACCATGCCAATGTCCTAACAACTATTCATATTCCAGGATGATTGCTTGCTCATTTTTTCACATGAACTAGAACCATATTAGAACAAAAGATCATGAAGTTCTAAGGAGAACAGAGCAGTTTATTTGCAGACTTAATACTCCACTCAGCCATGGAGAAGCGTAACCTTGGGAATGGCGGTCAAATAATTTAAATTTGACAAATATCTTTACAAATAAATATATTGCTCGTACATAAATCACATAAGCGAAATAAATTAGGAAAATATTTATATACCGCGGAGTTTATATATACATTACAGGAGAAAATATGTTTAAAATTGGCAAGTAAAGTTTATTTTAGTGGTGAAGGGAGGGTGCCAGTGTTTACTAAAAATACATTAGTTTAAAAAGTGGAAGTAGGAGAAAAGCCTTTCAGGTATTTAAACGCGCATATTTCCAGTGAATGCAAGAGCAAAGCTTGTTTACCGCAGAAAATAATCATAACATGCAAATCAGTACATGGAATCACTAACCTGTTGCAAAGCATATCGAAATCGATCAATCGGAGATGCTGTTTTTGCAATTTGGTGTGCTGATATTTTCTTCAGGACCTATGCAAACATAGAAGCAACATAAAAAAACTTAGCAAGTCAAACCTGCAATATCAGTTCCAATAAACCTGTAAACGAAACGAGAGAACCAGTTTACTTCCAGCAAGGGCCAGAGTAAATATGCATATATCAGAATCATGTAATGTGAAACACAACTGGATAACATAACAGCTTCAGAAACATGTAGCGATGATGAACTAGGTGATTCCTACCCAAAAGCCATGCAAAACAAAATGACACAAAAAGTAATTGTCAACAAAACTATACATATCATTTGCAAGAAGCTGCAATGTACCATGAAATTAACATGTTACTGGCTATGCCCACAAGGATACAACCTTTTAATACTGCAGAAGTTACCAACACCTTCTAATACTGCAAAAGAAAAAGAAATAAAGCAAGAAATACAGAAACACAATGAGCTACACCGTCTTATATTATGCTCTTTCATTTTTCATGCTCAATGGATTATGATAGAACAGACTACGGTCCCTACTTTCTCATGCTCGATGGACTATGATTGAAAACCCATACAGTGATGCCCTAAATCCAACACTGCCCACCGAACATCCTCCAACACGTCATTCATGAATCACCGCAGGACTCCAGCTAGCTCCTCGACACAAAGCCCCAATCCTGAACTATAAATCTGGTCGGAGAAGCTTTGCCATAGACCAGGAAAAAAAGAGTGCCAGCAAGAAACATACATCTCAGATCAACTTGGAGGGACAAAGAATCAAGTAGGAGGGGAGCACGAAACACACCTCGATGAGGATATAGCAAATTCTTGCATTAAAATCGCCTCTACTGACTTCATTATCTAGATCACATCAAAATCAGAGCAATGCCACAATGCTAGCACCGTACCATCAGATTATTTTTCAATTCAAAAGCCTAACAGTTTTGGAATCAAATAAGGCATCCTACAATTTTTGCACATCTCGGCCTCATGTTGTGACATATAAAGGATCAAATGAGCATCATACTGGCACAACCGATTTGCCACTTGCAGCATATGAAATATCAGCAGAGCCTATTGGAGTAGCGAACCAACAAACCAACCTTGTCGAGGAGGAAGTTGGGGTAGAGCTGAGCCCTGGTGAGGTAGTGGCCGCAGCAGGGGCAATCGCTCTTGTGGTTGAGGTGCGTGACGATGCACATGTAGCAGAAGCTGTGGCCGCAGGCGGTGAGGAAGGCGTCCTTGATGACCGCCATGCAGATCGGGCAGAGGAGGTCCCTATCGGCGGCCCCCTCCACGTCCGCCGCCTGCTGCGGCGACGACCCCGCCTCCTCCGCCGGCGCCAGCGCCAGAGTAGCGGCCGTAGATGCGTCACCGGGCGGCGCGGCCTCCGCCTTCGGCACGGACGGCACGAGCGCGCCGGCCACCGAGGAGTCGCCCATGGCGGACCGGGTGTGGGGGTCGAGGTGGCGGCGTCCGGGTGCGAATGATTGCGTAGGCGGGCGGGGGGTGGGATTTGTGATGGTTCTGTGGGTGTGAGAAGTGAAGGGTGTATGGGTGGGAGAAGACCACGTCGGGGAAGGCGAGTTCGCGAAGCGCCAGGGACTGGAGCACTGTACTGCCTGCTGCCGCGGTTCAAGCTGGTGGCGTGCCGCCGCCGCCGCAGTCGCACGCCAGAAGCGCGTCGAGTGCACCAAACCACGACGGCGAGAACCGAAACATCACACGCCGCTGATGAATCGTTGGGAAATCGCTGTGCCAGCCGTGCTTACGATCCAAATGGCCAGTGGCCACTTGTTGGAAATGTAACCCTGATATGCACGGAAAACAGAAAAGTGCACAATCTCACCTGGTCTCACTCTCAATCCGTGCAAATTGCGCGATGCTGTTCGAAAACATTTTGCCAGCATCACCCAATTTGGTATAATTGGAAGTTGCAACTATGCGAAATTAAGCCGATGAATCAGTTGTCCGCGATGGTCGTCTAGCTTGGACGAAACAATGTTGTCTGGTCGTGATTTTCGTTTTTCTTTAGAACAATTGTCTGGTCGTGAAATGCTGGTGTTAATCATGAACTCGACCAGTGCTTATCAATTTGAAACATGACAGCCACGCCAAGAGGACAGGAGGAAAACGGACCACGAACAAGAATTATCATGCATTCAAATTCGAAAATTGTTTATCAAGCAGTTAAGTACGAAAACGACACAAAATTGACAGTTCGAACAGCATTAACCAAACCGATCTCATTTTTTACATCACCTGGTGCCAGTGCAAAATCCCAACTAAGACTTGTCATCACCACAGAACATATCAGCGCCAAAATGAGGTGATCATCACCCCAGATCATACAAAATCATTTCAATGGAACAGTTGCAGGTTTAACTACTTTAAACTGCAGAGGATATAAGTTGCCCTAACCGATGGCCACATGCATTTCGATAGCGCTCAGCTCAATTCCACCCCATCACTGGACCAGGTCCATCAGCGCCTTAGTCAACTCCTTGGTCAAGTCGTGGCGGCGCAGCTCCACCTTCATCTGCATCAGCCTCTGCTTCTTGATCTTTTGCTCCAGCACACGAGCCTTCTCGTCGTCAATCACGCCAAACTCACGCTTGAGCAGTCCCGGGTGCGTCTTCTCCAGCGCTTTAGCCTCCTCTGAGAAGAACGGGTACAGCTTGCACATCTCTTCAAAATTCCTCATCACGGTGTGGTCTGCTGGACTGTTGTCGCTGCCCCAGACTTCCTTCGATAGATTGAAGATCCGGCGGTCGTGATCCTTGCTCGGCAGTTCACCCTTCTTGACAGTACGGGAGTACACGGACCTCAGGCTCTTGACCTTCCCCAAGAGCTGATTGCCGCGGTAGTCACTGTTGTCGAGGCTGCCAGCGAGGGCGGCTTCGAGATCTTTGTGATGCGGCAGCGTGCCGTGCTCCCGGCGGTGCGCGGCGAGGGTCTCAAGGATACGAACCTCGTCGTCCTTCGACCAGGACCGCTGGAAGAACCCGCCCCGCTTATTGTCCCCGCTCGACGGCGGCAGCTTCTCGCCATTCGCCTCGGCTGCCAGCTTTGAAGCGGACTCCTTCTGCGGCGCGTTGTCGTTCGCCTCCTCCTCGGATTCGGACTCCTCTCCTTCCTCGTCTGATTCGGACTCCTCTTGAGTCGGCGGCGGCGGAGGCGGGTTTGGGTTGGCGGTGGGAGGGGCGGTGTAGTTGGACTTGAGCGCCTCTTCTTCTTCGTCCTCGTCCTCTTCCTCCGACTCGTCCTCCTCCTCC
Source organism: Zoysia japonica (assembly GCA_001602275.1). Taxonomy (NCBI): domain Eukaryota; kingdom Viridiplantae; phylum Streptophyta; class Magnoliopsida; order Poales; family Poaceae; genus Zoysia; species Zoysia japonica. The sequence continues at coordinate 1,585,698 of BCLF01000066.1, read as the reverse complement.
GACGACTCGTCCGAGGCCTCGGGCTGCGGCGGCGGGCGAACCGTGTTCTTGGGAGCAGTGGCGGTGGGAGGCGAGAGGGCGATCTCCTCCTCCGACTCTTCGGAGCCCGAGCCTGAGTCGGTCTCCTCGGAGGATTCAACCGGCGGCGGCGGTGGAGCGGGGCGCTTGGGGGCCATCGCCGGAGCTAGGGTTTAGAGGTTTCGGGCAAACGGTGGGTGGTGGCGGCGTCGAGCTCTGGGTTTGTGCTGCGTTGTGCTGTCGGGTTCCTGTCAGTTTATAGGGCCGTGTTGGGCCGCCGGTCCGTTGGATTTAGGAATGGAGCCGAAAATCTGCCGTCTGTTCCGGGATCGGTCCTCGAACCGTCGCCCGCCCGTTGGATTCTGGCCAGGCATACGGAGGGGAATTGGGATGCGGCTAGTGATTGCCGCCGGGACGTTCCATGTTTCGCCGATTGACCGACAAATTTACAACAGTCGTCGGTTTACATTCCGTCTAACTTTTTTTTGTATAGAAATATGACTCGTACTACCTTCATAGGTCTTCTACTTCCGTCTCATTTAAAATCTACTTCCGTCTCATTTAAAATGTCATCTTTTAACTTTTAGAGGTCACATTTTTTTTTCAAATATTGTGTGCAACCATAGAAGCAAACTGTTTTAGTAGTAGAAATATTTTAAGCCAACTTATTAGTTTTACTAATTTAATGCCCGTACTCCGCTACGACTCAAAGACAACTTTACGATCCACAATTACCACTTTGTGTAAAGTGCCATGCCTGAATGATTTCTAACTATATGTGTAATTTAGATTCTTACATCAATGATCAATCAATCAGGAATTGGCTAGACAATTAGATCAAACACTAATCAATGAAATAAGGCACCAATTTCTTGTATATATATATATATATATAATGCGTGTGTTCTCTCGCAAAAAACACTACACATCATCTCTTAGAATTTGACCGTCCGATCTTGACAATAAATAAATCCAACCGTTAAATTTCTCCATCGGACCTTTGCGTCTAGGTCCTTCAGGAAGTACCGAACCAGTCTTACAAGTAGGTCCTCCCGCATCGTTGTTTGCTTGCTCAATGGATCGATCCAGAAACTTCGTCCTCCCTGACGCGGTGGGGGAGCATCGCTTCGGCGCCATTCGGCGTGTCCGCTCACCACCACCGCTGCCCCTGCATCTCGGCTTGACTGCCGCGGCACAGCACACTGATAGCTTGGCCTTGCTCTTGCCGCGTAGTACCTTCAGCCCACCCCGCGCCCACATCTCGCCCCTGCCGCCCGCCCCGCGCCCGCATCCTGCTGTGTACAGCGTGCGTCGCCGACACCTTCGAGAAGGCGGTGCTCTACTGCTAATGCTACGGCGTCAACTTCGAGATCAAAGCGCGCAGCCGGTGGGCAGCTGTGGTCTGACGCGGCGTCAAGCAGTTCCTTGCGCAGGCCGGGCTCGGTATGCTGCCAAGCGTCGTGGCCGTGCCGCGCTACACGAGTTCATAGACTTGAGCCTGCCGACAGATGGTTACCTGCGGGATCCAGCTCTGGCGGCCTAGGAGTTTGGGGACCCAGGCAAACTTGAGGACCTCTTCTCGCCGGAGCTCCTTGCAGCCTAACCGTTCTTGCTTCACAAGCGCATGAATGTGGACTTTGTTAGTCAATCTAAAGGATGATGCAGAAAAAAGTTATTTTTTTTCTTTCGTTTGAGGCTATATTTGGAATAAGCTGTGATATGTTCAGTTCCATTTTGGTCAGGTCTTAGGTGTATCATCTTCTGTGCTGTGGTTGCTCATTTGTACTCCTATTTGATTATCTGATAGCTCCATTTTTTCTTTAAGATTACATAGATAACTGTGGAGAGAAACTGACAAGGGCACTATAGTTCAGGTGTTCAAGAGATATTGCCTTGTAATCTAATCATTCCATGATAGTGATCAACTTAGCGTACTCCATAATAGGTAAGAAATGTTTGTTTCAGCAATCTAATAGAAGTCAGTCCATCTTGAAATAATGTATGCTTATGATAAAATGCTGAGCTGATATATTAATAATGTACTAAAAGATAGGATCTGTTGGTTCTTTGATTTTTGATGAAGCAGTCAAGGGACTTGTATTAAAAGACTCAATTTTTACGTAGTCAAGTTTCTAATGTATCGGTAGCCCTGCAAAAGTAGTGTTGCATATTAGAATTTAGATTCATCTTTGTTATTAGTCCTGCCAAGTCATACTCGGGGATGAAGGTGGCTTCATTGGAGAGAGTATCTCTGGCGCATTGATCATTTAGGTTTCATCTTCTTTTTGTATTTCTGATTTATTGAACAGGATCAATTCCTCAGTAGCATCTTTTTGTCTTTTTTAATGTCATTTAAATCATAATCAATTTGTATCACAGGCCTGTTACAGTAGTTTTCCTTTTCCTTTTAAGTACATAGTGTAGGATATCTCATTTGAATACAGTCCATTTTGTTTATTAGAAGGTGATAGATCTCTGTATTATTATTGACAGGCAAATTGAGGAACATAGCGACGTGGATAATTCATAAGTATTCTCTTCGTCCCGATTTATAAGTCGTTTTGAGATGTAAAAAAACGAGAATGAGAGAGACTGAGATAGTATTGACAAGACATAAAGTATATTGAGAAGAAAGAAATAAAGAATATTGAGAAGAAAGAAT
>BCLF01000066.1:1555951-1582311 GCA_001602275.1 Zoysia japonica | reverse complement strand
AAATACATTACAAAGCACCAATTGTGTCTATATGCAGTTCTGCTTACGATAACATGATGATATTGCGGATATTATTTGTTGCAGCCTTACTGTGGGTTCTATGTATATAAGTGGGTCTGGTGCATTAATGTATCTTATATGTATTACTGTGAAACATTATCATTCTTATTATTTATTTGTACCCATTATTATATTAGCCTCGGTTCACAAGAGAACTGCAACTGATGGTTCACGTTTTTATCCTTTCACGGGTATCCTAGATTATAAATATTGTAATTCAATTGATACTACAACTTTATTCCTTTGAGAAATTGTTTCATATGCAATGTTTATTTATCCTCACAAGTCACCCATGTAATTTTACAATTCAACTTGAGACCAAAACGGGTTCACTCATGCATCCAAGCAGAAAGAGAACTATACTAGCGCGGCAATGCCGCGCGTACTTTCTAGTATATATTTATAGGGGACCAAACATCTATCAATCAACCAGATATCAGTTTGGTTTTCAGACCGAAAGAATTGCAGAACTTGTTTGTAGCTGCGCTCACTTAAAGAACATGCTGTCAGTCCTCATCCAGATAGACAAATGAAAGAAACCTAAAGAATTGGTTCATTATTTCTCCTCTTCCAGAAAGACAAATTACTTCACTAACTGACATTCTTTTCTGTACCTTTTTATGCACTGGTACTGCCAGTCCAGTAGATGGTTATTTCAGTAGCAAACTTACATGAGTTTGCATCTGCCGTAAAAATAATGCATTATGAAATTCTCTATCAATGTCAATATGCCAACAGTTTAGATTTTAGTGTCAAGCATTCGATAGACTGCACATCTTATCGCCTGAGCAAGTAAAAGACATATTATGGTCCTCTTTCTACCTAGTAGCCCAAAACATTATCGATAGTCCAGATTTGGTCCAACGCCTTGGCCCTTATGATCTTGTTGAAGCTCAGATTCGGCACCGCCAGCTTCAGAAACGCCTGCAGACCTTCCACATCTCTAGTACAAGGGTGGCATAAAAGATATGACTAATTACCTAGTTCATATGATACATAGTCTAGAAGCAATTTGTGAAATCCAAGGGTCCAGATCATAACAAAGATAAACAAAGTGTGCCCCCTGCAGCATTACCTAGTTCATACGATACATAGTCTAGTAGCAATTTGTGAAATCCAAGGATCCAGATCATAACAAAGATAAACAAAGTGTGCCCCCTGCAGCATTACCTAGTTCATATGATACATAGTCTAGTAGCTATTTGTGAAATCCAAGGGTCCAGATTATTGTTCTTATCTCATCATCTACAAGCACATGTCACACAATCCAAATCAATACACGGCCGTCGAAGCACAGTAATATAGCACAAAATTTTACTTGACTATAAACAGGACACAAAAAAAGACAGTTGCACTTCAGATTACTCTTTCAATTCAAGAGCAACCACAGAGCACCCTACACGTATGTCTGGTAATTGTAACTGAATCTACTTCTATTTTGCCTTTTGTGCCTGTGGTAACCTAATTCGTTAAGAAGCCGCTCCTAAGTCAAGATGTCTGGACCACACTAAAAGACCAAAAAGATAGTGCAACTCTAGCGGCAGTCAGATTTTTTATGGGCAAACAAAGCCAGGCACATCTAGATCTAAGCTCAGCATGACTGGTGCCAAAAAATTCCTATACTAATCATAGGAGAGACACAGGGAAATTAATTCAAAAGGGAGATCAAGGCTGTTATCAGATTGATTCGTGAACACAAAATTTCAGAGTTCATGTGGGACAAATAAGCGCTAAAGTTGAGGGCCACGCGGAGAGCTCGATGATCTACCCAATATCGAGCCGGCGGCAACTTGTACTGCCTTTTCTCAATGCAGATCAGCGCGAATGGCTTTGCAGTCCTACATTACGGCTGCAATGGATAAGAGACAAATTGCCTGGATGGATTGCCAGTCCAGTACCACTGATGGAGAAGGAATGAAGGCGTTGAAGTTAGCAGCAGACCAGCAGCATGGGCCAGGGCCAAGCAGTTTCAGGACATACCACACCAAGCAGATGAATCACTGTAGCACAGCCTATGACTCGACCCCAATCTAGCAGCCCATTGCGCAAGTGGTTATCGGGAATAGGCAGATCTGGAGCCGTCCGCTCCCGCTAGATCCACACCTACCATGGTGCGGCTTTCAGATCGGGAGCCTCGGACGCAAGCAGGGGGGGACAATGGAGCTGTGGTCCCGCTTACCTCGGCGAGGGACGGTGCATTGGCTTTGGCGGCCATGGACGAAGCAATAATGAAGCTTCTTTGTAAGAGAGTAAAGGGGAGGTGGCAGGCGGGGATGAAAAAGGGAGGGGCGTCGGAGCTGGCGCAACAATGGCGCCGTCGGAGAGGAAGTGGCCACTGTATACGTTGGCTCAAGCATATGAGCCGGCGTGGCCAAGGACCATGGCGCGGCCGTGGATACTCCGGTTCTCGCCGCCGTTGATCGTGGAGATTGCGGTAGAGCGTAGGAAGGACGCCGGGGGTGGTGCGACAGGGGATCCCATGCGGTGCCGTGGCGGTGGGAGATAGGGCCCACCTGTCGGCACCTAAACTTTCTACAGAAGCGAGCGACGCACAACGACCGTTCACCCCGAACTCCTTCTTTTATAAGTAGTAAAGATATTTTTATAAAATTTTTAAATAAAATAAATGATCAAATGTGATATGTAAAAGTAAATAATGACATTTAAGAATAAATGGATGGAGTAGACATCAAAGTTTCAATATCTAAAATCAGTTAAAGCAATTACAGTCCTCCAAACAAAAGTGAATCACAACGCCTCTCAACCACACATGTTTTCTAAACATTGTTGTTCTTTGCCGGGAGTTGCTTCACAGACAAACAAAAACGCAAAAATGAGAACATAGCATGGTAGCAGAATCGGGACCGAGAATATCTCGCTTTGGACAGGATTCAGTACTGCGAGGCCGTCAGGTGCATCAGGCTTGATGCATCAAACAGCTCCATGAATCTCTGGTCAGTGCTTCTCGCCTTCGCCGCTGCGAAGTGCAGGTACTCGTCGAACACTGAAGACAAACACCACTTCTGCAGCTTCCTCAGGCACCCGACGACGCAGCCGGTCCGGTGCTGAAAGGAACACGAGTCGTCAGGAAACTGCAACCATGGAAGCAAACTGTACAGGAACTGCAGTAGGATGAGATGATTAGAGCGCTTACCTTGCCTCTCTTGCAGTGGATTAGCACCGGCTGATTTCTTACGTCTGAATCAGTTGAAACAGGAGAAGAGTTAGAAATGTCAGACGATGAAACATTTGCAATTATGTGGCGTAGAATTAGAAGTATCTGTAGATGCAGGTACCGAGAATGACTTTGAGTGCCTCTCGAATCGTTTCTTCAGGGATATAAACGAATGGTTCCTGTAGCAACAGAGTTTTCAGGTGTTAGATGACTCATCGATTTTAAGAATTAGCAGGATCCAAATAGTTTTGGATCCTTTCCCAAAAACAGAGAACTATAACGGGTCAAGTCAGCAGCTAGCTATTTTATAATTTATGCGAATGCTATACAGTTGCCCGTTTTCATGAAAGTTCAGTTGCAAGATATCGTCATGCCATTGAAGCAGAATACATTATCAGTAGGTTGGTCAACAAGTTAAAAGAGTCACTGCTTAATTGTGACAGCCTGAGACCGCGGCTCCCTTGGTTTGACAGCATTCCAGTGCCGAAAAAGAAGCAACTTTTCAAGAGATAAGTATTTCTTTACAGTCTTGTGAGGTCAACCATCTCAATGAGTGACCACTGAATGATGTTTTTTCCATGAATGACAAAGTATGTCATCAGATAAGTATCTTAAGCACCGACTGGGACAATTGGCAGTGAACGCTCAAGTTGCCAGCGACGTCGAATCTTGACCATTCCACTAGCAGCTCATTGATTAACAAAATAAAAAAAAAATCAAAAGGGTGATTGAGTAAATGGTTGGATTCCATAGGAGTACCAAAACTCTGAAAATGGTGCAATAGAAAGCGAGTTCAATCCAAAACACATATTGCCCTCTGAAACTGATGGCCATGACAAAGTAAACTTTTTTGTCAGACACGTATATCTGATAAGTGTAAACATATGGGCAGAGCAAAACAGGTAGAAAGTGAGATAAGTTTCAGGGAAAGACAAACACTTGGTAAATCTGAGGTGCACATAACTTTTGGGGTGGCTTTGGCTTTGCATTATAGCGAATTATGGCATAATCCCTACCAAAACCTCAATCTCAAAATAGCTTATGTCCAAAAACATAAGTAAGCTGTTTTCATTTTTGTACTATAAGGCAAAAGCTGAAAATATTACTCGTAGCTTTTACCAGCTTAGCACCTAGCCCAAGTATAAAGTGTCGCTAAAGTTACTTGCATTAGCTATTTTACCAAACATTTTTTTACTCATATAAGCTAAAAATAAGTTAAAAGGTTGTTTTCACATACGTATCATCTAGAGTTAAAGATGTTTTTTCTAATTATCCAAAGCCATACTAAACAGCCTAAATTTACTCATCCATCGAACAACAGCCACAGACCCCAAGGATAACCAAGAATAATGTTATTAGCTTTATTGTTGCTTCTGGCATTAGCAAAAAAAGAAGCTTTTCAAGACATGGCTGCAAGTAATCCCAAAAGCAGCAAAACCAAACAACCCTCTGAATATAAAACTCCGAAGTAGGCACTAGGTAGGCAAGCAGCAAAATGCAATTTGGATAAGAGAAATGTTTACAGCTTGAAGGCGAAGGACGTTTGGCTCACCAGGGCAATGGTGAAGCTGAAAGGGACTAGTCCCTGAAGCTGAGCAGGGATTCGTCCGAGCAGGCTAGCAGCCCTGATAGTGGATATTTTGCCCCATAAGGCAAACGACAGATGCAATACGAGACAAAGCGTCACAAACACCGGAAATGCAAGTTGCGGCGGCAAACAGAGCACTGAACTGAACACTGACAGCAAACGTTTTTATCCAGCCAGTGGAGTGCCAATGCAAGACGACGACTACTACTACGACGTTCATTCAGAGATTATTATCTACAGCTATATGTAGAGTGCAACCAAACACGACCAAATTGAAAATGAACTCGTTTGCGAGGATCGTTTTGCCATCCCAGAAATAGCTGCTCAGATGACGATTTCATCTCGTGGTTACGAACTTAAACATGTTTGTCAGTACCTTTCGCCCTTCGATCCCGAACTGGTGAAGCTCAATCCCGTTCCGCTCGAGGAACCGCGCGTTCTCCTCTGGGTACGGCTCCGGACATAAGTACCTGATCATCCACAGCAGCAGTTTTTATTACGAACCTGCCGGAGCTTAAGCTGCGGTGGAAGAGGCGTGTTACGGAGCACGACGTACACGATGGAGCGGAGGTTGAGAGAGCGCAGGAACCGGAAGTTGGCGGCGTCCGGGAAGCCCGAGCGGAAGATGCCTTCGTCGACCCCGGCGAAGTTGAGCGGCGGCACCATGGCCTCCACGGCCGCCGCGTCGTCGGTGGACGCCGGCAGAGCGAGCGGGAGCGGGAGCGTCGGGTGGTTCCACGGCTCAATGCTGACGACGGCTTTCGTTCTGCCCTTCTGCTCCGCTTCTTGGCTCCTCTGCTTCGCCGGCAGCTCCAGCTTCATGGCGCGCTCGCGCTAAATGCAACCGAGACTGTACCGTTTAGATTGAGCGGGAGAAGGAAGAGTGGCCGTGTGGAGACGGGTCATGGAGTCGTGGTTATTTATAGGGAGATCAGGAGATTGAGAAGAACCGAAGAGGGAAGCATAGCGAGGCGAAGCCGACGAGAAGAAGGGCTCGGCGCGTCGTGACGCTGCGCGCGTGCGCGGTCGTGTATGGCGATGATTGACGGCGAGAGGGAGGGGAACGCTTTGGGTGAAAGCGATGCGGGAATCCACTGATCCCTTGCCGTGTCGAAACACTTGGCGGTTGGTGGGTCACTCTGTGTTCATAATTGGTGGACCGGGGGAATCACCGCGTATGAGATCGGCCATCATATGGAGTACGAGAGCTGTTTACAGTCGCAGCATTTTGTCAGTGAGTCAGCTTCAGTTGTGTTCAAACATTGCAAAATGCTACAGGATGGCCGACATTTTTTTGGCTGTCCCACTCCTGCCACCAACGAAACGCTCCATACAAAAATTCCAGGGACGAGACCTCATTCGCGTTCCACACGATCCAATTGGGGCTCTGTCTGAACAATTCCTGAAAGGCCAAAAGCGCATTTCGAAAGCTCAATCAGGCAAAGCAAAGCGGCACCGGCACACCCCGCTACCCAATCGCCCGACCAATGAGACGTCCACATCTGCAGACCTCGTCACGGGGCATTTGCACACGCTCCCAGTGGAAGCCGAGCATAGTGCAGGCGGGCAGATCGGGTAGGGGCTGCCGCTGCGAGCATTGGCTGCGTCAGGGCCACCGGGCAAAGGGATCCCGCTTCGCCAGCAGCCTATTTGTCTGCCTGCCAGGTCTGCTTTCTGCTTTGCATGTGTGGCTATCGTTACACAGTTTTGTTTAGATGATCGTTAGTACACAGTTATTTCCTACCTAAACTGGTAGTAGTTCCGAATTTACAAAGAAGGGATAATAGCCAAAGAACACGGATCACAAGACGATCGCTTGGTGCACGTGCTCTGATTTACTTATATCGTTGTCCATTAAACTAGGCTGACGATATCATTTTGACACTTTACCTCAACAGGTGAGCAGAGTTCCGGTTGTTGAAGGCATCGCTACTCATCAGAGCAGTAAGGCATCTAATGTTCTTTAATTTATTTTCACGGACATTTTTCAAATCTTGCATCATGATCTGGCCCCTAAGCTAGAGTCCTGTTGCTTATGAACTCTAGAATCTTGATTGTGATCTCTGACCACAGATGTACGGCTACTAGTACCCTGTTTATCATCAACAGAAAAGTGAGAAGATAGAAAGATGGAACTGGAACCCACGCATCCCATCGTTCTCACCTTGTGTCCATCAAGCAATTTAAGTCAGTGCCATCAACTGCTGATGCAGAATTTTACTGGCGCTCGACCTCGACATGCCAATTGCCAAATGGGACGCGACGTCGCGGCGTGGCCGCACCACTCAAAAGTCCGGCTGTCACTTGCTGGACGGGGCAAATCGGGCTCGCCTGAGCTGGGAGAGAGACGGCACGTGATTAAGCAGACGTAAGAAGGCAACACTGTGCCGTGCATTGCTATGACCCCAACTGTTACTGTGCACGGGCTTACACTGATCTGCCGTCGACGAAGCCAGGTTAACGATCCCACCCTGCTGAAGCCTTGGCGTTCGCGTGGCGTCGCGTTCTTCTCTGGCAACGATCTTCGATTTCATTGCTTCTGCCAAACGTGAACAGATGAAGAGAAGGAACGGTTTCGTATGGGTGCCTGTGATCCATGCATCGATCACTGTAACAGCGACAAGTGATCCCATGCATCTTACATTATCCAGCAACAACCTTATCCTGTGCCCTCCAATGATGCAGCCACCCCGTCTGCGCTTGACACGAGCAAGATCCAGTGCGCACGCACGAAACCAACCTGTTGTCCAACCCAGGATTTAATTGGGACCTTTTATTTCGATGGCAAAGTTGATGCTCCTACGATAATGCTATGGCCTGTAAGGGATGAGACGCTTATTTGTTCTTGTGCTGTGAGCATTTTAGCCCATGCAGCGGCGGAGGCAGCAACGGGGTGGAATGGACTCTTCTATCATGGACGCATAGAGCCTAGAGGAGAGCGACCAGGCCAAAAAAATTCTCCAAATTCTCGTGGTACAATAGACGGACGGATTAACGGTGGGCTGAAATCTAGCCCATACTGAAACAAAGAAGGCCTTCCTACAAACAAATGAACAATCCAGTGGCTCCACGATTTTGGAAGCGCAGCCCAAAAGCAGAGTATCCCTTCCAACCACAGCTTTCCTTCTGGGCCTCCATTTCAGTTTTCTCGCTTACCGCTCCCTCTCCTTTTTCTGCGCCCTTCATCTTTTTTGAACTCTCCTTAATTTTGTTTTCAAAAAAAAATCTTCTTAATTCTCATATACAAAGCCAAAACAATAAGTAAATTGGAACGGAGAATGCATTATCTACACGTGGCTTGGGCGGCGCAGCGAGAACAGCATGGTACGGCCGTGCATTCGGGGTCTCGGGCGCCCATGAACGCGTCGATCTCCAAAGTAGGAAGTACAGCAGGACTTGTGCAACGTTATCTGCCCCCGCTCTCGCTATCACTGATTTCCTACGGTCGCGATCAGTCAGCGAGCCGATGATTTGATCTGCACAGCTGTACCGCGATGGCCTTTTCCTAAGGATCGAGACCAATCATCGTCGAGCCCATCCGCGGCTTCTGGAGTTGATGAGACTTCAAAGAAAAGCCACCGTCTCGCATCGGTGAGCGGTGCTTTGCAATCCACAGCATACTGCACGTAAACACAGCGCATGGGCCGCAGATTCGCCGTCGCTCCAAACAAACTCCATCCTTGCCTCTTCTTTTTTCAACTGCTGCTTCGTTCGCCCCTCCGTCTCCAGCTCTCATGGACGAACAACAGGTCGGACGAGACCAATCAGACTCGTAAAGTTCGTCCCGGCCAGTCGCCGGTGAGATAGCCTGGTTATAATAATATCCAGCCATCCTGTTACGTCTAGTTGTATAGTCTTTGTGTGGCGCGCGAGGTGGTTAGCGTTTCGTTCGCACCTGATGCTGCGAGCTCCATGCCCTGCTGTCTATACGAGTTCAGGTTCCGATTTGAGGTCATCTGGTTCGTCACTTCGGGGCCGCAAAGTTGCAGGAGCCACTCACCCGGACGAAGAAGTGCTTATGGTCCCCGCCTCTACCAGTTAAACACGTCCCGTTAGTTCCGCAACAGTGCGCAGTGAATTCGATTCCTGAAAATCCACACGTCCACGTCCCTATCTGGAATTCCCGGTACAGGTTATTTACAGGAGCAGAGATGCGAGCGGCTTGGTTGGCTTCGAAAGGCGGCGACCCGGATAGGATACCACACAACAAAATTAGACGAACGAAGCTGCCGAGCATCTTCATGACGATTGACGGATGATAGCAGTTTTATCCGATGGGAATCTTGCAGAACGACATCAGTATTAGCGGTAGCCTCCTTTTGCTTTTGTAAAGTGCCGTCTTGGAAAAAGCCAGGAAAATTCCTTTGTACTTAGATATCACTCACGTTGGTAGATAAATTTTGTTCCGTGATCTCGGAAAAACGTTGGAAGAGTTACATATATGAAGCGGATTGGATTCCCACATTTGCTGTAGGCCGTACTTCCAAAAGGCACCCATCTTGAAAATAATCTCATGCGTTATCGCATCCAGTGATCACGTTATATTCTTAGCAGATCTCATTGTGCAAGGCACTGGCGAGGATCGCCCTGTGGCAGCGAAAGTGCATGGCGCTTTCGTTCGTACTAGTACTACTCTTGCAGGACAAATTCTTGTTTCTGACGTTCTCGAGCTAGCGGAACACAGCTCAGGTGTCCCGGAAGTCTTGCCATGTCCGTGCAGCGAGAAGACTTTGCCTGCGCGACGACAACCCAATTGCACGTCGGAGTCTAGACACAGGACCGGCGGTAGTCTAGAGCCTAGACCCTAGTGAAAACCACAGAATTGTCACTCGTGCACGGATATTGTCATCGACCAGACGACTGTCCACCCGCGGCGTAATTTCTTTTTGTTGTAAAAAGGTGTTCATGTGCAGCTTAAGCTGCTTAACGATGCAACAAAGACGCAAGATCAAACGTGTGAACGAACATGCCACAAAAAGGGTTAGTTGTGTGACTCGTGTCTTTGTTTAAGCTACCAACTCATCACCAGATCAACATTGCCGACGCCGACGCCAGCAAGACAAGTGGAGTACTGTATTTGTTTCTATCTACTGCGCGTGCCCTGATGATCCCAGTCCCACCCGGCACGCCCCGGGCTTCAGAGTTCATACGATGCCAACACGCCGTCACGTCACGGCGCGCACGCGACGCAGAGCGCGAGCTGTAAAGTGGCACCCGGTTGTCGCCACCCTCGATCGATCGTCTGAACGAACGATCGGCGTCGGCCCCGCTGAGCTGCTGCCACCGCCGGTTGATCTCTCCCTCTGATTCGACCCTTCACCATCTGTTATCGCTGTCCGAGAAGGGCAAACGCACTTGGGTTGTCCCGAACCCTCTTATCATCTGTTCCTCTTCCTCCCGCGGCGGCACACTGAAGATAAGCACGTCGTCGTCGCCGAACGCCGCGTCGGGTCAGCGGGTCTGGAGCGTGTCAATGTGTCATCATCGGCCGCGATCTTTCAAAGGACGGATCTTGCGGAGTCTCCGCCAGATCTCCCTTTTTGTTTTTCGCGATGGAATGAATGGTCATATCGTATACGCGCTGACGCTGGGATGTGCAATGTGCCTACCCCTTCCCTCGCCATTCACACCGCGTCCAGCAGATTGGTTACCCTGCTTCCATCAGTGCAGCTCGCTAGGCCAAAACTTGAGGCCAGGATCGTTTGCTGACAGTACTAGCCAGTAACGGTGTGTGATTTTTGCATGTCTGCCCTTTAGCGTTCACTTTTCATCATTCTTTGCCCTCGAGCTCCAGGAACTCCACGCGAACAAGTGTCCCAATTATTCGAAGCAGCTGCGTGGTCTTTGCTTGACGTGGGGAGACGGAGATCCCTGCTGGCAGCGGCAGCCCGTGATCGGAATCTTGACATGCGCACTCCGGAATGTATACCGTACGGGGAGATAAAATCAACCGGGCTCCTTTTCCCTGCAGTTCGCGCACGCGCGGGGGGAATCGCGTCGTGGCTGCGACAGAGGTGGCTTCGCGAGACCTAACCAGATCGCACGACGAAAGAAGAGAGTCGTATCTCCCTTGCTCATGTTAGAAGGCGGCCGGCCGGCCGGCCGGCTGCCGCCTCTGCCTTTTGCCGGCCGTAGACTTCCGAGCCATACCCGGGACGGGCGCGCGTGCTTGCTTTTGGCGACACCGCGAGGAGTCCCGCCACTTGTCCAAGAGCTAGCGGCCGGCCGCGGAGCTCGATCGAGGATCGCCGGGGCTACCCGTACCCCACGTCCTGAAGCGTGGAAAACTACCAGTCGACCGTCGTCGCGCTGAGGGCCGACGCAAACGGTACACGCGACTAGTTGCATGCACGCGCCCAGTTGATCGATGGCGTGAGCAAAATCCTGGTCTCGGCTGGCGCCATGTCGACTTTATGGTGATCGGTGGCACGTCGGAGGTGACTCGCCGCTCGCGGCCATGCCGCGCCAGCTCCCACGTGATCGCGCCGTGGCCCGGTGATTGGCGCGGCGGAGCGGACGTGTGCGTGGCGTCGCTGTGGTTCGTCAAAAAGACTACGACTACTACTATTACTGTTGTTGTTGTGAGTTGTCCATCTTGTGACGGAGGGGATGGCCGATGGCGACGAATCCATCGTGAGTGCGAAAGGAACGATTCTGATATGACCCGACGGAGGCTCTGCTCCGCGCGCGCGCCAGCTCCGTCGCGGTGGAAACAGGGTTTCGCCTTTCGACTCGATTCGTGGCCAGCAACTTTGCGGAAGTGTCGATGCCTGAGATTGGAAAAGCCTATGACCAATTTCTGCGTGCAACTTGGGAGATATTCTGGCTGGTGTTTTGTACGAGAACTAAGTTTGAGCTAGTGGCCACGGCTGCTGTCCCCAGCAAGCACATCTTCAGTGTGTTGCACCAGGCTAGCACCCTGATCCGATCTTGCTAAACAAGTACTAGTCATGTAGTTTATGTGCCAAACCGTATCTCATGCCTTTGCTTGCTGTCTGGAAGAAGCAAAGGCAAATCTGTTTTCTGCAGCCGAAATTGGCGAAAACTTGTCCACTCGCACCAGACGATCAGGCCAAGCCAAAAAAGAGAAAAAGTACGGAGTACGTACCACGAAACAGCTGTGAACAATCGGTGAGATCGATGCAGCTGTGAAATAGAAATACTGATAAGATATGACTTCTTGTGAAATAGACATACCACGACGCTATTATTTTCAGGGAGAGATAGACACACTGATAAGATATGACTTCTTGTGAACAGAGCTAGCAGCAATTAGGCCCCATTCGAATCCTAAGGGATTCTTAGAATTCGAATAAAAAAATCCCACAAGTATTCAAAACAGATGAGTTTTTGAGAGATTATAAAATCTCATATAATCTTATAAATTTAAATATTATTTAAAATTTTATATCACAATGCATACTAATCTATCTAAAATGATAAAATCTTGTAATTTAAATGATTAAGGTTTTGAATATATAGAATTCAAATTTTAAAATCAAAGAATTTAGATAAAATCTCTTGATCTAAACAGTTGAGATTTTGAATTTTCAAAATCCAGATTCTAAAATCAAGCATCTAAAATCCGGATTCTAAGATTCAAACGGTAACTTAGTTTTCTTGAGAATTTTCGGGGACTTTTGCTAATCGACCGCCAGTGATTTAAGCAACTTTTAGGGCACGCTCCATTGTTCATCATTTGCAAGTTTGGTGTGGATTCAATCATCCTCGTTCCATCCAATCCGCTCCAAACCAATCCTAACAGCAGCACGAGCCCTGAATTGGTCCATGCCTAAACTGGCCCGGGGCCAAGGTCCGGTGCCTAATACCTTGGACACATTGATCCATACTAACTTAATTATGTCGTTAGGCTATGGGTCCGTACGCCATAGGGTTCAACGCTTGCCGCTTGGGTTAGGCAACAGAATGACAACACTATCAGCGAAGGTATTAGTATAGTACTTCCGACAGGCGTCATCAGGTAGAAGTAGCAAGCCTGAAAGGGACCTGCTCTGTTCCATCGATCGCGCCGCACGCACAGGGCGGTCCGATCAGAGTCGCTAAGCTGGTTGCTTTTGTTCGTGGTTCACACTGCTTTGCCGTTCCATTTTCCTGATCTGTTTGTCCTCATTATTCTGCTGCCGTAAACCGGTACGGGCCAGGTCATTCTAGTGGAGTTAGTCTATTGCTCGTGGCTACCTCCGCTCGCCTATAAATTGGGCCGGACTCCACTCACGACCCACTCACCGCTTCAGAGAGCAAATATACTCCAGTCTCCAGCTTAACCCGCGAGCGAGAGAGCGAGAGAGAGAGTGAGATGGCAGCGGCAGCTTCCACTGTCTCCTTCCCGGTGGTCCACATGGAGAAGCTGGAGACCAAGGAGAGGGGTGCCGCCATGGAGGTCATCCGCGACGCCTGCGAGAACTGGGGCTTCTTCGAGGTGCCACTCTCACACGCATAGATGATTACAAGTGTCACCCTTCTTTAGCATCGGTTCGAAAACGAAATCAAATCGTTGCGTCGTAGCAAAACAAAGTCGCTGATATGATCTTATTCTCCATCAACCGATCAAGCAAGCATCACTGCGGTCAGCTAATCCGGATGCCGCAACTCCATTTCGTGTTTAATTCAGGTGCTGAACCATGGCATCTCTCCCGCGCTGATGGACGAGGTGGGGCGGCTGACCAAGGCGCACTACGCCAACAGCCGGGAACACAAGTTCCAGGAGTTCGCGCGGCGGACGCTGGAGGAGGGCGAGAAGGGCGCCGACGTGAAGGGCGTGGACTGGGAGAGCACCTTCTTCGTTCGGCACCGCCCCGTCTCCAACGTCGCCGACCTCTCGGACCTCGATGACCACTACAGGTAGGGGACACACTACTTGCGCGTCGTTAACATTTGTGTGATTTTAACAATCGGGTAACATCATCCTCTGTTAAAAAAAAATTGTTGCCGTCTGAAAGATACTTTTATGCCCATATCACGTTAGCTTTTGGCGGAACTCAGAGAGCTTTTGGACGACGTTTTAAATTCATTAACTGAAAGATTCTAGATTTCAGAGTTTTTTATAACCTATCAAAATGACTTGTTGCCGGGGCTAGCCTGCTAGGACTACAAAGTGAGGCTGTAGATGTCACCTGTTGTTAGGCCTAACCAAAGATATTCGGCGCACCTTGACAGAAAGTTATAGCTAACTGACATGACTGTCTCATGTTTCTAAAGAGTTAAGGAATGTGTCAGTCAAAAACAAAACAAATTGTCCTATGTTTAATAACCATATATAAGGACGGTGGCAGTGCGGTTTAATTGTTTTTATTTTGAAAAACAGTGTTTTTCAGTGTAGACTAGAAAAGTTCCAGTATGTGGTGCAGTAGAGTAACGATCACAAGTCGAATATCTTCTTGGCGACGCACAGTGTGATGATGCTCTGAGATTATTAGTTTATTCATTCCTTACTGTTACGTGTCTCTTGTTTAGGCAAGTGATGAAGGAATTCGCGTCGGAGATAGAGAAGCTGGCGGAGCGGCTGCTGGACCTTCTGTGCGAGAACCTGGGCCTGGAGCCAGGTTACCTCAAGAACGCCTTCGCGGGCTCGAAAGGCCCGACGTTCGGCACGAAGGTGAGCGCGTACCCGCCGTGCCCGCGCCCGGACCTGGTGGACGGGCTCCGCGCGCACACCGACGCCGGTGGCATCATCCTGCTGTTCCAGGACGACGAGGTGAGCGGCCTGCAGCTGCTTCGTGGCGACGGCGAGTGGGTGGACGTGCCGCCCATTCGCCACGCCATCGTCGTCAACATCGGCGACCAGCTGGAGGTGATCACCAACGGGCGGTACAAGAGCGTGATGCACCGCGTGCGCACGCGCCCCGACGGGAACCGCATGTCCATCGCGTCGTTCTACAACCCCGGTGCCGACGCCGTCATCTTCCCCGCGCCCAAGCTCCTCGCCGAGGAGGAGGCGCACTGCGCCGAGACGAGCGGCCGCCGCCGGCAGACGTACCCCAAG
This sequence comes from Zoysia japonica, assembly GCA_001602275.1. Classification (NCBI taxonomy): domain Eukaryota; kingdom Viridiplantae; phylum Streptophyta; class Magnoliopsida; order Poales; family Poaceae; genus Zoysia; species Zoysia japonica. The sequence goes on along the minus strand of BCLF01000066.1, from coordinate 1,567,485 downwards.
TTCGTGTTCGAGGACTACATGGCTCTGTACGTGCGCCACAAGTTCGAGGCCAAGGAGCCCCGGTTCGAGGCCATGAAGTCGCCCATCGCCACCGCGTAATACTCCATACGACCTGGCCGGCACTGTTCGTGCGCGCGTCTAGAGCCGGACATCGTGGCATGCTCGAACCAGGACATTATTGAGTTGGTATTGTACACGCACGATAGAAGTATAGCTAGGCACGTGATTTATGATAATTAGTACTAGACGGTACCGCAGGGTCTGTGATATTGTATGTGTGTACTGCGGCGTGAGAGGGTGTGGCGTAATGTACTGTATACAATATTGCTTGTCCCGGATCAGAGTGTACAATACGGTTCGATAAGCCGTTTATATACTTTGTGGACTTTTTTTGTGCACATGATTGTTCATGTTTGCAAATCAAGGTGTTTTTTTTTTATGTTGAGATCTGATGAAACTTCAGAGTGCCACAATTAAACTTAACGAGATGTCAGAAAGAACATTCTCAGGGAGTGAAGCACGGCCCGGTTCGTGATGCCGCTGCCAAAAGCGCCTTTGGGCCATCTCGTTTAGAAAGCCCAATAGTAACCGGTGTCCTTTACCATCTACGCCCAAGAACCGCTCAGTAACCAGTAAGGCCTGTTTGCAGGTGCACGGGTCCGATCCAACTCTGCCATGTCCACCGTAAAGCGCAAGCAAACCCACCAGCGAATCCATGCTCCGCGCTGCGCGAGCCTCGGGCTCACCGCTCACTCAGCGCTCGCCCAGCAAAGGAACAGTCAAAGCATTCTCAGAAACGAAAGCGAGCACGGAGCAGGAGTTTTCAACAACAAATCCCAACAATCCAAGCGCCAACCACGCTCGGAATTCACTGACAGCGGCGGGCGGACGACGGCAGATCTCTAGTCTGGACCGGTGAAATCCCTGGTCCAATATTCCCTTCTCCTCCGAGTGGCCCTGCATGCGAGTATGCCAGTCCACTCCAGTTGGCGGCTTCCTTCACATGTGCGCTGTGGCGAATGGCGCACACGCGGACGGGGGCCGGTTGCAGAGATTGGTGCCGCGGGCTGGGGGAAGGTCACCTACCACCCACGGCGGGGCATCAAGGTGGTGCCCGTGGATCGACCCCATATCCCCCATGTGATTCCATTTCCAGGTCGTGGAGGTGTCGAGCGGGCGAGCGAGCAACGCCGACGCCAGGGTTCACAAAACCGGCTAAATCGGATCGTTTTTAGCGAAAACCGGTCAAACCGGTCCGGTTTGGCCGGTTGACCGGTTTTCAAATTTAAATTTTTTTAATTTTAAAAATTTGATAGATTTTGAAATAAAAAATATGTAAAAAAATTAGATAAAAAATAGAACACTACTGTGAAATCTGTTTTTGAAAAATAGTTGATTTATGTGTAAAAAAAATAACGAAAGTTTGAATGAAAAATAAAAAAAAACCTTATCCCAGCTCGGCGGACCAGAACACCCGTAAGCCTTCCTTCTTTTCTGTCTGCGAGCTCCTCTGACAATTGGAGAACCTTGACCGTCGTCCGCTGTCGCGCCGTCCAAAACCGGCCGAGAAGAGCGGCTGGCCGGCCGGCATCAGCGGCTAGCCGAGCGCTCCGATTTTTCCTTCCTCCGAGCGGCTAGCCGAGCGATTTGGACGGCTTACCACTCAATTTACGCGTGTAGCCGGACCGGCTACACGGAAGCCGCGCTGAGGCCGGATCTCGCGGCTAACCGACCAGATCCAGCGGCTAACCGGCTAGTTATAGCGCCTCGTTGGACGGCTAAGCCGGTAAGCCGTCCAGTTCGAGGTGATTTCGAGGGCTCCGAGGTGATTTGCTTTTTTCATTATTTGAATGACATTTTTTGCCTTTCGGTGTAGTTTTAGAACGTAGTTAGTTCAATTATTGTTTAATATATGCAGGAATGGCGGATCAACCGGATTTGGTTTAGGAACACGGGGAGAACGTGTACCTCGGGTTCCGTTGCAAGTATTGCAAGAGCGTGAAGAGAGCGGGTGGTGCCTCGAGATTCAAACAATATTTGGCACATCGGGGCAGCAATGTGGTGGGTTGTGCTCACGTTTCTGCCGAGGCGCGAGACTATTTTTGTCGAGACATTGATAGGACCGTCGAGCGGAGGAAGGATCGAGCTAGATAGGCCCTAACACAGCAGGATGTTACAGGTGAGGGTAATGTGAATGTGGAGTATGATGAGGACTTGCCAGCTGCCATGCGGGTATCTAGAGAGGAGGAATTCTGGCAGCGACAGCGTATGTATGATGGTATGATGGTCAGTTCGAGCAATGTGTCGGTGGTTCGTCGGGTGCAGGTGCTTCCTCGGGTGCAGGTGTTTACTTAGGTGCAGGTGGTTCCTCTCAAGGTGCAGGTGATTCCTTTTAAGGGGCAGGTGCTTCCTCTCATGGTGGTGGTGGTAGATTGTTTAGCATGATGAGAAGGTCAATGTCACAGAAGTCAAGTTTCAGGGGACGGGTTCAAACCAGGATAGATATTGGTTTATGAATGGCAAAGAGCAAGCTAGCAAAGTCAGCAATTAGAAAGGCGTGATCCAAATTCTTTCACACAGAAGCCATCGTTGGTAGGAAGGCGGATAATTCGTACTTCATTAGCACAATCAAAGAGACACTGAGATAGAGTACGCTACTTTCATTTCTTTCATTATGTTCACGATACGTTTGCACATATTTAGGTCACGATTCATTATATTTGCAGGTGAGGACGTTCCTAACCCAACTAGCGGCGAAATAGATGGAACATATCTTGATCAAAACGAAGAAGATATTCAGAAAGAATTCGAAAAATTCAAGCTAGAGTGACCGACACATGGTGTAACTATCATGTACGACTCTTAGACTGGACCTACAGAGATGAACTTAGTAAATTTTATGATCTACTGTAATGGTGTCATGTTGTTTCACAAGTTTTCTGATGTTTCAGGAAACAGCCAGTCAGCAGAGTTCATATTTAAGGTACGTTCATATGTTACTTCCATTGATCATTCAATGTATTTGCACCACTGTCATATTGATTGATGTCATATTCATTTGCAGGAAATAAACAAAGTGTGCATTGATATTGGTCCAGAGCATATTATCTAGATTATTACGAATATTAGTTCTAACTACAAGAAAACGTACAAACACCTAAGAAATAAATACAGTTATATTGTCTGACAATCGTGTGTGACAAATACAACCAACTTGATGCTAAAAACCATTGGTGACTATCTAGAACACAAAGCTGTGATACAATCTGTTCGTAGAGTTTCTCGTTGGTTGTACAATCATAATCAGCTGCACTACATGATGACGAATGCTTTTGGTGGTGAGTTGGTGAGATGAAATGCAACTCGTTTTGGCACTAATTATATGTTTTTTGAGAGTATGCATCGTCAGAGGGACAAGTTCATGGCATGGATGGGTTTTCAAAGTTTTTTAAAAAGTCGATGGTCTGACACTGATGAGGGAAAATATGCACACTCATGCCTAACTAGCATGTCATGATGGTACACACTGAAGTATGTGGTTGATGTCGTGCAACCATTGTATGCATTCCTTCAATTTTCTCATCAAGATAAAGACCCCAAACTTAAGTGAAGTTCTTATGAGGTATCTTCTGTTAAATAATAAGTATCAAGCTTTTTTTCACTATGATGATGGAGAGTACGAGAGGTACATGGAGGTTATTAATCGTCGGATGCATAATATTTGTAATGACATATTTGTGAATGTAGCTAAAATGTGTTTGCCAATATAACCACTAATGCATTTCATTAAGAATTATTACTTATCTAATTATTGTTATATGTGCAGCTGGAGTATTGAACCAAAGGACGCACTATTCATATGAGTTCAGTGCAAATACGTTGCATGATTTTTGAGACACATTTTCACATATAGCACCCACCGATAAGTGTGTTCAAACGCTCCAGGAGGCGGAAATTTAGAGAAGAAAACAATGTGCATTCGCAACTGAGTTGGCCAGCAGGATGGCAGTGGATGTGAAAACTTCACCTGCTCAATGGTGGCACATGTTTGGTGATGACACACCAAATCTTCAGAAGCTTGCTTTGCGCCTAGTGTCGCAGTGCGCTTCATCTAGCGGATGCCAGCGTAATTGAAGTACATTCGCATTGGTCAACACAAAAGTGCGCAACAAACTCTCTCATGCCAAATTGCATAAGTTAGTGTATGTCAACTACAATCTCAGAATACAAATGCGGGATGCTGGATTCACATATAAACCATCTGAAGCTGATTCTTTTGATCGTCTCACAGAGCTATCCTTGTATGATTGTTCTAATCTAATGAGAGATTAGATGTAACATGGAAGATTAAATGTTGATTCTCTTCCTGATGAGGAGGACACAGAGAGTGACACTCCTCTGCCATCCTATGAGGAGGACACAGAGAGTGACACTCCTCTGCCATCCTGTGTAGTGACCACTGATGAAGCTAATAGACAGTTGCTACGGTTGTCTCGTGCTGCAACGATGTCTGAATGAACAGAACAAAATATGGGTGACACTCACATAGAAAAGAGAAAGCATCAGCGTCAAAAGAAAAAAGACGGGTGTAAAAAAAAAGCACGAGCAAAGGCAAAGATAAGGGTAATGGCAAAGGCAAAGGTAAAGAAAAAAAGAAAGCGGCCAGCGATGACTCCACTGATTCTGGAAACGACAGACGAAGCCCACCTTACCAGAAGTCATGACACCAGCTCTCGGACAGATTCTGAAGACACACCTAGCGATGCGGACATGGTTCCTGACTCGTAGCCACCATCAACTACGTATCATTTCACAGATAACCATATCTTCACATCATATGAGCAATGTTAACTCTTTTCTTTTACACTTAACTTCTTTTTGCAGATGAGACAGACTTCACCCATGCTATACAAGATCAAGACCATAGCGCTTCACAGTCACAGAGAACTACAATGGAGGGTAGGCAGCATCAATATGGTGCTTACTACTCGGAGACAGACAGTTATACCTTTTACAATCAAAGTCTTGAATACTACAATTATCCTTTGGGTGATCATACATGGATGTACCAATGGCAGAATCTTAAATTTTTATCATATGTTGCGCTCACAATGAGGGACAACTTCCGCTTGAACGGGTCGAACTTAGAATGAATTCAAAGCGGAGTTGCTCGCCACTACAGGAATTCAAATAATGTCAAGTGATAAGTGCGACATGGCTTATTTTAATTGGAATGCAATTTCAATGTAAAATGTGAACTTTGAGTATAAAATTTATGTACAAAATTTATGTATGAAATATGGATTGTATTGATATGGATATATTGTCAAATTATGTGTTTATTATTCATTGATAAAGTATATATTATGCAAATGTATTGAAAGAATTTAAAAAAAAGTCATGCTAAAATTTTTTGAATTTTTTTCTTATTTTATAATATTTTTCTGTTTTTTCATTTTATTGCTCGGTTTTTGGCTTAAACCGATCGGTTTACCGTCGCAACGGTTCCATCAGAAACCGGCCGGCTAGCCGTCTAAACTGGTCGGTTTACCGGTTTGCAAACCGCTAGCCGACGATTTTTTAAAATTTGAATTTTAACCGATTTTCGAACCAATTTTTTTAGTTCTTCTGAAAACTGAAATATGGCCGTCGATCCGTTTTCCGCATCAAACGGTTTTCTGAACGTTGGCCGACGCGCGGCACTGCCGCTGCACGTGGAGTTGCCAAAACACAGGGGAACGCGTGTCGTGGTGGTGCCACAGCGATCGCGGTAGACTCCGCAGGTTTGGAACCGGGGCCGTGCCAGTTACTACCACGCCGATCCTGTTATCGTGACCGTTGCTACACGGATTAAAAGCGTGCTTTCTCGTGAGATCAACAGCTCCACTATTTTCAGAGGCTACAGACGGAAGGAGCTGCCTTTGAAGACTTCAAACGGATATTGCGCTGTTGCTTTGTGGCCTTCCAGTGCGGCGTTTTAGGGACGTACTCACGCCATACAAAATATAAGTTTTATATATACAAATTTAAATAATTTTTAATATAAAAAATTACATGTTATAAAAGTTTTTTTCATAAAAAATCTAATAACATAATCTTATATATAATAAAATATTATTAATTTTTTATTATTAATGATCAAAATTAAAATAATTTAATTTTGACTAAACTAAAAAATATTTATATTTTATTGGAATGGAGGTAGTAGAAATGCTAAAAGCTGTAGACCCGCTGTCATGAGTGTGAACTACTCCCTCCGTCCCAAGTCCCAAGTCTCTTTTAAATTTTCAAACTTTTAATTTTAACTATTCATTTTTAAAAAAAAATAAAAAATATTTATTTTATTATAAATCGATTCTTTATTACAAGTAAAACTTACTTTTCATTTTTGTATTTTCAAAAAAAATTTAAATAAAACAAAGAGTCAAACAGTGATTTAAAAAAAAGTAAAAAACAACACTTATTTTAGTAGACTGCTAGTGAGCATTGGCGTCCACGGCAAGCACCATTTCCGGCGCAAGAACTTCATGGAAGGGTCAACCGACCGGATCACACGAGACAAGTCATAGTGGGTCGCCCAGCACATGGGCACAAAAGCTAATAGCAATAGGTTAACGATAGTATATATGCTAATCCACTTACTAAGAGTATATAATAAAGTAGCAGTAGTTACAGAGACTAAATTAAGATATCCCCCATTGGCGAAAGCTGCATAAGAAACAAGGTGGTAAGAGGCACTGCTACAGTGATGTCTACGTAAACTTCCTTTCACGTCTGGAGGAGGGAGTCAAAGCTGCAGTACGGCAGGCCCTTAAACAAAGGATCAAAAGGGCTTAAACAAAGGATCAATAGGCGCAAGATTCCATCATCTCCCCTCTGTAAGACTGACAAAGCTGTGTGATATTGCTTCGGACTTCTGAATCTTGTTCCTCGTAATGGCTGCTGTTTGCGTTTCTGGGCGTTGAACTTCTTCAGACCGTCGACGGTAGCTCGCACTTGCCCATCGCTGTAAACAAAACAAAGCAGCAGCAGCCCCGGAGTGAGATCACGGTTAAAGCATAGTAATCCCAATAAAAAATTGAACATTCCCCGATCTGATGGCATAAAATAGATCAGAGAATAACAAGGCCACCATGTGAACACGAAGACTTTAGTAAATGCCACTGTTGCAGTGAGACACGTATGCGCCGCAAGCAGAGTAAAAAATGCAGCGGGGAGCAAAGGCAGCGGAAGTGGCAATCAATCTCCAGGCGCGGTCTGCAACATTCAGACATGGCGCGGATCACCGTGCACACAGGACGACGACGGGTCATGTCTTCTCGTCGAGCAGCGAGCCGGAGCCGGCCGCTGGACCCAGTGTCCTCAGAGATAATAATTGCACTAAAGACCGCCGGACCCGCCAGACCGGATCCAGACAGCCTGAACCAGACTCAGGCCCAGTGACAGCAGGTCGAATCCAAGGCATAGTTCCTCTCCTCGTTGTCATTTACAGTTTGTTATTTTAGTCCACGAGACGAAGATTAAAGACAGTTAAAAAAGTAAAATGTGCTAGAAAGAGAAATAAAAATATATTAAAAATAAAGAAAAATATATTTAAAAAACGAAAATAACACGAAAAAAAACTTGTTAACTCGATCAAGTAATTTAAGACAGCAAAAGTACTGTATAAACACTAAACACGGCTTTAATCGCAGTGCAGAGTTGTCACGAAGCTTCAATTTGCGATGGACCGCAGTGTGCTGTAACTCAATTACTGTGTGCGGCGTGCTTTCGAGATGCGGTTTTAACAGGTCGTGACAGCCTGTGTACTGTGGCGGTAAAGCGCTCCCGTACAATTACCAAGCAACTTTAGTTCGAGTGAATGGGCCGGGTGATAGTACTATCGGACTGTGTCATGTAAAGCACGCACGAGTGAAAGTAAATGCCTAAACGGAGTCACGAGAATAAACGAATTTCTGGCACGAGGGAAGACGAGCAGCTGGCTTACTTGGTGCCTGGTTGACGACGTAGGCAGCGCCGCCGAAGTAGCAGGTGCCGATGGACCGGCCCTTGCGCTGGAAGTAGTCGTTGAAGGCGTAGGAGGCGTGCGCCACCATGGTGTTCGGCTCGAAGCACGCCGCGCCGGGCTGGATGGCCTTGCAGTCCGCGCCGCCGGGGCCGCACGCGTAGTCCAGGGCGGCCTGGAGCCGTTCCTGCCCCGCCATCGCGTTCGCCACGCACCACGCCTCCCCGGTCGTCGTCGCCTTGACCCCGCCGCCTCCGCCGCCGCTGCTGGGGCTGGATCCGCCGTTCTCCTGCCACCCGAGGCCGCCGCTGCCATTGCCTTTGCTGCTGCCACCGCCGCCGAGGATGAACTCTACGTCGTAGACCTTCTGCTGGTTCGGGTAGAACACACCGTAGTTGCGCTCGGAGGTGGGTCCCGGCTTCTGGTTCTCGTTGAACAGCGCGAAGAGGTAGACGTCGATGTCGACGTCGGGGCGGCGCGGGGTGCCGGCGTTGCCGGACAGCACGCGGCGCACCAGGTTGCCGTTGTACGCGGCGGCGTTGGCGGGCGCGGCGCCGGGCTCGTTCGCGTCGCCCTTGGACGGCCACCCGGTCTCGGAGACCACGACGCGCACGCCGTTGTAGTTCCCCAGCTTGCTCACCGCGGCGAAGACGGCGTCGAGCTGCGCATCGAGGAGGCTGTAGTACTTGAGCCCGGTCGCCGGGTCGAGGACCCCGTCGTTGGGGCGGAACAGCGCGTAGTCGAGAGACACGACGTCGGTGTTGCCGGAGTACGCGAAGAATGGGTACGCGTTCACCATCAGGTACGACCCGGTCTGCGCCAGGAAGTCGAGCATCGGCTTCATGACCGGCGTCGCGAGGTCCTCCTTGAACGCGCCGGTCGACGGCGGGTACGACGCAGCGAGCGCGACGAGCGCGATGGGGGACGACACCTTCACAGCCTTGTCCATGTTGAGGCGAGTCAGCGCCGCGTGCACGTTGGTCATGGCCGGGACGAGCTGCGCCGTGCCGTTCTTCGCCGTGGCGAACACCTCGTTCCCGACGGCGATGCCCTGGATCTGCGTCGCCGGGTAGAAGGCGGCCACGTTCCGGCGCACCCATGCGAGCGCGAAGGACGGGCGCGAGGCCACTGCGGGGAGCTGCTCGTTCGGCAGCGCGACCACCACCTTGATGCCGGTGTTGGCCAGCGCGCGCAGCACGGTTGGGTCCGCGTCGTAGAGCTTCACCTGCGTGATGCCCTGCTGCTTCAGCAGCTGCACCACCGCCGACGGCTGCGGCAAGTTGTTCGCCACCCTGCCCCAGTTGATACCCACTGTCCCCGCATCTGCAAACCAAACCGAGACATTTCTCAGTGAGTAAGCGCGACCCGCATTGTCACCAAAAACATCAATCGTTCTTGAGTGGTGCTGTGGTGGGTTTTTACCTGCCGGACGAACGAAGAGCAACGGCAATGCCGCGGCGAGGAGGACCGCCGCGAGGAGGCCGCGAGGGGGCGCCATGCTCTGCTCTGCGGCGGGGGAGAGGCAGAGCAAGTCGGTCGTGCAGTGGTGAGTGGCCGAGTGGGGGGACGGGAGAGCGCGGGGGATTGGGGCATTTATGGCCGTCGAACTCGAGGCGCTGCCAGGGGGGGGCCGGTGCCCCGCGCGTTCGGGCGGAGGTGCGCGTAGTGGTGGCGGGTGTGGCCCTGCGGGTGGGACTCGGGTCGGGCTGAGCCGAGGTGGGACGTGGGAGCGGATGTAGGAGGCGGGGAGCACCGGCGGCAGGACACGGTGGTGGCCCGGTCGCGGCGAGTACCGTTGATGGCTGCGCGCCGGGACCCCGCGCGTACGGCCGTTTCGGCTCGGCGCTGTGGTTTGTTACTGGCTAATCAATGTTGTCGCTGTTGCGCAATGAATGAGACAGGTACTATAATTGTTGCTGCTCATGGCAACGGCTCCGAAAACATCTCAAATCGCAGATGTCACCATTGGCTCCTGTCTCCGTCGCCAAAAATAATTTACGGATTAACGATAATCGGATAACTCGTTCTATTTGGTCGGCCCCTGCCCCCTGTATGCAAATGGAAGATAAACTTTTGGTTGGTGCTGATTCACCAACATTGTCGTTGGCCACATATAAAAACTTGCATAGCTGTATGCCAGTCGAAGTCGTGCGTTCACAACTGACAGGCTACTCGACAAGGGTCTTCTGCTATCAACGCGGTTACTGGTTATAGTGGTTACTATAATCTCTGCTGTAACCTCATACTTAAGGCAGCAGCTTGTTCGGTCGGCATCACGCCGAAGACGCGTGCGACGGCTTCCGCGTGACACCGACAACGTTCCCCGGATGCTCACGACCAGAGACCCGCATCGATCCGAGCGTGGCGTCCTTGGGGGACGTAATGACAAACACCCTGCGGACTTGAATCGCTTGATTAGGAGGAGTACGAAAGGCAAGCAACGCATGCAAACGCCCGCGGTGGTACTGCTGGTACGCAAAGGAAAAGATCTTTTTGGAGGAGTGACCATGCACGACACCGCCACCGTACCGACTCGAACCGCTGGTTGGGTTGTGGAGGATCTGCGTCGCCGACTCGCCGTTGCGGGGCACGGCTACTTGCGGCCGATGAAACTGCCGAGATTGGTTAGCGGAGCTGGTAGCCGAAACCCTGTTGCGTTTGATTAACAGGAAGTCGGTGGCTGGAAAGGCGAGGAGAGATGGATAAAATAGAGGGCGTCCCCTCGCGCACGCCCAAAAAGAAAATTCTCAGAAAGGAGACGCATTATTTTGTTTATTCAATTTCGGTCACTTATTGTTTCTGATCTTGTTTGCAACCTTGCAAGGTCGTCGCTGAAGGTCGCCGTACGCCCCAACCGCAAGGTTACATGAGGATCGAGTCTTGCTTACGACAAAAGAGACCCATCTTTTAGGTGAAACGATGGCGCGGCTCGCTTTTAGGTGAAGAGATGGAGCGGCTCATAACGCGGGGCAGCCACGCCTGCCAGAGCAGGCAGGACGGTGCTACTGTGTACTTGTACACTGCTCACGCGTGCGACGAAGATAAACATGTCGACGCGGTGGAGGTCGACAACGCATAGCCAAGGTCATTCAGATCCCAAACTTGCACAGAGTTTGGCACTTTTGTCATTGGTGTTGTGAGACAGCCGGCCACAACAAAACTGGAGCGCAAGATGGGTGAAGTCAAACGACGCGTACCTGCCGAGTAGGCGACGTCGTGCTCAGTGACGTACGCGCACCATCCACGCTCCCATTGCTTGTGCTTGTTCTCTCCACTTGCAGGTTGCAGCTTCTGGCAAACCGTTTCAGTGAACAGAACATAACGCAAAGGGGAAAGGGCTCGGTCGATGGAGGTCCGTGGAAACCGCGAGCCGAAGGGCGGTGCAGTACAAACTCGCAAACAAGTCGCTTTACCACCGTCGACATAGGCGCGGGCGTGCGGCGCGCACGGCGCATCTATCAGCGTGGGGTTAGCCGAGCGCTCGAGCAATTCACCGGGCAAACGCCGGGGGGGGGGGGGGGGGGGGGGG
>BCLF01000066.1:1542955-1555854 GCA_001602275.1 Zoysia japonica | reverse complement strand
GGGGGGGGGGGGGGGGGGGGGGGGGGGGGGGACCCGCGCCGCGCCGAGAAAATTACGCGGAAGGACTCGAGGACGACGGGCGAAAAGCGATACTAGGCGCGGACAGCTCGGCAAACGGAAAAGCGGTGGTGGGTTGCCAAATCGGTCGTCATCATCCGCCGGGGCGCGCCTTGTGCTCCGTAACGCCGCGCTCCGCTCCGCGCTATCGGCGGGTAGCTAGCTCCGCCGCTCGTCAAGCCGCGGATGCTCGGCGCGCTCCGTGCAACACAGCCAGCGCGCTGGATGCCACATTGCCACATGCCAGTGCTCATGTGGGCGCGAGTGCGGCGAGCGACAACTGGGTTCCAGATAGTTCACTTCGCAAGCTCGGCTAGTAGATCTGCCACGTCTCGGCGAGGAAATTGTAGTCCGCCAGATCTGCTTCCGTTTCTTCTTCTGACCGAGAGAGCTTCTGTTCCTGGATCTTATTGTTTGTGGGGGGTCGTTGTGTTCTCCGACTTGCATTTTCCTCCTCCTTTCGAGCATGTGGCCGTGATCCACTGATCCGGCCTCAAGGACGGCATGGCAAGCTGGCTCACTCAAGGCGCCCAATTAAAACAGCGTTTAGTAAATGAAAAAGGTCATCACATTTGCTCAAGCCATGCATATTTGCACGGCTAGCCGGTAAGTTTCCTTGCACGTGGTTTCTCTCTGTTCCCTTGAGAAGGAGTAGGAGTACGTGGCACGGCGGTTCTGATTTCTGATCAGTGATCACAGCTCCAACCAAGCCTCCAGCATCATCAGGTCGGCCACTTCTGTCGGTGTGATTGAATAATTCACCCTCTTGCGCGGGGAAAAATAATTACTAGTGCCAGGGCAGGACGACACGGTAGCAAGCTCGTTCACTCGACGTCACAAGGTCGTCATCCATCCTGGGACCGCTCCGGTCGATGATTGGGGCGTGGATTATGTGCTGCTCCTGCGGCTCGATCCGTGGCAGGACAGGAGTGCGCGACAAACAGGACGAGCCAAGAGTGTTCGGTCATGTGAACCAAAGCTTTATTCGTGCAGTGGACACTACTCCCTCACTCATGACACTCTTGGACCATCAGCAAGGCCAGGACAATAGCTCAAGTTCAACGCTGCTTACAATCACGGCGGCCGCTATAAAGTCGGCAGATTCAGACTTGACGTGAAGACTTACTGTACTTCTTAATGTTGCTTGTTCTCATCCTCTTATTTCAGGCCTTTTTGGATTGCAGGAATTAGAAAATGTAGTAATAAAAAAAAACATAAAAAATTTATAGGAATGTTGGTGCAAAACAGAGTAATAAAAAACATAGGAATTTGATGGGAATGATTGTTTGGATATATCGTAGGAAAAATACAGAAATTGTAAGGAAATTTTTAGCATCATTTTTTCTTTTTTTTAATTGTGTAATCACTCTACAGTAAGCACTTGTTCTATTAGTCCCAGACAAGTGGTCCCGTGAACAAGAAGAAGACTGATAAGAATAGTGCTTCGCAGGTGATGTTTCTCGTTCTTCTTGCATATGAATTTTTTAACAAGAGATCTGAGTGAAATTGCACGTCAGAATCCTACAAGCCAAAGGATAGAAAAAGAAAAATTCCTCTATGAACAGTATTCCTACGAAAATCCCACGAAAATCCTTCAATTTAAAGATGCCTTCAAAGTTTCGGCAGGAGCAGATTCACAAGCAACGGTCAACAGAATTATCGAGTGTTGCGTCAGGGTTCTCAAAGGTGCTTCTCCCCCGTCAGGCTAAAAATGGGGGATCAAGGTCTTCGAATCTAGCAGTACTCCACACATGGATCAGTCTACCAGCCCCACATGTGACATGTGACATGCCCGTGGGTGATGCGGGGGCATGCACCACGCAGCCTGCTAGCGTCTCCTCATCCATGTGCAGCTGGGCAATACCTGACGCAGAAGAAGAATATAGATACCTGCGTGAAGAATGGGAAATCAAAAAGGTCATCGAGTCAGCCGGTATAAAACAACTCCAGATTCTCTCTTCCGACTGAGGCAACAATAAGAAAACATTCAAATAATCAGGTGCGGGAACATTGCAAGTGCAGGACAGGCAGCGGATGCAGAGTTGCAGGCTATATGGATGAATTTAGAGCACATATTCTCCTTAAGTACCAGTACCAGGAGATAAAAGTGAGACATGCTGCTGTGTGCCAGATCAACTCGAAATTGAACATTGCACAAATACCTGATACATAGTACGTTACAAAATTGCTGTTCAGATATGCTACATCACAGGAGGAATATATACATGCCTACTATACAAGTTATTACATTACAAACAACAGCAAAACTATCGGCGCATGTACAATTATAGGGCTTTGCTTCACTGCTAGGCAATAGTCGGTACAGAAGAAACTACTAGTCAGAGCTAGTATGTACATGACTCTTTCAAAGGTTATTTTTATGTACGGCCCCAACCAAGTAAAATTTCAAGCCTCGGTATACTTCTGATATGTTTTCACCTTTTGAGACTATTTCCTGAATTAGTTTGTTAGTTGCCGATGTTAACCTGTCAACTCCACTGTCATTTCATCTTAGTTTTCCTTCTCTGCACAAAAGTATACAATGGACACATTTAGAAGTGCAGAAAAAGACAAGGAAAAGGCAAGTAAAACTTGAAAACAAATCCATGTCCATGATTTATGCATAATGCAAATTTTAGAATGAACAAACATTTGAGTAATAAACCAAGTTACAACAGAAAAGAACTAGGTGGCATTCAACTGTCACAACTGACAACTTGGGACCTAGGAGGAACTAGGCGGCATTGTATTAAGAAGAAGAAAGTAGGCACCCAAGCTGTGCACATCAACATCCTTAACCAACTGATCTAGGCTAGTTTCTTACTGTAGATATGCTATCAAACTTTGCTTATATAGCCAGGCAAAAATTCTAGAGTAATTCAACATTCTTGATATCAAGGAAAGCTGTACTCACAAGAAGTCTGCTTGTATCACAACAAAACTAAAAGGAGTAGCAAGTATCATATGATCGCTAGTACTAAATTTAAGTGTGATCTTAGACTATCACAATAGATGCAATTAATGCCAGTTCTGAAGATAATTCATGCTTATTATAAATTCAAAAAACATTATGAAGCCCAAGAGCAAAAAAGAACACAGATAGATAATAGTACTTGAGAAACATACAGAATGATTTTGATTAGTATACTTCCGAGCCCCTTCATGAGATGTGGGATGCGGTGCACCAGTTGAGACATGAGATAGCCGCTGGAGAAATTCTTGAATGTGATTGTAAATGCTGCAGCAAGAGTAGTATTAGCACCAAGCATGCTAAGTGTGTGAAGGGGAACAAGTCACTCCACAAACTGACATTCAATGCCAAGTACATTACGTAGGCCATTTTGATAGACAGCTTTGAGCTCGGTTGTAAATGTTCATTATCATTGTGATTTCTCATTAATGCTTGTTTGACTTTGCTAAACTGTAGAACTTCATCAATATGGGACGAAAAAGTACCTGAGTCGGTGCCTATTGCATGTTGAAAAGAAGGCAACAAAACCATACAAAATGCTCCTAATTGCACGAAAAATCTGGTAAAAGAGTAAAAGTAAGTTTCACAGATATTTTAATGTATTGTTTGTCATACCAACTGATATCTGATACCTGATACAGAAGATCTTTCCAGAGTGATCCCCAGATGCTAGTTTCAGATGAAAGCCCGGGGGATCTGGGTACTGATCCAACTTGATACAATGCACTTAATGTTGACCAGGTTTGCTTTAGAACACTGATAACATCAACAAAAAGGTCTGATACAAATTTTGCTAGCCAAACGACAAGATGGAATGGTGCAGCTAGCATCTCTCCAAGGAGCCAAATTACAGGGTAGATAACTGAATTTACTGGTGCAATGGAAAGGAAAAATAGCTAGGGATCAGAATCAAATCAAAATATATGAGCCTAAGGAAATAGTTGACATGAGAGGCAGAAGAAACCATACCAATGTTAAACACAGTACTGAAGACAAACCAAAATGGCCAGATAATAATCTGCACTGTACTGATTACTACACTCCATGATGTCTCCAACGATATCATGACAATGGAACTCAGATATCCTACTGTCTCAGCAAAAACGTTCCACATTGGCAGGGTAAATTCAAAAACTTCCAGAAGTGGTCCCATAATTGGCTTTGTCAAAACACTAAGAGCAGACTTAGCAGCATTTACAATCTTAAGAGACCATGTAAATGCCTGCTGGAAGTTATGCAGGAAAAGCATTGTTCCCAGGTATTTAAGTCTTGTTATCATTTCCCATGTCTCTATCCAATCAAATAAAGGGCCAAACAGTCTTGAAGCAGTTGCTTTCAACATGGGGACATTTTTGTATAGGTCATAAAATCCTATAAGAACAGTAATTATTGACATTAAGACATACAATGCTCTGGCAAGAGGGCACATCCATGGGCGATATATCTTACAGAACACTGGATATGACTGAAGAAAGATGACCCATGAAGGAAGACCGTACTCAAGCAATGTCAACAGTCTCACATCAGACAATATAACTTCTTTAAGTCTGAATGGGAGGTCATGATCATTGAAACGGAAACAAATCAATACATCTTTATATGTGCAAGGCTCCAATAACTTCTGAACACTCTCATTATCACTCTCACATGACGAACATGATGCTGAAGAATATGTTGGTGAGGTCACAACTTCCAAGTATGATTCTTCAGACATACTACTTCCAGCGTCAGATTTTGTTAATTTTCTTCTCTTGTATGGTCCAGAGCAGGGAGGTTGCATGTAAGATGATCCTGTGGAACTTGATGATTCCCTAAGGCACTGAACATAATCAGAATCATCATTGTCACTTGTAAAATTCTCACTGTCACACTCCAATGTTAAGAAGTCCTTCTGAGCATCATAAAACACATCACCTGCATAGTAAGCATATAAGTGTTTTGCGTAGTAGAAGCTACGAAGAAGAGAAGCATAACTATTCATGCTTTTACCATTAGAAGAGATACAGTTCAAGTAGTCTTGTAAGAGGTGGCATTCAGAGTTGTTTCCTGAGAACCAAGAATGAATTAACTCTGAAGCTTGATTGACACTTTCAAATTCCCATCTCTTCATTATCTTTGATTCCACAGCCATCGATGTATCAGTCTACAAATATACAGAAACGAATGAGTGTGTACCATGCCATTAACTTGTGAACATTTCCTAAACGTTCAACTATCAACATTAATATACAGTACCTGAAGTTCATTCAAATAGTTGATGCCACGCACATCGGCCCAGTCTACCTCAAAAACAATAAAACCATATAAAGTTTGATGGAGCTCCCTGTTTAGTATTCGAGAATCCTTCAATTTATTTACTTGGCGCTTCTTTTCCCGCATGGCCTCATCAATCACAGAATACCATCTAGATGACTTATTCAACAAATGCGGAGCAGATACTCTTTCTGATAATACAACATTCCCATCAGTTTCATTTCTCTTTCTCCTACTTTTCCTATTTGCAAAGGGGGAAAGTCTTGACTGCAGCACAAAACAGAAGGAATCAGTTTGTAACAAAATGAAGCAGTAAATAAGGAGAAAAAAAACCACAGCTAAAGTAGTAAATAAGCAGCAGAAAAAGGACCTTTGTAACCATTAACTGCCATAGGTGAGCAGGTTTTGTGTCCTGGTCTACCAACCATGGGCGGTTATCAAGCAATATTAGGAATTTCTTGGTATCAGGGCATAGAAATATAGTCAGTTCTGCAAGATATGACTGTAGATCCCTGCATGGAAAAATAAGAAAATCTTATTTAGTTATATCTGAATTCAAATTAACAAAGTTTATTACAGAAGGGACTTAAAAATAACTACTGCATACAAGAATGGATGGAAATCTTATTTTTGGATGATCCTAGACCTAAAGAGCTGGAAACGAAACAACAAAATTGTTTAGATACTGTCGTCCACCATTGTAGACATCAGCATGCAGATTGTGACCTCAGTCGGCTAAAATAACAATACGCTACCCTACAGTGAATGCAAACCAACTTCTCTAGCTTTTCAAAAAAAAAATTACCGTGTCATTTCCACATTTCCATTGAGGCTCGTAGCACAGATAAAAAATCTACAGAAGTGAGAAGTCAATTCAACAACTGACAACTCACTTCCCTTTTGTGGTGGTTCCTGTCCGTTTCTCAAAAATGGTATGCTAGAACTTTCTTCTCTATGACATAGAAATGGCCATGTCACTTTTTTCAGGTTCATGCCAATTTCACGGCCAGAAACATTATTAATAGATCCTTAGAACAACTTTATAAACTGCGCACGCCACTCATTGAAATTCACTCTTTCCTCACTTACCTACAGAAACAACATAATATCCCGCTAAAATAAAAAAACACGATGCTGTGAACTTAAAACAAGCGCAATTAACAAGAAAGTGTCAATCAACCGTCATCCAACTCCAATGCGCACCAAAATCTCGCCGAGTCAAACGAGCAATAAACGCAAGACAACGTACCCGATTTGCAAATTGGTGAGCGGGAAGAAATGCCGCTTCTCGCCGCTCAGCGCCATCGCGCCGCGGCGTCGTCCGTGCCCACCCTGAGAAACTCCAAATTTCGGCGTGAAACGGTAGATCAGAAGCTGGAGACCCCGAAAAAACAACGCAAACCCAGAAAAATCGGGGACGCTCCTCCTCGAGTACCTGCATCGAGGTCAGCCGCATCGTCCCATGGCGCCGTGCTTATCCGCATGCCAAGGTGGCCAGAGCCCAGAGCTCGTGTTTAATGCCCGAGCGCGGGCGGTGAAAACACCGCCCTCCTCCCGTCTCAGACTCTCCGTACGCGGCAGCAGTCGCCAATGACTCCCTAGAACCACCGCCGCAGCGCTTCAGCGCGCCGCCGTGGCTCCGCGGTGAGGAGGAGGGGAGGCGGTGGCCGGATCGCAGCCCGGTGCCCCGGGCGGGAGAAGGCAGGCACGCAGACAACACCAACGGCGGTCGCTGCGCGGGTGCGGCCGTGGCGGCCCGACCCTTTTGCCTTTGAGCACCTTCTGCGCCCGAGGAAACCGGTTCTGTTATTAAACAACTGATGACATGTGGGCGCCGCTCCTCGCTAGGTCCACTTGTAAGTTAGCACAGGCGGGTGCGTCCGGCGCGGGGCGATGGAGATAGTGGCCCGCGGTTTCACGAACCGCGTTGGCTGCTGGTGGAACCCGTCCGGTGTTTGCCTGCTTACCCCACAAGGCAGCGTGATGCGCCTTCGTGGCTGCCGTCATCTTCTTTTGGCATTTGTTCTTGCCGCACGTCGAAGTAAAGGACGGACTACGTAGCCTGCAACGTTTCACTGACTGGTAGGCTTACTTAGGGGGTCCCAGATGTCAATGGACAATATTGGTTCCTGAGACGCGCGATCATCTGCGCGGAGAAGCCTTGCAACCACCCTTGTGTGGACGTTGGTACCCTGACACGTGGCTGGGACTTTCGAGAAGGGAATGGGATTTTTTTTTTTTGAGACAGAAGGGAATGGGATTGGCAGCCGCGAGGACGTCGTGGGTTCGTGCTGCTCGGACATGTGCGCGCAGGCTCGGAATACCACGGGAGCACGCAATAAACGGAACGGCGTGCGCGTGACGCCTCGAGCACCGTGTAACGGATTTGTTGTTAGTGGCAGCGAAATTATTGGAGCGCACGCTAGACGTCTCCAGAAGCAGTCAATGATCGTGGGCCAATCGGGGCAGTACTACAGCTCACGCGGTCTGGAAGTTCTAAATGCTGCAGAAAAAGAAGGTTAATTACTCCTAGTAGGATTATACTCACAGCTAGGACAGCGACAAACCAAATGGAATTTGGTTGACATGTTGACGCGAAAAGCAGCAGTGATAATCATACAAATGTCCGGTAAACCAGACATAACTCATCAGTATCTCAGATATCTTCGTGTAACGGGAAATTGTGGTTGGGTTGTAATAGGACAATAAAATAAAAAATCTAGATATAATTGAGCATCCATGATGGTTTCTCGTATAATTGGTCATTATGTTTACATCGTACTCCTATCTTGTTTGCGGAAAAGGAAATATCAGCTGGAAATCAAAGCTGGAACTGTGCGTTCTGGCCTCTGATAAAGAAAGAAGATTTGGTTGGGCACGATTCAGCAATTTGTACTTCGCACATGGCGAATCCGGGGTCAAATCCAAAAGGCTTATCCGGCACCCAGCCCTGGATACGGCCGTATTGGGCTGGACCAGAACCTCCCTTTTTTTTTTGGAGAGCGATGGATATGGGCTGCATCATTCTGTACGAGGCCCATCATGGCCTTGAATTACAGATTAGTAAGGTGATAACAGAAACCTCATCGTTAACTGTCAGCTGTTCGCGCTGCGTAGAGAGCAGCTGCATTCCCATGTCTAGTTTTGACACTGTAAACGAGGTTGACCATTCATAAGAAACAGCAGAATATATTTTACAGACAGATACAAGTGTCATATGATCAGCAAGGTCCAAAATGGGGAAAAAAGCAGAGCGAGCGCTCTTCTCTCCGAACAGTCGTGCGCATGCTTGCTTCGCCCAGTTTCTGTAATCTGCCCAGCTATGAATATGAAACATACCGCTACTTGCTAGTTCAACTTTATTAACTTTATACTCCCCGAAATTCTCGCATAAGATCAACTGAATCTCTAAGAGAAACTAGATCCCCACTTGAATTCAGCCTTGGAGCGGCGGAGCAGAACCGAATGAACCTGCAGGTTTATACTACTGACACAAACTTATGGACCCAACGAAATGCAAATGGGGGCGGATGCAATGGTAGGGCTTCTGGCTCGGCGTCTCGACCGGGGTCAGCCCTGCGCCGTGAACAGCGACAGGCACCCAACGAACCAAGCCAGGAGAGCGAAAAGGAGGCGAGGCCACGGCGTCGGCTCGGCGGCCGCGCCGATTATGGCAATCGCCCCAAAGAGCATCAGCTGGAACGCGGCGATGCGCTCCTGCCGCCCACGCCCGGCCGCGGCCGCGGCCTCCCGCTCGTGCTGTGGAGCGGGTGGCTGCACGTTGGTGACATTGCTGGCATCCTCCTGGGGAAAATCCTCCTGGGCCATCAGATTTGCACGGGAGCAGAGTCTCTAGTGGATTGGCACCACTGCGAGGCCAATTTCTTCTTTTCCGGTGCTCCTAAGTACTCCTAGTACTGATGGATTCTTATAGTCTGAAGCATCGAGCTGGGGACCCTTTAATAGGGATTGGTCAGCGTTGGTGACACCAGCTAGCGACGGGACAACAACCGAGAGAGATATAGGGACTTGAAACACTTGTAGCGAGGGCTTCTTTGGAACGGGAAATATGACAGGCATATCTATACACCCGAGAGAGATATAGTGACTTGAGAGAGACACTTGTAGCGAGGGCTTCTTTGGAACGGGGAATATGACAGTTAAATTGACAGGGCATATCTATACAAAACAGAGGCGCAAACAGAGAAATTTTTTTAACGTAGTTATTTGGATAACCACAGAAAAATACAAAAATAATTTATAACTTGCATTGTATGTTTAGCAAT
Organism: Zoysia japonica; assembly: GCA_001602275.1. Taxonomy (NCBI): domain Eukaryota; kingdom Viridiplantae; phylum Streptophyta; class Magnoliopsida; order Poales; family Poaceae; genus Zoysia; species Zoysia japonica. Next base: position 1,546,287 of record BCLF01000066.1, on the reverse strand, counting down.
GGGTTTTCACTTCTAATTTTTTATTTAATAAATTAAAGATAACACAAAAAAACAAAGATTTATTGATATAAAAATAAATAAATAAATAAATAGATGGTATAGCTGTAGCTCTAAGCTTCCGTCAGCCTTATCCCTTTCTCCATGTTGTTTCTGTGCAACATCACCAGCTAATCAAGGTAGCAAACTGTTTTGATTAGGATTAGCATAGGCAAAGAAGCTTCATGAGTTTGTAGGATTTTTTTCAAGAGGTTTTACCTCATTCGTTTTTTCTTTTGCAATGGAGCATAGGAAAGGATTTCTTAGTATTTTTTTGTTAGGAATAGAATCTTACAAAAATCTTTTGAAAATACTCCAATTCAAAGAGACCTAATACTTTGGCCGCCTAATACTTTCGGACAACGGATGGCGCTTTCAGGATGGAGGCGCGATCACCGATCGGTACTAGTAGTGCGAGAGAGTTAAAGTGGGACAGAGGTAGGATGGCAATTTGGGTCAGTATAAGATGGCAACGGGCCTCGGATATCCAATCCTTGACCAATAATCACTATTAAAGTACAGATATATGAGATTTTTTATAACCCGTGAATTTAATGGGTGTGGGTATGAAAATATTCTATCCATTCTCGATATTTAATATATACTTGATATATAAAAAAATACATATTTTCATTAGATATAAGTATAAAAAATATCAAATAACATAGATTATTTTTATTATTTTTGTTTAATATGTCACATTTAATTTAAATTTTTTATTAGTTTAACTTATTATGTGTCAGTAAATTGAAAACTTATGGTAAATTATATATATATATATATATATATATATATATAATAATTAATTATAATTATAATCGCATTTTTAATGGGTACCCGAGACTCGCGATACCTATGGTATGAATACGAGAAAAAAAATTCATAAACGAGTATATATATGAGAAAGCAAAATCTAACAGATATGTACCCATTGCAATCTCTATTTCCAAGTTCGAAACCCGTCGGACGCAAAAGTTGCGGGATGGAGTCACGGAGGCGTATATCAGTTAAAGTGTGTGGAAGGAGTACAATTGAAAGAACTGACAGAGATTTGAGAGCGACACTCGTAATACTTCGGGACAACGGATGGCGCTATCAGGGATTCAGAATGAAGGTGCGATCAGGACATGTGGGATGGAGGCGCTATCAGTTAAAGTGGGAGGGAGGGAGATCGAGCCACAGGAACGGTTTTCTTTTGTTTGTGGGCACGGATAGTTTCAAGAAATTTCTTTCCTCCTAAACCAGAGGAATCAGGCGGCTGGCGGAGTCGTTGGAACGTCGAGGTTGCCGCTTTTGTCGCACGGCATGCATTCTGGACACAGGTCCACAGCTGCTGCGGGTTAGTATCGCAGACGTCGTCTACCTGTTCTTAGGATTCAAACAAACTTTTAGGCCCGTTCGGCAAGCCAAATCGAATTTTCTCCATCGCAAAAAAAAAAACGATTTAGTTTCTATCATGAATCAAGCTCCCACGGCACGGTGACCAAAAGAAAAAAGTCTTTTTTTTTCTCCCTCAACTGTCGTGGTATTCAGTTTTCATCTCTCATTTACAAAACCGGGTACTCAAACTCCTTCAATTTTCAAAATCATTCATTTTTTCCTTCTTAAGGTGATTTAGATAGCAGTTTTCACTGACGTGGCAGCTAACGTGGCGGTGACCGACAATTTTCATATTCTCACTTTATTTAAATTAGAAAAAATAATTAACATGCTAAAAAAAATAAAACTTTGCATAATTATAAATCATTTCGCAAAGAACAAAATGTAAATGGGGACGGACCGATGACCATGCGATGGTATCACTTCTAGCTCGACATCTTGACCGAGTTAAGCCTGCGCCGTGAACAACGATAGGCACTCAACGAACCAAAGGCGTAGAGCGAAAAAAATGCTCTACTTACAAACAAATTTTATAAACTGCTTATAAACTATTGCTATAAACAGTGAACTCAACGTATGTAAAATAGTTTTTTATGTGAAGAGTGTCTAAGTAGTTTGTAATATTTTATTTGTAGGTGTAGCAAGCGAAAAAAAAAAAGAAGCGAGGCCACGGTGTCCTATTATGGCAATCGCCCCAAAGAGCATCAGCTGGAACGCGGCGATGCGCTCCTGCCGCCCACGCCCGGCCGCGGCAGCCTCCGCCCGTGCTCCGGAGCGGGTGCCTGCTCGTTGGTGGCATTGCTGCCATCCTGCTGAGCCATAAGATGCTTAGCCATAAGATTTGCACTGGAGCAGAGTCTCGACTCTCGAGTGGATTGGCACCACGGCGGGGCCAATCTCTTCTTATTCGGTGCTTGATAATTTCGGCTGAGTCTTCCAGGTGGATACCCTTTTAATAAGGGCATGGGCAGCCGATGAGCCTGTTTGTTTGGTAGTTTAATAGCTGCGGCTGCACAGCAATTGCATGTAAATTTAGTTTAGATTTTTTTCTCCAACAGTCGCAGCTACATTATTTTAAAGCTGCAGCGAACGCGCTCGATGATACCGACTGAAATTTTTCGAGGACGCAGCTTCTTTCCCCTCAATATATCTTCCAATGCGTGTTCGAATAGAAGTGGGTGGGGTTTCCTTTCCGCACTTCTCGTCCCGTCAGCAGCCGCAATTCTCGTCAACAACAAAGTGTGGCCGACGGAAAGCGACATCCAGTAGAAAATACGACCCTACCTCGAAAGGTAGGTCCCGACATGCAAGATCAGGGCGCTTAACCACACTTTCTACCGGGGTCCAAGTATTTTTAAACATACAGTACGTTTCTGCTAATAGGCTTTTTATACGAATTGGGTCGGGAAGGTTCTGCTGAGCTTCGTCCGCGACAGGTCGTGCCGAGAGCGGGCGCCGTAAGGTGTCTCGACAAGCAACCATACATGGCGCACCGCGCACGCGCACAACCTTCGAGCTCGGCCGTGTTCCCGTGGATCGGCAAGTCACAGCTCGGCTGAATACTGATTTGCAGTGGATCCGGAAGCTGCTGCCAAGTTTCCAAGCGCGGAAATCGCCGAGCCGCCGCAATTCCGGGCCTTCCGGCCGGCAACAAGGAATTAAAACTCCTATGATCTGTCTTTGACCTTTTCTTGCCTCCTAATCTAGATGAATCAGGCGGTTGGTATTGCAGACGTCACGTCTACCTGTTCTTAGGATTAAAACAAGCTTTTAGGCCCAGTTTGGCAAACCAAAGGCCCACAAGAACTAGAAGGCAGGATACTTTGGGCCCAAAAGAATCTTTCAAGCCTGCTACAAAGGCCCATTACTGGAACTGCAAGGAGTCAGAGAGATGCCCACCCGAGTCCTTCCGCCTC
>BCLF01000066.1:1530027-1542587 GCA_001602275.1 Zoysia japonica | reverse complement strand
CCCCCCCCCCCCCCCCCCCCCCCCCCCAAAGGATCCGCAAAGGAGGGGGCGAGAACGCAATGGCGACGGCGGAGAACGAGAGGCCCCGGATCAGCCGAGGAGTGGAGAAGAGAGCGAGCAGGAAGGAGGTTTTTGTCTTTTCTCTCCTCATCCTCCTCTTGTCGATTTATCTCAGCCCCTTCTCTGTTGGAGTTGTGTCGTCCCCCCCGCGCCGCATACTTGGTTGTGCTGGGCGTATCAAAGCAGTCTATGGGTTTGGTTCGTATATTGGGTTACACTTGTACCTCAGGGCTATCTTTAAGTTTTAATCGGGTGCTGGACTCCACTTCCAGTGGTAGAGGGTGGGGGTGGTGAGAAAGCTGGAAATCGTGCAACCTTTTGGATTGTGGCAGCAGTATGTATCTCCGGCATAATATTGAACAATGCATCATCGGGATTTCCATGCTGTAACGGCCTCACCGGCAACAGCTGTAACAAACGTGCTGAGACAGCCTGGTGACGCGCCGGTGACAGTGGGTCTTCCGGCGGAGAGTTTGAACTGTCGAGTTGTAGCGCGTGCGTATTCGCGGTGACGCCTATAAAGCTCGCACGCTGGGTGTTTGAAAGAAATGAAGAGAATAAAGTGAAACTTCCCTCCCCATTTCTATCTTGTGTATCGCGAGCAACGGTGAGAGCGAGCGCAATCTCTCACGCCGCCGGTCCCTCATCGCCGGTGACCACGGGAGGCTTGACACATGCCTGACACGCCCATTGTTTTCACTTTTGTGGCAACTGGCGATAATGCAATACTGAGTATTAAATTTTATATTGGTTAATTTGTTTGGGATCATGAATTCCTTCATTAGCTATAACGCGAAAATTCAGCATGTAGTTAATGTTTCGAAATTTTCATAGCTTTTATCAGCCTTCAGGGATTATTTCTTCCTTCACCGACAGAACAATGAACACTTGTCGATATCTGTCCTTGAATCAGCTTTTGAATTGGAGTTACAATTGCATCGGTCTGTCAGGGCTTATGTTAGTAATCTCATGCTGCTCTTGACTAGATATTGGAGAGGAAGAAGGCAGTGGAGGAACTTTTAAGGAAAGCTGTAGCTGTGAAGGATCATCTATCACACTTTCCAGCTTTTCATAACTATCAGAGCAATGGTAAACTACATTGACTTACAGCAAAGCAAAATTAGATACAGAACTCTGCAGTTCCATTTCAGCACAATAGTTTTTGCTTTTCAGTATTGTTTTGTTCTGTTATTCTGAGAGCAAGTACATTACGCAAGTTCATTTTTCTGAATTATAGGTCTTTCGGTTTACTTGGAGTCTGGACGTGGGGATCAGCTTACATTATCACAGAGGAAATACATTCAAAATCTTCTAAAGGTTACATGCATTTGCTTTCATTGTACTCCATTCTCAGCATAACATGCAATTTAACTATAACATGTTTGCACTATAATGTAATGATTGTAAACAAATTTAGGTTAACATGGAGAAACCCTACGGATCAGAATGGCCTTCAGAAGAGAAAATTAAGCGCCACGAAATGGTGGCGCCAGAAGCACGATATATCTTTGTAAAGCAATACCCTGATGAGCTTGCAACAGAAAATTCCATAAAGCAAGATGCAGAGGTGGAACATATGCATGCAAAACATTGTGAAGCCAGCTTGCTTGGTTTTGTACACTACAGATTTGTTATGGAAGAGGAGCTGCCTGTTGTTTATGTGTATGAGCTACAAATGGAGCCTTCTGCTCAGGGTAAGGGACTGGGAAAGTTTTTGATGCAGTTGATTGAGCAGATAACTTGCAAGGTAATATGATGAGATCAGGATCATCATTGCAGTTTTCTTTACATTATACAATTATATAGACCATTTTCTCCAACAACTTGCATGTTATGGTTCAGTCGCTATTTTGACACCCATTGCCATTGCCAATGTGCGGCCCTAAACATTTGCAGTACCAAATGGGGGCAGTGATGCTAACAGTTCAGAAAGTTAACTCACAAGCTATGGCGTTCTATGCTAAGTTAAGGTAAGCTTAAATATTGTAATGTGTACCTTCTTCTTGCACCATCTTATGTCCTCTAATTTTCTCTTGTCCAGATATGTAATATCTAGTACCTCACCATCACGAGTAAATCCTCAGGTATCACTTTACCTATAACTTAGCTTTTTTACAAGCTTAAGAAATTTGCTCTTGTTATCATGGTTACATCAACCTATTCATTTTCATAGATAGGACTTGAGAAAAGCTATGAGATTTTGTGCAAGACCTTTGACACTGAAGCAAAGTCCAAATTAGAGGTATGTAGCATACTTACCTACCGTGGGATAATTTGTTTGCTAGTATTGCATAAGATTGGAATTAGTGAATGTCTCACCTGCTGCTGCCATTTTTGCCATCGCCTTGTCTGTTGTACTCCTACATTTTCATGAAAACCTAGTGGTCGGTGTTTGCATTGTTTTTAAGACAATTCCTGTTGGTAAACCTATGCAGGATGGTGACTGAGGTCAGAATAAACAACCACCTAATTGTGAAACAGCGTAGCGTATGTGGTCCTATAGAGGATATGTAGGTCAGTTCCCGCAGCATGTTAGAGGATAGAGTATTGGGTTTGCAGTGGATGCATAACAGTTTTAGGGTGCATGCCTTGCTGAGTTCATGCACACCTTAATGTCCCTATCTTATCTCAAATGAAACACTCCTATTTTTTAAGTTCTGAAGTTGCTGAACACCTGAAGCTTTCCGTATAAAGCCCGTTTTAGGGTGTTTACTATTGCTTCGGTCCTGTCTGGCTTAGCTCCAATTCTGAAGTCTATGCTAGAGCTGGAGTTTATGATAAACTAAAGTCTATTGGATTTCTTTAATTTTTAGTCTAAAATATACTTCATTCGATTTTAAAATATTGACGCTATTAATTTATAACATCAGTTTTGACTATCCATTTTATTTAAAAAAAATTTGAGAGTTCCCTTTGCTTCCAGAATGACAAGACTTGCAGTTGTGATGCAGCCGAATTTCTCCAGCTCGGCCGCTCGCCCACTCCCCACCTTCTCCGACGGCGCGTTCCCCGCGCCGGCTGTCCGTGGGCCATTTCCCCACGCATCGATTGATGCCCCAAGGGCAAGGAGCATGCATGTGTCCCTCCCTGCCGAGCCTTGTCACACGTGCGGTCAACACTCCACATCTCTACTCCCGGGTGGAGGATCCGTTTGACCAATGCGAGCTGAGCACTGGCCGTGTCTCGTGTCCATGGCTCTCCGTCGCCGTCCTTTTGATCCGCACCACGTGTGCCGGCGTTCGATGAGCCCTTCGCCCGTCAAAGCCAGCCGTGCCGCCACTCGTGCGGGCCACGGCCACCTGTGCTTCGTCCTCGTCTCCTCGGCCTCGCTTTCCTGGCGAGATACCTAACCCCAACGCAGCGCGCGTTAAGACAAGCGCTGTACGTACGTACGATCGTCGCCAGCCCACGACGGTCTGATCGTTCACCCTTGTTATGGCAGCCGGCGGCGGGCCTCCCTAGCAGGCCGCTGCCACCAGCGCCGGACGACGGCGATGCGGAGGCACCCCGGCCCCGGACTATGCCAAAGAGAGCACCATGTAAAGTCATCAAGTTCATAACATCCTGGTCTCCTGGGCTCCTCCTGGCTCTCATGCGTAAAGACTGCATCAACGATATTACTCAGCGATGAATACGTCCATCCACCAGGAGCTCGGCCAAATGAATTCTCAATCGATGCGCGCAGAGATGCGAGAGCAAGAACATTTAAGAACAGCCATGAATTGGATTAAATGGGAACCAGAAATAGCTATTCAATGCAGAGTATCTTCCTCACCAGCAACTCATTTTTTTCCGTCTCCCTTCTCCCATGCACACCAGTAGTAGGAGTAGATGCAACGTGGAACGACGCATGGCCTTAACCAAAGTCCAGGATCTAACAAGTGGTTTGGGGTTAGAACCTTTAGAAGCAGTCGGGATCTCGTATTGAACAACGTAGGACAATCCCTTTTCGGGTCAGTAGTGGTAAAACGGAGTTTTCTCACACCTGGGGCTAACAGAACCATTAAAGGAACATTAATCCTTTTCGGCATCAATCAATCAGTTCTGAACCTCCGGAAATGAAATCCCGAAAAGGACGTTCGAACAATCCCTTGAATTTTGCTCCGATCCCTTCTCTTTCGTGCCAATGCCACATGATCATCTTTTATGGTTTGTGTATCAAGTCCGTTGAGCTTGTCAAGCCGTACTAAAATCCATATGTTTATCCCGTTGCTACTTCGGCTTCAAAGTCAATGCACGCACACAGGAGTACACTAGCATCAGCCTTCATGGCCGTTGACGTTTCATCGGTGTCACTTCTAGGGGTCATCAAAGACTGGAGGCAGCACTGAAAGATTGGTCAACCCGGCACGCCTCCCAAAGGGGAGCAAAGCAAGGAGGAAACAAGAGTATTAAGGTGATTAAGCTTAGTACCACCTACTCCTAGCTGCATTATCAAACTGGAACAGTGATAATGTCAAGAGCGTCGTGCGACGCATTGTTTATCAGTTATCTCCCCCGAGATTTCAGAACCTTCGGCTTGGAAGAACCTCAATTTCTCGTGGCCAAATCGGGGGTGTGCAAGTGCACGGCCACGACGATAGGCGGCATGGAAGGAAGTCTTAGAGTTTGATCTTTCGGTTTTGGATCCCGATACCATTATCGCATTTGGGACGCCACCAAGGATTTAATGCCGCTTCGTCCCTTTCCAGGCTGCTGCAGTTCTCGGATCTGGAGCAGGATCCGCCCCATTTCTCATTTGTCCAAGCCGGAGCGCTGCTTTCAACAGAGCGTTTTACTGATAAAATTATTTTTTTGGACAGACTAATACTGGTAAGTTACTGGTAATTGTTTGAAATAGAGTACTGTATTGCTTCTGTATATGACTTATGGTTCTTTGCTTTGTGGCAACTGCCAAACAATCACAGAAAATGATTGACCATGTTGCAGTAACATGACATCAATTTTTCATATTAATCACAAAGTAGCACTCCCTCTGTTTTTATATTATCATTAGAACAATAAATTTAATTTATTTTTAAGTTAAAACGCCTATCATAATGATAATAGAAATTTAAAAATCGAAGAGGGGGCAAACTCACCATTTTTTGTAGGAGAAATAGAAGAATTGTTACGGACAAATTGTTTCGCTGAAAACATATTGGTAGAGGAGAGGTGTTCGCGGGTGGCCGAAGTCAAAGGAACCGACCCGTTTTGAGCTTTCAAGGGCTCCAAACAACTCCCACCCAAACCCAATAAAGCAACAGTAGGGCCTTCAACGGGGCAGTGGGGCCCTTTTTAATACTCCTGCGGCTCTTAATTCGCATCGGTTATTACACCATCCCGCCAACCGCTCTCCTTCCCCTTCCGTTCCCTCGTCGTCCCGCCCGCTGATCCCTCCCTCACCTCCACCTCCACCTCCATCTGCATCTACATCTCTTCGAATTTTGAAGGTATCCATTCCACACGCGGAAGAAGCAAACACAGGGAGCGAGGTCTCCGGTCACACACTGCTCCCTGCATGTCTCACAGTCCGCTCTCCTCTTTGTTTCTCTCAGAATTCAGAGGCGAGAGTTAGGGTCGGAAGGGAATTAATGGAGCCAGGAGCAACAACCGGAGGCCCCATCGATAGATAGGCGCCTCTGCTAAACTCTCTTTCGTTTTCTTCCTACTTCCTCCCCCCCTGAGCGCGCACCTCTCCCGAGCTGTAGTTGTGGTGGTGCGCTCCTGCTTCGTCCAGAACAGCGAGATTACTGCTCGTGTACCTCCGCTACTGCCGCACTATTTCCTGCATAGGAGGGACGCTATATAGAGCCTAGGAGTAGCTTGCTATCTTAGCTCTCTCGTGGTCCTCGGACTGCCGCTAGTCAACTTTCTTACAGTCCCAGCGTGCGGCGGATTGCGCTCGAAGCAACCGGCCGTCCACCTCGAAGCACGGCAGAGGTGTGCGTGCGCGCGCGCGCTGCCATGGACTTCGGCGACGACGTCATGGAGGGCTCCGACTCCCAGCGACGGAAGAAGAGATACCACCGCCACACGCCGCGCCAGATTCAGATGCTCGAGGCGTACGAGCCGAATCTTCGCTTTTTTCCTTGTCTGGTTGTTCTGTTCATGGATTGATTTGTGGCTGAATGAAACGCCTGCAGGATGTTCAAGGAGTGCCCGCACCCGGACGAGAACCAGCGGATGCAGCTGAGCCGCGAGCTGGGGCTGGAGCCGCGGCAGATCAAGTTCTGGTTCCAGAACCGCCGGACGCAGATGAAGGTTTCCAGTCTCATCAGAGCTGCCATCATCTTTTCCACGTTTCTTTGTGTTCCATTCCTGTTTGGGACGGCCATTTAATAGTAGTATGGGCACGCGTTGATGATGCTTTGGCTGGGATTGTTGCAGGCACAGCACGAGCGAGCAGACAACTGCTTCCTGCGCGCGGAGAACGACAAGATCCGCTGCGAGAACATCGCGATGCGCGAGGCCCTCCGGAACGTCATCTGCCCCACCTGCGGCGGCCCGCACGTCGCCGACGACTACTTCGACGAGCAGAAGCTGCGCATGGAGAACGCGCGCCTCAAGGAAGAGGCAAGCCTCTTTTGAGAATGATCGGTTGATTCCCCATTGCATTGTTTTGTTGCGTACACCGCTAACCTGACCACGCCGTGCGCGTTCCGACTGCAGCTTGACCGGGTGTCGAGCCTGACGTCCAGGTACCTGGGGCGGCCCATCACGCAGCTGCCGCCGGTGCAGCCGGTCTCCATGTCGTCGCTGGAGCTGTCCGTCGGAGGGCTCGGCAGCCCGGCGGCGCTCGGGCCGTCGCTGGACCTGGACCTCCTCAGCGGTGCCTCGTCGGGGCTGGCGTTCCAGCTCCCGACGCCGGTGTCGGAGATGGAGCGGCCCATGATGGCCGAGATGGCCGCGCGTGCGATGGACGAGCTCATCAGGGTGGCGCAGGCGGGCGACCACCTCTGGGTGAGGACGCAAGGACCTGACGGGCGCGAGGTGCTCAACGTCGATACGTACGACAGCATCTTTGCCAAGCCCGGGAGCTCTATCCGCGGCCCGGACGTTCACGTCGAGGGGTCGCGGGACTCGGGCCTCGTCTTCATGAGCGCCATCGGGCTCGTCGATATGTTCATGGACTCAGTAAGTCAGCGATTATTTTTTTTCTTTTTTAATAAAAAAAAGGGATGTGACATTTTTACCACTAGGAGTAAATTATTTTTCACCTGCCGAATCGTTTGCATCACGACTGGCCACTGTTTGCGCAGAGCAAGTGGATGGAGTTCTTCCCTGCCATCGTGTCCAAGGCGCGTACAATTGATGTCCTGGTGAACGGCATGGCCGGGCGGAGCGAGTCGCTGGTCCTGGTAACAACAACGAGCTCGATTGATCCTGTCACGTCGAACGGGTCGTGCTTGGTTCGATTCCTCGAGTAATTTTGCGCATTCGTGCAGATGTACGAGGAGCTGCACGTGATGTCGCCGGTCGTCCCGACGCGCGAGTTCTGCTTCCTCCGCTACTGCCGGCAGATCGAGCACGGCCTCTGGGCGATCGCTGACATCTCGGTCGACCTGCCGCAGCGCGACCCCCGGTTCGGCGCGCCGCCGCCGCGCTCGTCCCGCCTGCCCTCGGGTTGCCTCATCGCGGACATGGCGAATGGCTACTCCAAGGTTCCTTACCTTTCTATCACGACTCACGTCCCCTTTTTCTACTCTTATGTCCGTGTGCACTGCCGCGTACGTGCGCAGTATGGTTGGTTGGTGTTCTGATGTGCGTGGCATTTGGAATCGGTGAGCGAATGCAGGTGACCTGGGTCGAGCACATGGAGATCGAGGACAGGGTTCCCAACCACCTGCTGTACCGCGACCTCATCCTGAGCGGCGCGGCGTTCGGGGCGCACCGGTGGCTGGCCGCGCTGCAGCGGGCATGCGAACGGTACGCGTGCCTCGTCACGGCTGGGATGCCGAACCGAGAGATCGCAGGAGGTGAGTGAGATCGGTGACCACCCGTCGTTTGGCTCATTAGATTTTGTGGCAAAAACGGTTACTCAAGCTTGGGTTTGCAGTGACGCCGGAAGGGAAGCGGAGCATGATGAAGCTGTCGCAGCGGATGGTGAGCAGCTTCTGCGCGAGCCTGAGCGCGTCGCAGCTCCACCGGTGGACGACGCTGTCGGGCCCCAACGACGTGGGCGTCCGCGTCATGGTGCACCGCAGCACGGACCCCGGCCAGCCCAGCGGCGTGGTGCTCAGCGCCGCCACCTCCATCTGGCTGCCGGTCCCTTGCGAACGGGTGTTCGCCTTCGTCCGCGACGAGAACACGCGATCTCAGGTCCTTGCACTGCCGCCGCCTCCTTCGGAATCATGATTACTATTTTTTGTTTACATTTAAAAAATTGCAATCTGAATTGCTCGTTATTCCTACTTATCGTATTTTTTGCAGTGGGACGTGCTGTCACACGGTAACCCAGTGCAGGAGGTGTCGCGGATCCCCAACGGGACGCAGCCAGGGAATTGCATCTCCTTGCTGAGAGTAAGCAGCATCCATTCCTCTTCTGAAGAGTCTGGTGTTCGTGGTGTTCGATAAATAATGGAACGCAAACGCAATGCATGTGTGTGCAGGGCCTGAACGCGAGCCAGAACAGCATGCTGATCCTGCAGGAGAGCTGCACGGACGCGTCGGGCTCGCTGGTGGTATACGCGCCGATCGACATCCCGGCGGCGAACGTGGTGATGAGTGGCGAGGACCCGTCGGCCATCCCGCTGCTGCCGTCCGGGTTCACCATCCTCCCCGACGGCCGACCCGGCGCGTCAACAGGCTCCGGCCCGTCCGCCGGCGGCTCGCTGGTGACGGTGGCGTTCCAGATCCTGGTGAGCAGCCTGCCGTCGTCGAAGCTGAACGCGGAGTCGGTAGCCACGGTCAACAGCCTCATCAGCACCACTGTCGAGCAAATTAAGGCGGCCTTGAACTGCGCCAGACGCTAGTCTCCGCCCCCTCCTGCCGGATTCTTGCCTGGCGCTGCCGAGGAGTGAATTCCCTTCAAGGCGCTGGCTCGCCGTGGAGTTCTCGGTTGGTTGGGGGTTTCAATGCTCCGCCCATTGAAGGAGAGGGGGGTTGCTTGCCGCCGCGTCGCTGCAGTTCCCACGCTGTTGCCGCGCCGTCCGATCCATGCTCCTACAACTCCCCCTGCCCATCTCGATCTTCCAGTACTCGTGCATGAATCTAACACAGGTTTGTAGTTTGCTTTGCTTGCTAGGCTTTGCATGGAACGGAGTAGTCAAGAACGCACCATGCACGTCTAATTCCTCTTGCTGCCTTCATTCGCCAGTTCAGTCTACTCCCTACTCATGTTTCTTGCCATCCATAGTCTCAGGCAGCAGAGGATGATGAATGGTTCGGGTATTGACTTCTGTCAAATGTGTGTCAAGTCATTAGTTAGTGAACATGTCTTTATTTTTTTTAAGGAAATGCTACTTACTCCTAATTGCCATCACTGCTTTGATTTGTTTCACTCTGTTTGGGTCGTGGAATCTGTCATGATTGCCGGTATGAGCCGACTGTCGATTTGCGAATAGGCTTGTGATAATAAGAGCTGCTTTCAATAGCAGTTATTCTTGCCACCTGCTGAACGCGCACGACACTCCGCCGCATGAATGGTGTAGTATTACTACTTCTACAAAATGAGGCAGGCCTCAGAAATTATGAAGAGCATCTGCATTCAGAGCGCGGGCAGGCTGTATGGAGCCATTGAATTGCCATCCAAATTTTGCATCGCCTCATCACTATCAATTGCCATATTAATACGAGTTGGGTGGTTGAGACGAGTCGCCATGCTTCACTTCCAGCCACTCCTCACATCCACTGATAAGCTACAGCTGTATTGTTTTTTTTTCGAACGGGGGACACCCCATTTCCATTATATGAATATAACGGAAACAAAGTTCTTACAAGATTCACCGCTAAACCGCGAAACCAGGTGGAACAGCCACCAGCAGAACACCACCCAGGGCGCGAACGAGTTCACAACAACACATAGTAACATTATTACAGAAAGCCACACAGGGGCACAAATTGTCACAAGTAAATCTCTTATTTCCCCCGGAATTTATCTCTTATTTATCTCTAACAAAGTCTCAATCCCTTATATACTTATATTTTAAAACTCAATTCTTTTTATGTTCTTTTCTGTTAGTCACATAAGCTCCGTTAGACTTAACGGCGTCATATTTGTTCAAATGACCAGAATATCCCGACCATATTTTAGGGTAAAATTGTCTATAGAGCAAAAAGATAACCTCGCTAACGAAAAAAAGGCATAAAAAGATACAAATTTGAATTTTGGGTATATAGTAAAAGTTGATTCTAACGGAGACAAAATAAGGGATAAGTTTGTAGAATGGGGGGAATTAAGGTATTTACTCAATTGTCACAACACAGGCGGACCTCCAAGCCAAATAGATTCCAAGCAACGCAGATCAACGTTCAGGGGTCTCTGTCTTCTCTTCTTCCATCTCTTCGTCCTCATCTGCGACATACGGCAACTACAAGATCCTGGTCGAACTGCGCTGCTGCATCCCTTCCATCGCCGAAACAGTCTGCAGAAGACTTTCAACTCCCCTGATGAGGTCCTCCTTGACCTGCCCAATATTTAAGCAAACCACATGCATGATGAATAATTTCTTTTGGGTGAGATATAAGTTTTCGATCAAAGCGTGCTTTGTTTCTAGTTTTCCAGATTGCCCAGGTTATGGCCGCAAAGCCAGGAATATGAAGCTCATTACCCTCTGGTAATAAGTTTTCCATCCAAAAATAAGCTTGATGAGGTGAACTGGGAATGCAATTGGTTCCTAAACATAAACCCACATAACCCCAGACCACTTTAGAAATGAGGCAATGAAAGAAAAGATGAATCATCGATTCTTCCTGCATGCAAAATTCACAGCAGTTAGAACTGCATTTTGTTCCAACAACCACAGAAAGATCTTAGATCTTCAAAGGAACTTTAGCTTTCCAAATATGTTTATTGGGGTTGTGAGCATGCCCAGCAAAAAGTTTTTTATATAATGATTGGACAGTGAATTTTTTATTGTTATTAAACACCCATTCAGTGTAATCAGCCGTTGGTCATTCAGCTGTATTGTTAAAATAACCTCTTCAACGTTTGTGAACTGAATTATTATCTGTAAATAGCACATGCCTCCATCACCATCAGGTCATCAAGGGAAGGACGAGAGAAACCTTGGTCTATGACACGGTAGACGGAACTGACCCGTGACCATCCTCTTCAACCTTGCAATTGCAGGGGCGGCTCCGCCGCTCCAGAGCTGTGGGAGTGTCCAAGTAGTGCACTTACAGCGACTGCCATTGCATGCAGTGTCATGACACGAAGGCAGGTCCAAACAGCTATTAATGTGACAGATATCCCATGTTGATAACAATGGTGGTTTATTAGCAGCTACCTAACCTTATTAGCTGGTTTGGACCCGTGTTGATAACAATGGGAGTACATGGCTGAACTGGATGCACGGAGAGCCACTTAACTCGCCCAGCTAGATCAACATGCCCGGGGTACCGGGGCGATGAGCTGCTCGATCAGATGCATGGCGCATTGATGTATCCTTAAATCCTTTACAAACCCCGGTCCTGGGCTTTTCGTTGTGGCCAACATCTCGCGTCTGTATTCCCTCTGATTGATAGGATACGCCTTGAAAGAAAGTTCACAGCTTCACTGTATAAAATCACGATTCAACAGTGTCGACAAGATGGATCGCCCTCGGAGATCGACAAGATCTCGGCACGGAAAAAAGGCGCCCTGTTGAATCCTACTCTAGATTCAGGTTGGCTGTTTTCGCGAGACTCGCTCGGACCGCGTTCCCTTTCCGTGCTTTTCAGGCGATCCACCGGACCAGTCAACGTAGTAGTAGTACAAGAGTTCGGTCCATTTCAGAGAGAACACGGTTAATTATGCCGTGAAATTTCACAAACTGCTGCTGATTTATTCTACTGTACAAAGAGTACCACTAATATAGATACAGCGATGAAAGGTTTGGGTCCTCTCACTCTAAAAGACCTTTTTGTCGTTACATGCAATGATTTGAGATACTAGGACTCCAACTTTTTAATACTTTCGGTAGGATATGAGCAAGAGATTTACTTCTAGCTCATTCCTCTTCTCATAAACGATAATAAAATGAGAATGGAGAGAGTATGCAGGAGTGATTCTCATTTTATTCGAAATAAAGATGCTGAGATAATTATTCATGGGTTACTAAACGTGTATCTCAAGCATTTGTGTATGCATGGCCTCTAGTCTCCAGAGAATGGATCCAGTGATGTTAATCCACGGGCCACGGCATCGTTGCAGCCTTTGCAGGTCTCTTTGTCCCCGCGGCGGAACGGTGCAGTTTGTCCATTGATGAGGAGGGCCGTGGGTTTATTGCAAATCTATTCAGCACGGACCACGAATCATTGTGGAGCCGCCTTTGCCGTTACGATCGGACCAGAGCCGCCGCCGCTTTCGATCCACACCG
>BCLF01000066.1:1510680-1528894 GCA_001602275.1 Zoysia japonica | reverse complement strand
TAATAAATTTAAAATTATTTCTAATTTATATTAGCAATGTTTGATTAAAACATTACGTTCAAAGCTACTATTTTTTTGACTCGAGCTGTAAGCGAGAAAAAGATTGAATCTTAGTTCTTATAGTAATCAAAGAGCATTTTTAAGAGATAAAACAATTTAAGTTATCTAAATATATATTTTCTTTACATATAAGAGTCTTTAATGATAGCATATACTTGCAAGAAGTAGAAGTGAATAAATTTATAAGAACTTCTCTTATATCTTTTGGAATACTTCTGTTGAATCTATAGCAAAACAGTTATAGTTAATTTCTTATATTTATACCATTATCCATCTGTACTACCACGTACTCCCTCTATTTCTAAATTATTGTTTACGGTTTATTTTTAATATCATCTTTGACTATTCAACTTATCTAAAAAATTAATTAAATATGTAAAATTTTAAGTTGTTATTCAAATAACTTTAATTATAAAGCAAATTATAATATATGAAATTTATAAAAAAATTAAATATGACTATAGTCAAAATTTATGTTAAACATAGAAAAGCTAGAGCGATGACACGGCCGTTCATGCCTACTGCAGTCGAGTAAAAGCACGCTTCTACGTTGACCAGAAAAATGATTTTTTTTCCTTTTTAATATTCACCATTAGATTTTAATCTGACGGTTAATATTTTTTAGAGTGACGTGACATACGCACAAGGTTTAATTGCTTACTGTGATGGGCCGTGTTACTAGCCTTTACGAACCATCTCACCAACGGCACAGGATAATTTACTTCGGAATCAAATGAGTCCACTCAAGGCAACCTCCTGGGCCAGACTTAAAAAATTAGCCCAACGTACATTAAAGCCTATTAGCTTGGCGTAAGCGAGGCCTTAAAATGAACGAACACGGGCCCATTGGGCCATTCGGCAATCTGCCGCGTGCCGACTGCATTCTCAGACAAGCGATTCTTTGTTGGTTCATTTGGGTACATTCTCAATGTTCTTGCATGAAAAGCGGGGAATATTGCGATGTATCAGGCTCTTAACTCTTACTGTGGTTAGTTAGTACTATGAGGCTGAAAGTTACTCAGCAACTATAGGACTTTCAGGCACTGTCATCAATTACCTAGTCACCTTATGTACATATTCGGCAGGTGCAATGTTGAAACAACATCTGCATTTAAACACCAGGCTTTATTTGCAAGGGCATATAACTTATACACCCCCACTGCCATTCCTGATCAGAGAGTCTTGATTCCGTTACTTTTCCTAAAGAAGAAGAGCGGTCGATCCCATCAGCCTCTTGTTCTGATGATGGTTATGGTTCCCTGTCCACCCGTTCTGATCTTCGTGAGGCTAACGACTGCTTTACCGGACAGACCGAAGCCGTGCGCCGCCGTCACCACGGGGCCGCACGCGAAGGCGCCGACAGGGTGCCGGACCGATCTGGCCGGTCTCTTCAGGATCCTCTGGTTCACGTCGCTTAGCGTCGTCATGCACCCCTCGTCTAGCCCCAGCGGCTTGACCACTGCGAAGGGGTACAGAACTCCGGAGCCCGTCGTCTCCTTCCCTGCGAGATTGTTCGAAAACATTTCAGTGATCCCGGACGGAAGAAGCGTGGCAGTGAATCGGGTTTGCTTCTTCAGCTCAAGACGAGGACGACCCTCTAGCTGAGCCTGAGGTGAAAGCCAAACCAAAAAGTGGAGTGCTGTACGAGTAAGCCAAAGCCTGCTTTGGAGCAGTAAGCTTGTCAAAATATCGCGGTCCCGCAGCAACAACTGTCTTGTACTCGGACTCATCGCACCAGTGCAGTGTGCCAGTGTCTCGGCGCACATGCGCGCGCGAGTAAATGGTGAGGTGAGCGTGAGCCACGCACCTGCTGCTGCTAGTGCCGAGGGACAGGAAGCGCCGAGCGTCGTCGCCGTGGTCGCCGCCGCACGGGAGGGTTCGCAGCAGTGGACGACGGGCTGGTAGTGATCGTCGCGACGCGCTGCCGCGGCTGTGGCCTTCTGCAGGGGAGCACCAGCTCGCATGGCGGAGCGCCGAGGTGTGGGGACGGCCGCTGCCGCTGCTGCCGCCTCTTCTCGGCCTTGGGCCGCTGACACCTGCGCGCTCGGGTCCCTCCTCTGCCGCTGCCCCTGCTGCACCTCCCTGCCCGATACGCCTGCCCCGTCCTCCCCTGCATGTCCATGCGTTAAACTTGGTGTTACGTTCGACTGCTTACATGGAACTGGTACTCTACTCGTGCAGTCACTCGTGCTTAAACATCTTGGCCAGCATTTAATCTTTCAGCACTGTGAGAATGAATCCAGCGACTAATGGACTAAGCATCAGAATTCAGGAGTGGCAGGATGAAGTACCCAAAACCACTATTTTGTCTGTAGCTGTTGTCTGTACCTATACGATACTGACAGGGGAGTACGTGCTCCTGAAAAACAATTTCTTTCCGAACAATTGTTACTCCGACAATCGATTTCTACTTAATCATATATTGTCCTCCATTGTTATCTGTAAGTAAGTCGTAATCCAAGTAATGAGCTAATGATCCAGCCGAAAAGGACGTGTCGAATCAGTGATCACCTGAGACAAAACTGCAACTCATCTCGGGCGTGATCCTGGTCTCCAAATCATTGGCGAGATCTCCTCCCTCCGCAGCGAGATCCCAAAAGCCCTGCAAGCCGAGAACAACAGGACAAGGAGCCACGCTACAAGTTAGAAAAGCTGAAGAAGGCATGGCTCAACAGCTCTTCTGTATGTACGTTTAGCGCGACAACGAAGTGGCACCTTTCCACTTGTTTTGGTCGGGCGGCTAATCTAGGCGCCTAACATGGTGGTTAACCGATTACTACTTCATGCATCTATGTGGCATATGCTTAATTATCCCATGATAAGCAGTTAAACACTCACTATACATGCGTGGCAGTTGATACAGTACTACATGTTTAAGGCAGTAGTATACGACGGCTTACCTCAAGAAGGCACTGCAGGTCCTCGCTCACGACCGCCGGCCCTGGACGCCAAGGCGGAGGCGTCGCCGCCGTCCGCTGCCTCTTGCTGCAACGGTCGACGTCCCAGTGGGCGCCGATGGCGTCTTGCAGGTAGACACTGGACGCCTCCGACGAGACCGGCGACTCAACGCCTCCTACAGGCAGCACAATGCCGGAAGCTAAGCTACTTCAGCAATCTTCTCACTGCGCACTAGCTCGAAGAAAGAAAGAAAGAAGGGTGCATTGCATCCATGGCTCCGATCGACACTTACCCGTAGCTGCCTGGAAGAAGGTGGCCTCATCAAGCGCAGCGGCGTCTCCGGCGGCGAGAGCGTGCAGCTGCAGCTCCCAGTCCCAGTCCCAGTTCCACTCCGACTGCGGAGGGAACACGCAACAGTCGTAGCTTTGCAGGGCCATGGCGTGCTGGTTTGGAGCGAGCAGAGGCCGAGTGATCTGGCTTGTCATGGTGAGTGGGGTGCGTGTCCTCTAGCCCCTCTTAAATAGAAGGCCCTTTTGGCGGAGCAACAAAAGCTGTGTCAAAATTGGGTGGATGGAAATGAGCGAAGGGATAGCTCTCAAATCTCCTCTCTGTTTCCTTGTCTACGTACTATAGGAGAGAAGAGAAGCACGTAAAAAAGCAGAGAGCAGGCAGCCGGTCAATGGAAAAAGAAATAGTAAATAAATAACTAAAAAAGGAAGTAGTACTAACACAACAAAAGAGCAAAAGGAAAAAGTTGCCATAGCTGCTGGGGCTTGTCATGCGACCCTTTCTCGTGATTCGTTATGTTTGAGTTTGATGGTGGCTGCACCTCTTTCCTTTTCAATCGCCATGGGACAGTGTTAAAAAAGCACGTATTCATAATTTAAAGAGATTCACTAAAAGCCCATTCAAAATATCTCCAATTGTTCATATTTGAAAGTACATATGTAAAAATACACCATTAATAGCATAGGAGTAGTAAAAGATTTCCAGTATACTCAACTCATTATGAATATCCACGGTGGTAAAAGGAAAGCTGGGAGTTCCTGCTAAAGGGAGCACTCCTTGCCTGTTGAGGTTTTGTTCGTATCCTCGTGTTGCAGCAGACGGGGACAGCACCAGTAGCTTTAGCATTCTTTCATGAAAAAATATTTGGCCCAGGTCCAATAAAAATGTTTCCCAATTTACTGTACTCCTTTCCTCTGTAGGATAAGCTTGCTCTCTGCCGACTGCTGTTGCCACGTCTGTAGAACAGCGAGCTTATCATGGCTGAGTGTACTTGTTACACCATACTCGCAGCCCAACAGTGGCGGTGTGGGGGCTTTGCTTCACGTATCACCAATAGTGACCAAATACTGCAGAGCAATGTCAGTGTTTGAGAGATTGCTCGTATCTACTGTAAGACAGTCCATGAAACTGTTTACTACTACATCCAAAATTTGTCGATGTGAAAACAAAAAGTTACAGTATAACCAAAGTCTCCCTCGCAGAGCTGAAACCTCTCCTTGAAGAGTTCCGAGACATCACACCAGCTGGTTCAAATACTAGTCTGTGCTCTGAACTAATCTATGCATCCTCGTGTCAAACCTACTCCAAAAAGTCACATTAAGTCAAAAGTTGACAAATACTAAATCTTATAAACTCTTTCAGAATATCTTTGCACATCCCCGAATTAAAAGGCCCCCACATCCAAACATCTCCCAATGTGTCTTGATTCTTGCATCGAGAGATACAAATTGATCGATAAAGCACGGTCCAAAAGTTAGATCAAACTGAACCTGGAACAGAAACGGGCTCCCAAAAGGGAGTCAAGAAAGATCACCAAGTAATAATACTACTGCTTAATCCTGACAGTATTTTCGTCTTTCCTTGGCCATTCTTTCTGCGAGCGGTCAATGCGAAAGCGATAAAGCAAATTGCCATTCGTTTCGCTGGGATCGAGCATGCAGTTTCATCGGTCATCTCATGCATTGGCCAGTCTATCCGCCCTGCGAGAATGGCAGCTGCTCCGTCTCTAGACTTCTGCGCCGCTGCCCGTTCCATCTCGAGGAAAACGATGCGGCCATGGTGTTCTTTACCAGTTGTACCGTGAGTGACATTGAGCATATACTCCTCCATTGCCGAGGCCTTACCTACTCTGTGAATGATTGGGTGACACACCTCGATCGAAGGCCGTCCTATTGCTTAGTGCGAGTGCTACTAGTGTCCTAAACTAATGCGATTTGTAAGACGGGATGCCCTTAGCGCGGCTAGGAGTCACTAACACACAAATCACGAGGTGAGACAAACCCTTCCTGCAGGCGCCGATATCGATCAGTTTTACTGCCTCGCGACAGATTAAGAATCTTGCAGAGCAGCATGAAATTATTGGCGACTTTCACCTTCCAAAGCTTTTGCTATGAGCAGTAGAACGCGCGGCTTTCCAAGGGCGCAGCGAATGGCAAAGCATGTGCATAGCATATCACACACGCTACTATAGCCGGAATGAACAGTGCGCCTAACGGGCTATCCTGTCTCCACTTAACACTGTTGAATTAAGTACTAATTACTATTAGGCATCCATTCTGTTAGTGCTGCACTGTTTGTACGATGACAGAATATGACAGTATCGCCGTCCGTTTTCCAATACTAGTTGTAGCTCGTACGGGAGTACATAGGAGTACTTTGAACATAGACAATCTTTTTTAAGAAAAAGAGGATGCGACCTATTACAAATGAGATACATGATAAAGGTCAATTTGATAAGAATCCAAATTGTCACACATGGACGACAAGTCTCAGAAACAGACGCGACTTACCAACACCGCGCACCGACACCTAGAACTACAATTCTCGGCGACAGAAGCGACCTACCACCAAAAACACAGGACACCACATCCGAAACAAGACTGAAGTAACCCGAACACGGACGGCTGCGACAGAAAGCAAGAACTGGGGCAAGACAGCGGCAACGTAGAGCAACCAATCAAAGGTAATGACCCGAAGAAGGGAGAAGGGTGCCTGCGACCTAGACATGGTCTGCATCCGAATAATCCCACTAAAGACAAAGAAGATAGACAGCGCTCTCAAAAAGATAACGGCGCCCATAGAAGTCGCGCTCCCAAGAAGATAACGGCGCCCAAAGAAGTCACCGCTGTCACCTCCGATGCATCGTTGGAGAAAGGCTTTCGCCAAGTCCTTGCAACACTCCCTGCACCCTATCCTCCAACACCTGCAGGCACGCCCGAAACCGGTTGCCACTAGAAAGACCACCGCGTCTGCGCTGGACGCTCGAGAAAGACGGCACCGCCAAGGTCCACCTGCCTTGAATCACCGCTGACCGGCGGTCTCCACCCAGAAACCTCTTGTGGGGCTTCACAACTATGACGCATTGCAACTCACGAGAGACTGAGGATGACGCTACAACCTCCTCCGAGGAGCGAATTATAACCCTGCCGCGACAAAAGGCGGCAACATCAGGTCGGTAATATCGACAAGCGACCAGAACTGGCCGCTGCCACCACGAGCAAGCCCGGAGACCCACTCCTCGACCATCGTGCCGTCTCTGATGCCAACGCCCTCCACTGGGCCGTCCGCTCCCGCACCGTCCCGGCTCTGTCGACGCGCCCGCCTCAAAGCCTCCGGCTGCCACCGATGGTTCAAGATTGAAACACGATCAGTTAGCAGTAAACTATGCAGATAACTTTGAATTCGGATCAGTAAAGCAGCAGTAAACTTGCGAGTGCAAACAACTCGAACTGTTGAGCAACACCTATAAAACTACTGCCAAAACTTGCGAGTGCAAACAACTCGAACTTGTCACATGCATATAAAGGAGGTTTTACTCCAAGTCAACTGTTGATCAACGCCACCTAAAACTACAGTTAAAACTTGCGCGTGCAAACAACTCGACTTGTCACATGTGAAGGTCTGAGTTACTCGACTCCAAGTCAACTGTTGAGCAACACCTAAAGCCACAGCGAGATTTAAGGGGCGCAGGCCACCCAGGGGCGTCGATAGGCCTGGGTTTCAATAGTTTTATAAGCTTTGTTTCAATAGTTTTATTTAATTAATCTCATATATAATTTATAATAAATATAAATTGGTTTAAAAATTGTTTCAAACTATAAGACGTGTCTTTCACAAATTAAATTACAAATCAGATTAGAAGTATAAATCTATAATGAGTAGAAATTGATATATTTTTTAATTATTTTAAACGCGTTTTCCACAAATCGACTTTTAAAATATAAATTAGAAAATAAAAAAAATAAGATAAAATAAAAAATCTGTTCTTCGCCATCGGCGCCCAGGGCATCCCTCACAATGATTGGCCCATATCTCCATATCTACGTCGTCCTCCTCGGCACCCCACAGTGAACTGCAGCGAGGATCGCAGGCCCGGGGTCCGGGAGGCGGGGAGTCGGGGACACGATCACACGACGGGTGACCCCTCCTCGGTTTCCTTTCCGGCGCCCGTCTTAACTGCTTGCCGCTCAACATTCTGCTGTACCGTCTGGCCATCACCACCAGTCCACCACGAGCTCGATCCCACGAGCCGCTGATGGTGCGTGGTCAAGACTGCACGAGGGTAAACTGCCTGAGTGTGCCGCATTGAAACCGCGGGGCACAGGTACAGTGCTCGCGAACGTGGATGGCTTGCCGGTTTTGCCGCTGCAGGTCACGACAGGTAAGGTAAGGTGAAAATGTGCTGAGATCGATGAACTGCGTCCACTGTAAAAGCGGTGAAAATTCGTTCCGGCGAGGAGTAATAGTAACATGATCGGTTTGCTGCCAGCAGTTCGTGGTGAAAACTGAACCTGGCTGCAAGCGACCTGAATCTACAGAGTCGCAGGAGCTCCGCGAGTCGTTGTGGGCGGTGCAGCTATGGGTGCAACGGCGGGACGTTGCACATCGCAGGGCAGCGTCGGTCTCGTTGTCGCCAGCCACCGTCGCGCGCGGGGATTCGTCGGTGCCGGCCGTGAGCTGCCATCGGCCGCGGTCCGATTCCGATACGTGCAAGCGGTGGCGCGCGTAGCCTCCGAACTCTCGGTGTGGCCTGTTGCCGGTTGCTCGTGCGCGTGCCGCGCGGGTTGTTTATTCATTTATTACGGCTCTCATGGTTGGATATGAGATGCTTGGGCTTGCAGGGGCGTTGATGCGGGCCGTTCTTCTTCGTCTCGAATCTGCCGTGCGCTGGGCTGGGGATCGGGTTGGCGTGGGACGAGGATGCGGCATCGCGTCCGGTCGTCCGTGGCAGCGCGGCTTGGGCTTTCCTACTCCCATACTCCCCAACCTCGGTCGAGGAAACAGGGCTGAACATAGTCGATCTCGTTCCGCGACGGGCTGTCCTTGAACCATTTGCAAACAGACCCAAGATTGGATTAAAAAAAAACTAGCAGTACCTCTGAGCGAAAGCACGTCAGCTGTGCATCAAGTGAACTGAGCGTGAGTTTTTCTTTTTTCGAAAATCTATAAAATTGATATGGGCCTGTATTAACAACGCATTACGTGCAACGGTAGTACAAGAGAAAATGTAAATCCTTACGCACAATCGTGAACTGCCCGGAAATTATTCCGTCCCGACAACAGTGTAGCTAAACTTAACTTTCAACACTTCCTTCAACAAAAAAAAACCTTAACTTTCAACACAGGTGCATGCAGACAGGCACAAATGACAAAACTACTCCGCATACAGAGTGGGCGAGCATGATCGGTGTCGCCGAGACGCATGTACGATACATGCTCGACCAAGAAGAGCCAGCCTTACGCCCAAACGCAGCAAAAGCAGAGCAGTCTGAAGATCCCCTTCTTGACTCCCCCGCGCTGCGGCGCCGGGTTGCTCTGCCTCTGCGTCATCGTCTCGTCTCCCACGCGGCGAGACCCCTGGCCTCGAGCTCCCTCCCTGACAGGCGATCAACGAGCTTGTTGCCAACCCACAGGGCCGAAACCGATTGAGACGAGACAAGCAAGCAGCTGCTCACCACACCTGCTAGCTTGAGCTCTGTTTGCTTCTACCGCAGCTTACCTCGCACGGATCGATGCATATATACACGGTCCTGGTATACCTTCACCACAAATGTGGAGATGTTTCACGCCTGTTTCAGGGTAGAAGCAGTAGCAATGCGTAGCACAGGTATGTACCGACGAGAGGGCGTAATGGGCTCCTTTCCGAAAGACAATGACATTTGCACTTTCAAGTCAGAGTACATTTTCGCCCAAATAAGCATGAAGCCAGTGCGTGGTAGGAGTACTTGTTACTCCACCAAACATTTGTTGTACGATGCGTATCTGTTATATGCTCACTTCGTCGTAGTAATATCGAGCATCAGCGACTGTGATAAATTTATTCTGAGATGTTGAACTTGCTTCCAACCAAACACGACGTTTGATTTAGTCAAATAAAGCAAATAACTGGAACTCTTTATTTTATTTACAGTACGAAATTCTCAAGGACAGTCAGCAACCCAAACTGATACTAGAAAACAGTGAACCACTGCCAACCCGTGGCCGTGGTGCAGACAAGCAACACCCTTACGTCTTTTTTTTTATTATTATTATTATTAGGTTGCGAGGGAGATTAGTAGCTGTTCGGTCCTCAACAGAGTCTTCCGGAAGAAAACGGAGAGTTTACCAGGAAAAAGAACTGAGAAAACGCACGAACATTCACTGAAGAACGAGTCCAGATGCTTCCGCAGGAACAAGCCAGCCTAGGAAGTTCAGTTTTCGTGGCTCATACAGTCAGATGACCAAGGAAACTTGGGTTGCAAGATACCAGTGGAGTACGTGGAAATGTACGTGAAGAACGCAAGTGAATGTAAGACCAGTTCCTGGTAAACACTGAGCTTGGATTCATCTCTTAAAAGAGCTGCATTTTTCAGAGCATTTCTGTAGTAAGATGTAAACCGTGTGAATTGACCTGGCAGTTAATGTGAGTGTGACTGCTCGGAATATGAGGGTAGGAGTATTTTTGTCCCTGATGTCTCCTGGTCGGCAAGCATGAAACACGACGATGCGTAGACTGTGGCTTACGCGGTTGATGTAAACGACTGACGAATCAAGCTCCCTCGACTGAAGCACACGCCTAAATTGACAGTTTTCCATGGACTTTGTTTAGGACCGTTTCCCATGGTTGAACTGTTCAACAACCGTTTTATTTTTGTTTTGTTCTTATTTTTTTTGAGCCAGGGACACGGTCAACTGCAGCTAGTGAATACTCCTAGGAAATCTTCAGAGAGAAGGAATCCTTCACGTACGTTTCGACGACTTCTGCATGGCTTCCTCCCATGTAGAACGAAACACGGAAACAGGGTATCGAAACTACTTTCTTCTTGCGACTAGAAACAGACAAATCATGCCTCTGTATCCTTCATAACATGTCGAAAGTTCTAGCGGCCTGCTTAACCATAGATTTGGCGTTTGATTATTTTTCCCTTGGATACCTGATCAAACTTGAACCTGCTCTCCATATTCATGTACTTGCGGAGTCTTCAGAATTCAGAAAGCCTGCTTCCTGTTAATTTTCTGAATCTCTTCAGAGAAAGGGGAATGCCACTGCATGATTCACTGTGCAAAACGTATCAGAGAAATTCTAGATTGCACATTGCAGACGCCCCACAGGAGTGTTAGTTAAAAAAAAAAAACATTTTGAGCATTTCAGGACGTCATTTACTGCCTTTTTTTTAGACAGGGACGTCACTTGCCGCTAGTGGGTGTAAAGCGGCCCAACATGTTCCATGGGCCTTAGTGGGCCGTTTAGCCTCGATCCACCCACGCGTGGCTTCGATCGTTTACCCGGTCGGCACGCCGGCTCTCTCAGATCTCAGGCAGCACACAGCAACCAGTCCGGAGGCCGGAACGGGGCGCTACCCTGCCACTTCCTCGTCCTCCTCGAGGTGAGAGCTGAACTCTCCTCCACAATCCTCCTCCTTCCTTTTGTAGTTGAGATTTATGGTGGACCGCTGCGAGGGGCTGGCCGGCTGGGACGGGGAGGGGGATTTGTCGGGCAGGCGACCTCGGGGCTGGAGGGTCTCTTCGCTGGCGTTAGGTGGGGAGGCTGCCCTATGCCCAGCCCCGTTGCTCGGTCCGCCGCAGGCTCTGATAGTTAGTCGGATTTAACAGCTCGCTGTGGAATTATTTAGGTTTATTCTTTCCCAGTTTAAATTGAACACATCTTGAATCCCGGTGTCCTAGGTGTGGCTGTGTGTCGCGGTCGCCAAGGGCTGATACTGCTAAACTCTTGCAGCACAGAGGTTTTGCTGCCTTTCGTGATATAGTATTTCACTCTTGCCTGCAAGTTGGCTTTTAGGCGCCTGCGCATCTGATCCAGTTTTCCGCATTCCTGGCGCTGATTTTTACTCGCATGCTCTGTGATCAGTTTGAAGTAGAAGACGCGAGGTTGTCAGGATGCCGAAGGCCACGAGTGATGTAAAGGTTCTGGTCCAGTCCTTGAGCAAGGCTTATGCCGCTACACCGACGAATCTTAAGGTACCCTTGAATTTGACCGCCCTCTCCCCTCATCATAACCATGTACCGTCATTCTTGATCCTTGACTGACTCTATTGGTGTTATCTGTGCAGATCATTGACCTGTATGTGGTTTTCGCTGTTGCCACTGCTCTCATTCAGGTCAGAAGATTTTGTAATTGAGATCAACCTGAGTTGCAAGTGTTTACTATGCTTGTTGCAACTGATAACCAGATTGTGTGCGGGTGTAGCACTGTATAGAATAGGAGTTCTCATTGTAAACAAAGCGATAGACAAACCAGCTAGCTGCCGTATTTTAATATTCTGCTATTAGTGCCTTGAAGCATGTTCTTAGGCTAAGTAAATTTTTTATTGGTGCAGTTATTTTAGTGACTGAACTTTATTTTGAAATTTCACCTTTTCTCTACAGTTGTGTTTGCAACTCCACTGGTAACTATCCTTTTTGGATTGCATAAATGTCTTCAATCTTATGAAACTTATCGGACTGTTGTTTATTATTGCAAAACAGGTTGCTTACATGGGATTAGTGGGGACATTTCCCTTCAACTCATTCCTCTCAGGTGTCCTTTCATGCATTGGAACTGCAGTACTTGCAGGTAGCAAATTCTGGCCTGCCTCTCAGTTCCTGTTAACCTATTCACTTGGTAGAATAATATATATTAATTGGCACTAATTCCTTTTTTCACAGTTTGTCTCCGTATTCAAGTGAACAAAGATAACAAGGAGTTTAAGGTAATATTACTTTCATTCTTGTTTGCCCTTTACATTGGTTCAGGTTGATAACATTGCAATCGAAACATTTTCTGCAGGATCTTCCCCCAGAAAGGGCTTTCGCCGACTTTGTTCTGTGCAATCTGGTGCTCCACCTGGTGATCATGAACTTCCTGGGATAAGCAACTATCTTCAAGTGAAAATTTTGTAGGCCCGGAATGTGGTCGCTAGCCTGTGTCTTGATATTTGAAACCATCGTGATGTTAGATACTCATAATCTTACAAAAGTACCTATGTAATTCGAGATTTTTAAAGGAACTATTGATCCGGTATTGACAATGTAGTAATACTGCGAGCGTGCTTAATTCAGGGGAGTGCAAGATGCATGACTATTGTTTGCTTCCATTTATTGTTGCTTCTGAAAATTCCCTACATGCTGTTGTACATGTAATGCGTCTCTGCTGTGTCGAATGGTAGGTTTGTATCTAGGCACATATGGCGCTCGTTGAAGCTGAATAAAAATTTGGACTGCCGATTGCTCCAGAAATCTTGTGTCCTTCCGGGTGTATCATGGCGCCAAACACTCTGTTCTGTGAGAGATACCTGATCAGTGGCCGGTGAAGCAATTTCAGGGATATGCAGTTGCTCTAAATATTTATAGAATATGGGATGACTATCTTCAGAGAACTTGCTTCCGGTTCAATCGGATCTCTCATGAACGGGGGAAGCTAGTTCTTGGTTTAGACTATTTTTAGGTCTCCTTTGGAACTCATGAATTTTACAGAATCATACAGAAATTTACAAGGAAAACGTAGGACTCAGGAATTTCTTAGTACAGTCCAAAGGAGACCTTATATTTGTATAATAAGCCAGGTTGAGCTGACAATAGGAAGCCTTCGCTTGGGACTCAGGTTGGGTACATAACGAAACACGCATAATGTATTTGCAATCTGCGTCACATGATGCTTACATTTCCGTGTAGATGGCCAAAACAACCACAACCAACAAAACCACACAGAATATATAACATCTGAATAAATGGACTTATTACATCACGTTATAGCTAGTACAAATACAACTAAATATGACCATAGACAGTAATTGAACAAAACAACAGAATATTCAAACCCAAAACACCTTCCATTGAACAACTCACGATAATCTGCACGAAAGAATTTGACTCTCTTAGATCCCTGATATAGCTCCCGTCCATTTATCTCTGAAATCAGTCTTTAGTCTTCGGTGTTGAGCACCCGCAGATGAAGTCCCAGATGCTCTTTTTCACCTTGTTTGGCTTACGCGTCATACTTCCTCAAAGATCAGTGAACCGGATGAGCTCAGAAGGATCAAGAAGATGTGCGCGAGCACCTAGCTCTGAAAACACAAAGTATGTGGTGACAAAGATTATCTTACATGAAATAGGGAACACGTAAAACGAATGCAATGAAACATGCCGAGGCATCGTGTCACTGGCTGTTCCGCGGGATAGAAGCGCACCTCTGCAGAGTTACTAGTAGTAGCAGTAGTGCAGAACTCCAAAACTGAACAAGACAGGGTTGGTGCCCGTCAGTGCATGCCGGGCATCTCCTTTTATGGGCGTGCCGCATGTACTAGTAAGTTCTCTGCTCAGCGTCCCATGACGTGCCTAGTAATTATACGAGACTTTACTATGAAAATTTCGCGAGCACCGCGTGAAAAATTCAGTGAAGACCAAGTCCAGAGACGAAGCTCTCGAACTTGAAAATACGGACCTCTCACTGAAAGTTCTGCGACAATTGCCATTCAACCCCCAATCCTACCGCATTGCACACCCTGCATGGACAGGACGAGCATTAGTCAATAGATTTCCAACGAAGTCTAGAGTACTCAAAGCCATGGACGACGGGTAACAAAAGAGCTTTTCGTCTTGCTTCTGCTCTGACAAGAAGTATAGTTGTGCATGGTTGACACATTCAGCGAGCGCTTTTTCATTTTCAATGGATCCGACCATGCATGCATGGCGATCAGGTGCTCTGATCCGCTCTGAACGACAGCAGAATACGAAGGGAGAATTGTATGATGCTTCAGTCTTCTTTCGGCAACGACTGTAAGTGATCGAGAGGACGAAGTTGAATTAGCACGGCGTGAAGACATGGGCACTGGCGACGGTGAGCAAGGCAAGACCACGCTGGTGAACCAGGACACCGCGTCGTGGTCGGTCTTTTGGTTTCCGACCAGTCGCGGTCATCGCAACGACTTAACCGTTGCCCGTTCGATTAAGAAGTAGCCGCTTGCATTGGCCATGAAGTCGATGTAGTGCGTGTGCGAGACCTGCACGCGGCGGCCGTGAGGTTGGGTGGTTTGGATGCCCGCGTCCTAGGATTACGACAACCTTGCAGGGGCGGGCGGGCTAGGCGATCGAGAAGCTTAATTATATTTGTTTTCATAAAATCCGACTAAACCCTCTGGTCCAAAATAGTGGATCTCAAGCGCGCGGAAACCTGTGTGAATCTAACCACTGCATACAATTAAAGTCCCATTTGGAACGCGGGATTCTTTCCCGTTTCCTGCGTTTTCTCGTGAAATTGCTATGATATTTCCATCTTATAAACGGAGCCGAGCCCGAACGTTTTTCTTTCATGTGCGTGCATATGAGATAAAATTAATGTTCTTTGCTGGAAATGAAACAAATACACTCCAACTTCTTTAACCAACTGAATGGTTTCTCAACTGAACACAAGATTACAGATCAAATGGAGCACACATAGTCACATACACAGCAGAAACTGCACACCCTCACGGCCGGCCATCTTGGCCAGCTGTTGTTACGACATCTATATTCCACAGTACATTTGAGGAACGAATCACACTAGCGCACACGGAAACATCTCAATCCTTAGTCTTGTTCGATGAAAAGCACCCGAATATCAGGTCCAGCATGCCCTTCTTCACCTTGTTGTGGTCCGGCATCCTTGCGCCTGGCCTGGGCGAGCAACTAGGAACGCTGAAGCAATGGAAAGCGCTGACCTGAGATCAAAACCTACGCAAGCTGCTTCAAGAGAGAGCGGGCAGGATGTGTGGCGTCCTTGGTGCAATGCAAGCAAGAAGCGCTCCTGTATTTAGAGGGTCGCGAAGGAGGTTTAGGGTGACTTGTAGAGGCCTCGTTCAAAAAGAAAAGAAGCCTCTTCGACATTGTGGGAGATCTACCAGGAAAATAGATGAGAAGCGCAAGCACATTCAGTGAAGAACGAGTCCTCTGAATCTTTGTGTGCACCTCTGCCGGGACGATCAAGCAGCGCAACGTCCCATTTCACTAGGGCGCTTTCGGTTTCGGACACACGACGACCAGAGAAACTTTTATCTTTTGAAATCACGACCGAAGAAACTTGACCTGCAAGTACACGGAAAAATACATGAAAAATTAAGCACAATGCAACGTAGACCAGGTCCGAGTTCAGCTCGAGCAAGCAGCACGGCACTAGGTCGGGTTCACTTCAGTTCGAACTGTCAGAGAATGTGCAGTGAAATATACGCACCCGATTTGGTCGTAGGAGTATTTACGTGCGTTAAGAAAGACGAGTTGCTGGGAACGCAATGCTTCCACCGGAAGTCTCTACTGACAATTGTCGGTCTCTGTCGGAAAACTGGTAAGCATGCTATGTACAGTTGAATGTTTCAGTCAAGCTGTGACTTGACCTGACAATCACCGTGTGTGAGTTCTCGTGTTGTGTGAATGATGGGTGCTTCGAGTTGAAAGATTCCTAGGTTGACTTTGATGCTTCATGGTCGGCATGCATGATCACACGACGGGGTAAACCTAGACAGCCTACGCGTAAACTGAGACTTCGCCAGTCTGATCAAGGTCCCGTGACTGAAGCATAATAAATGGGTCCCGTGACTGAAGCATAATAAATGGGTCGTTTACGCAGCTTTTTTCCAAGGACCGTTTCCCTTGAAGGGAACGGTTCAACTGTTTCCTTTTGTATATTCTCACCATGCGGAGAATACAGAGTATGTATACTGTAAATCCCGTACGTAGCTTAAAAAAACAAGCGGTGAAGAAAAAGGAAACAAAGAAATTAAACAGAGCAATGTTCGATTTTTCTCTCTATCTCGGTAGAAACAGGGTACTCATGTACAGAAACTCTGTAGAAAGTTCATGCTTCCTGCAGGTTGCTTCCGGTGCTTGCCTTACTGAATGGAACTATTTTTTTCGAGCCTGCGGTTGCTCTGCATGTGCAGAATACGGCATGAATACTCGCGCCATCTTCAGAGAATATGCTTCCAGTTCACTTGGAACTCTCTCTTCGTCAGAGAAATAAAGGGCAATCCTACATCTTGGTTTTTGGAATATTTTTAAGCAAACACGGGAGCGTTTCAATGTTATTTTTTATTTGCGTGTGGGGAGCGTTTCAATGTTGATACGCCTTGTTACAACATAAGTTCAGAACTATCTGCAGTTTGCCAATAGTCACGAAGTTCCAACTGCCAAGCAATCATAGAGGCCTACTTGGTTATCCAGAACAGTTCATGATAAATACATAACCAAACAATCGAATTTTATTCAAGGATCCGTATATATTACATGACGCTTACATTGGGGAGATGCCCAACGCATTCACGACCAACACTACCAGGACCAGATACCAGTGGAATCAATATGAAGATACAGACTCTTTACATTTTACGTGATGCCCTACACAACGACACAAACACTACTAACTAAACACGCAGACTGATCTTTCGACTTACATAGACACAAATTGAACCAAACAACTGAATGTACGCAGAATCTGGCTAGCTTAGATGTAACTCTCGACTCTGAATCATTTGCTCGTCTTAGGTGATGAGCAGCCGCAGAGGAGCTGCCAGATGCTCTTCTTCACGTTGTTGCGCTTCGACGCCATCGTTCCTCCAAAGATCGCTTTAGCCTGCTGACTGACGAGTTAAAATGCTGAAGGAAGATGTTCCAAAGTTAACCTGACTCCTGAAAGCAACAGGCAATGTATGTCAATTATACATCTGACGTATATGAAAACGGGCCCTGAGTACATAATTTGGCTGCGTAAAAGAATGCACTGGATGTGTAAACTACTATAACGAAGCATCTTCATACTGCCTCTTAAGGAAAGAAGGAACCCAATACCTGCAAAGTGGATGCTTCAAAACAAGGCAGACAGGCTTGGTGCCATGGTAACAAGCCTGTCGGTCCTTTTATAGAGGTGACGATGATACCCATACAGTAAGTACGCCCTCACACCTGGGATTTTACCGAGAAAAGTTCTCGCGAATCCGTACGAGTCTTCAGTGAAGAACGGGTCCTGCCAAGCACTTGAACTGCGTGGCGCTGTCACAGAAAGTTCAGTGACAGTTGCTCGTCGTTGGCGTAGACGACCGATTGTTAGAAATTGATCTCCACCTATTTTGGTCCAACGGCGTCTAGCTCATTATGGCTGGTGGACCTCCTGTCGTCAGCGCCACAATACATAGAGGTAGGAGGCCGGCCGAAACTCATTATCTAAATTCGTCCGTACCGTCGCACCCTATCAACATCTCTAAACCCGATCTGTGAGGGGGCCCTGTGCCGACGAGAAGCACCACCGCCGTCACCGAGAGATCGACGACGTCGTCGTGACTTCTACGCCACTGCTCTCTCCACCGAACGACGCTGCCCTAGCGCAGAGGACCGCACCGATAAATGGCAGATAGTCGGTCGTCTTCTACGACTCCGGCGACCGGATCCGAATGTATTGACCACCTCCGAACCACAAATCTATTACCGACACGAAACTCTCGGATCTACACTCCTATACCCAGAGAAAAGATTACAACATTAGTATCAGAGCCAGATCTAAGAGTGGATCCCGACGAGTATGGAAAAAAACTCACCGGAACCCTACCCACGAGCAAAGATCCGAAAGAAAATTGTAGCCGTTGACTGTGGCGGATGCCCTCGGGCTCCGCGAAAGAACCGCAAAAAAAAAGAAAAAGAAAAGAAAAACAGTAGCCGCAAAAGATCTCAAAAAAAAGAGATAAAAAAAGGAAAAAGCCAGCGGCAGCGCCGACGCGCGGCCCCACGCGCGCGACACGACGTGAGGCGC